>OX376698.1:4881298-5401751 GCA_947389925.1 Coelopa pilipes | reverse complement strand
GTAGTGGATGTGATAGTTCCTGTGCTATCGGTATAGTCCGATGATTCAATATACGCCTTGACCAGTGCAATGCCATCTTCAGTGGAAGTTAACTCGCGTATGTAATCAATTGTTTCCTTAGCACTCTCTGTACCCAACAATTCGCCCAACTCGCTAATACTCGGTATTTCATCTAGGCTCTTGATGCCCAATTTTTTTTGGGCGATTTCAAGTAGATCAGCAGGAAACTCGTCCTTCGTTAAAATCGTTGCGGGAGTCGTTGACGTTACAGGTGGCACTGGATCGGCAGCTTTTGAAATTTCTTTGAAATGAGTCCCAGTTGCGACTGGAACACTCGGAATTATATGGTATACAGGGTAATGGACTGGTCTATATTGGACACGGTTCGGCTGTGGCTTGTCTGCGTCCACTATCACAGCACTGTCCTGGGCAAAGAACTTCGGTATGAATGCATATCGAGCGGAGACGAGCTTCACAAGGAACAGAAACGAAATCACCTGGAACATTCAACTCCTGTACTACACGTCGCAGTATATATCAAGTCTGAACTTACCGAGATCTTCATGGTAGTAATTTTATAAAATTAAAAAAATCCAAAATAAAAAAAATCTAAGCACAACACATATTCCAAATTGCAAGAGAGCCAAAGGACAACTGAATAGAGTTGAAAACCACACTCGACTCGGAGGCTACTTGAAATGGTTCTCCAACTTTGACCTGCTCTATTCCCCTGCATCGTCGCAGAGTCCAAATCCATCGACCCAGAAGGTCATTAATGTGTTTTTGAATGGTACCTTTTTCGATCGTGTGTGTGGCGTGCGGGCGCGGGTCGACACCACGTCGTAGTTCTTCGAAACCCTGAGGCGGGCTAATTTCAATCTCTTCCATTTCTCCGCACCCTGGTTCTGCGTTGTTGTGCACGGCATTCTCTACCTGGTAGGTCCCCGTCCCGAAACATTATAATTCCATGTAAGTCTCAAATATTACCATTGTTGATTTTGAATGTTTCACTTCATTGGTTCCTATTGTTGTCGTTGTTGTTGCTGTTGTGCTCGGATTCTGAGATCCACCTACAATCGCTCATATCATGCTTGATCTTCGGTTCTTCAACAGTGGTCGTTCACTCGTTGTGCACTCCATGCCCCAGGAATGCCTAATGTATTTCGGCAGGTAGTTTGTAACGTGAGATGTTGCCCGCATTTGTTTGCAAGGAACAAATCACTACCAAAACAGCCCCATATTTTAAAAACAATCCCAATTATTTACACGGTATAGAAGCATTGGATGAATAATGTATTCCAGGTCATGTTTGTTGTATATTATTGATTGATCGAATAAAAAAAGAAAACTCAGTGCTTTTTACACAGTTTCTTTAATTCAAAAGCACCGAATGGCCTGAACTGAACTCTTTGCTTAAGAGATCTTTCTATATCTGAGGTACTTAAAACTATTCAAAAATTATGAGCAAAAGATTAATTGAGGGTGGGGAAGGGTTCATTAGGGGCGACATCATTTATACCTGCATTCTGGTCATCATCTGAGGAGCTGTAGTTGCCTTCATGACAATGTAGCAGTACCTCAAAGCAAGCAGATCTTATCTAATTGGCATCTACTTGTTATTATAATACTTCAATATGTTTTATCGCCAATTACGAACTGTAATCGATAACATAACAATTACAGTTTAATTTTAACATTTGGCGAAAACTAGATCTTCTAATCTTAGAAATGCTGGGACGTCATTTCTTTCGATATTGGTCAATATGTAAATGCAAATATCGAATACTTATATTGCACAACTATTAATATGTGTTAACAATTAAATTTTAAAGAAGCGCCATTGAGAAACGCAACTTTATGGTAAAGTTGTTAATTATTTTGATCTTTGTCCGTAATTAGCACTTAAATATTCAGGTGAAAGAAATAAATAAGCGTGCATTGGACAATATAAAATACTAACAAAATTCTCTAAATTTCTTCTACCAACTATTGTTAAGCAACCAAACCATATCCAACGACGTCCAAAAGAAAAGTAAATAAGTCGTGATAAAAGGAAACGAGTATAGCTCCACATGAACGTTTCAACCATCAAGCATTTTCATTTGCTTGAAAGGAACTAAGGGAAGTGTTTAGAAAATAGTGTCCACATTAATTAGTTTCAAAATAAACATAACCCCAACAGGAAATGCGAACTCAATGCTCATCGATCCAATATATAAGAACCGAAATCTTTATGCGAAATTTAAGGTGAAATAAAATATTAAACGAGTATCATTAATAAACATCAAGTTTTTCGTGTTTTCTAAAATTAACTTTATTTTCTCAATCTTATTTCCTAGGTGTATTTCATGTTAATGCTGATTTGAGATTTCAATAAAGATATTTTAAATTGAATAATATAGGTATTTCAATATTTGTAGTGAAATAATATTCATAACAGATCGTTCCACAAGATACAAGCTGGTACATACAGTTACTAATAAAGTTCAACATAACTTGTTAAATTCAAATAAAATCGAAATTTTAATCATAGAAAATGTTAAATTTATTGGTTTTCTTTTTCGCCTACATTATGAAAAGCAGAAAATTTTACATTTCCAAAAATCTCATTAGTGGCATTTTTACAGGGAAAAAAGTAAACAAAACTTTAAATAAAGTAATTTTAAACAATAAGATGCAATAAAAATTAACAAAAACAGTTAAGTAAAAGGAATAAGAAGGGTGCTACTCATGAAATTAAACCAAATCGGTTGGCCTACATCTTTACTTAATATATGTAGTGTAAATATTAAATTAATTTCTAATGAATTTACTTTTTTGCTTTTGATTGGTTGATATTTTTAAATAATGAGTGTGTACTGAAGAGTAACTAAATTTTAAACTGTCGTATGTTACAATGTTATGACCTATGAACCCGCATTATTATTCTGTTACAACTTTATATTTTTACTTCTTGACATTTGCAGCAGCATCGGCACCTCCCGCACCTTGCGTAGGATAAGAGTACTGGGACCAATAATGATTCGCTTCACCTGCGCTTGTTGTGTTTTGTGTTTGTTGAGTAGTATTGCCGTGTTGCTAATATATAAAGACATATCCGCTTAATATGACGAACTTTTAATAAATTTGTTAATGCTTTTTTAATTACCTGCCACCATGCCATCCATTCTTGCTGTTGCCTAGGATCGGTATTGTTCACTTGCCATTGCTGCTGTTGTTGTGGTTGTTGCTGTGGGTTGCCATAGGCTAAATAAAAATATTAGTGCACGATGTAAATAAAATGAAAATATAAACTACCTTGCATTTGATCATAACCCCAATATTGTTGTTGCTGAGCGGCGGAAGAATGCGATTGGTATTGTTGCCAATTGCCTGTAGAGGCGGAACCTTGCTGCTGTTTTTGATTTTGTGGATATGCTCCCCATTTGCCTCCCTGAGCTGATGTACTCTGTACAATAAATTTAATATATATATATATATATATATATATATGACTCCAACATATTTAAATACAAGATTTTACCTTTCCACTTGCAGCTCCTGGTTTACCGCTATTGTACTGATCATAAGCATCGTTCGAATTATATTTCGACGATGTTGATCGTTCATAGCCACCGCGACTATCTTCGATGCGATTGTCGCGGTGGCCAGGCCGAAAATCCCGCTGGTTTCCACCACCGGAGCGATAGTTATCGCGACGACCACCTCCGCTACCTCCTCCACCACCGCCGCCACCATTGCGATCACGATCTCTGTCACGATAGTCTCGAGAACCGCCGCCACCTCCATACGAATCGTACCGTCCTCCACTGCTCGAGCGATTGTAACGATCATCGTATCGGTTTCGATTATTTTGTACCCAATTTTGTGGACCTCCACTGTAACGGTTTCGGTTGTCATAGCCGCGTCCGCCACCGCCGCCTCCACCGTAACCGCGATCATCGCGCCAGCCACCGCCAGAGCCCCCACGGTGATAGCCCCCACCACCGCCATTATTTCCTCCCCAACGTCCACCAGGCGGACCTCCACCACGTCTCTCATTCCCGTGGAAGCGGCGTGTGTCATTGCGGAAATCTCGACGACGATCATCGTAGCGACGTCGATCGTCACGTTGATGATAATCGCGTCGGTTGCGTTTATCTCGGTTCGAGGGATTTGCATCTAGTGCCTTTTTCCCCTTCTCATTGTACTTCTTGACCTCTTCTTTGGCTTCATCGCCAGTTAGATCAGTATAAATTATATCATCGAACCAGCCAAATTCAAGTGAAGGTAGGGTAAAGTTGGCTGCAAGAAAATGTTCAAATGGTTACATTTTTTAAACTTAAAACAGAATAAAAAAAAATGCTGAAATAGATTTTCTTTGTAAGGAATTTTAATGCACGAAGTCCTAGGTAATTTTGTGGGAAATAGAGGACAGAAAGAATTGGTTCCAACAATAAGCATAATATTGAAAAAGAAACTAAACAACATAAAAAATTATGAAGATGATTCAAGATACACATATATATGTATATATCTATATATACATATATATATATAACTCAATTGATGGACCAACAATAAGAACAACAAGATGCGGACCTAATTTAAAAGCGGAAACAAATATTAAGTTATAGTTGCTTCTTTGTAGGAATATATGAAGATCCTTGATAAAAGTAAAAGCATATTAAAGTTCAATTATAAAAGACCACCGATATTTGCATTTTATTAAAATGTGATGCTATATTGTAAGTTATTTTTATGCATTTTTAATTGATATTTCTTGAACTCTGTGTTTCACTACAGTATAATATTGTGTTTTTAATTTAAAATCACATCTCCAGAAAATAGTTTTCTTTAAATTTATGAAAGACAAAATTCCAGTTGGTTGTTGGTCCCTTATTGTTCATGGAGCTCATGAACTAATGCATTAAAACTGTCATACCATAAAACATGAATATGAATGATATTCAAATTTTCAATTCGAATAATAGTAGTAGTGGTGATTTGTGTTTATATGTCCAATTAAACAAGGTTTATAAAAAAAAGAATACTGAAAACATTAAAATAGGAGGAATATTGGAGTACGGAAAATATTTATAAGCTACATTTGAAATAATAATAAATAAATATATATTAATAACACTTTAATTATAAATTTTCATGTAGTTTGGTTTTTGCTTACTGACTACAATATAAGAAACTTTGTTTTTTATTTCTGTATTAGATTAGATGGATACAGTTTTTGTATATCGTATATATTCAGAATATTTACCTCGCAAATTATTTAATGTTGAATCTCTTATTGAAAAAGCATTCCCCTTTTCTGATTTGTCAGCGATGCGGCGTTTCAATTCTTCTTCATTTGGTATGCAAACAACAGCAATGCGTTTGAAGTCGCCAAACCCTTTCATTTTACGCCGTTGTGCTGATGCATAAGCATTCGTCTATAATATTTTTGGATTTGTATTTGTATTTGCAGATGATTTTTTACTGGTTGTAGATTCGAGTGTTGATCTTGCATTTTTGTTGTTCAATAAAGCCATTTTTACAAATAAAAATAGGTCCATTCGTAACGATAGAACTCGTTTTTTTTGAAGCATGGCACTTTATAGTTTTGTATTTCGTAAACCCTCGCCCATAAAATTAAACCTTAATAACTAAAACATACCTTTTATACCTTTTCGCCTTATAATTTTAAATTTCGCTCGATACTAAAACAGTTGACTTTTTTAAAAAACCATTGGTGTTGATTACATTTGCAGTAAATATATAATAAAAAATCGTAATGATATGAGTTATAAAAACATTGTTCATGTTCATTGGTTGGCATCTACTTACAGGCATTCTTGCCGCACTCTCCACATCCACTATTTAATTTGTTTGCAAATTCTCTCGCAGCTTTTCGTCAACTGTTTACATATTTTTTTATATAAATTGTCTAGCATACTTACCATATATATATATATATATATATATATTTTTTTTTTTAATTTTGACTCACTTAAATAGCTAAACATACCTGTTATTATCAGCACAAGGACATATTGAAATCTTTCGATTTCGAGAGCAAACGTTTTAGTTATATTTAAATAAATAAAAAGGAACGCAAACGCAAAATATAAAATCGCGCGCATTCCTTTATAATTATTTTAAATAATATAAATTAAAAATAAAGAAAAAATTTAATGCTCAACACTCTTTGGATTTCCCTTTTAAATTTGATTAAAGTCATTGACGAATTACCTGATCAAGAATAAAATTACGTCGACGCTTGGTAGCAATTTCTTCAAGAGAAGACAAGCTATTTATACATAGCTCATACACTCTATCCCATCTGCCCTTGTGTATATTTTTGCGTGATACGCCATCAATCTATAGAATTGTAATATTATTACATACACCTTTACAATAAAAAAGTGCTAGTTTCAACTTACCGTCATTTTTGCAATTAGAGCATCAGCTCCAATTATATGATAACGTTTATCTGGATTCTCACTTATATGGTTCAAAGTCCAGTGCGTTTTGCCTGCACCAGGGAGACCAACTAAGAGTATAACTTCACACTCTTTACGACTCTCTGGGCGTTGAGGCCCTGCAATATATTGCTCTTCGGGCACCAGTGCAATAAGTTCATAACCAGGTAAAAGAATAACCGGATCACGTGGTTCTGGTTCAACTTCTTCGTATTCATCCTCAGAGGTTGCACGCTTTTCCTCCTCCAACTTTTGTTTCTTAGTTGGTGAAGGACCGTCACTTTTATCTTTATTCTCATCTTCTTCTTGCTTTTCTCCATTTTCCGACGACTGTTTAACTGGTTTATCAGCTTCGGTAGTATCTTCATTCGAAGCATCTTCGGTGGGATTTTCCGTATCATCTTCTGAAAAATACAAATTATGAATAAATATGGAATTTCATAACAAATATTCATAATAAAAGCGCACCTTTAGGTTTCTCGTTTTCATCTTCTTTTGTCTCCTCAGAATTATCTTCTTTGACATCACTATCCTTCATATCAACATCGTTTCCATCCACTGCTTCTCCACTCTCAGTTTCTGTTTTCTTAACTTCCTTTTCTTCGTCTTCATCTTTAGCTTCGTCTACAACTTCCCAGTTCTCACGATTGCTATCGGTCAGTTCCTCCTTGTCCTCCTCCTTGCGGACCTTTTTACGCATACGCTTTGGTCGTTCTACGTTACCCAATAAGTTCTCATTATCAGCAAAATTCGCATGGAATTCATATCCCTTGGTTACAATATGTGGAAAGAGAGCATCCGTTTCTCCCAAAATGCTTTTATCAAACTCAAATGCAACTCCAAGGTCTTCTCCGTTCAAAGTGTACTTAATAGTACATGGTGTGCTCTCCAAATCTAAGTAGCACCCAATAACATCATCCAAATGGAACGGTTTGCCGTATTCCGTAAACTCTGAATTTATTGCCTTACGACCAGATTCGCAATATGCAAATGAATTCTCTGCTTCACCAAGCAGGAGCGTTGAATTTGGCATAGAAAAACCTACTCGCAATCCACGTACATGTGGTTCATCTCGGAACTGATGAGAGCGTCCCATTTGCATTTCTTCAGCAATACGTACTTCAAAGCAAACTTTGCCTTCTCGTACGCCATAGTTAGTTCGTGCCCCAGACCATACCAATGAAAATATTTCATGAGTCATTGGTTTGGCCGAAGTAAATGTAACAGGATCAATACGTAAATGAATATCAGAATCAACTGCATTAGTTAAAAAAAATTAGTTTAATACAAATTATTGTTTCCTAATATTATATTTTACTTACACCAACTTAATCCTAATTGTTTATCTTCAATTGTGGGTTCATCCTCTGGGTTGGGGGCTTCTTCAGTAACCTTTTTCGGGCTAGTTGCAGTACCTGCACCACTTCGTCGTTTTGGTGATCGGGATCTAGACCTGGAGCGAGATCGCGAGCGAGACCTCGATCGTGACTGAGATTCTCGGCGTTCATTTGAACGAGATCGAGATCTCGATGGTGAATGCGAGCGTTTCCGATTAACACGGGTTTCTTCTGAAGCTTCTTCCGTTTCTTTCTTTTCATCATTAGTATTCTCCGAATCCTCACATTTATTATTCTTATCTTCACTATCAACCTCCATTTCCTTCTCATCGGATTGAGTGTCCTCAACCATTGTTTCTTCGTTTTCAATTTGTTCCTCAGGAACGTCCTCCTCTAATTTATCTCCATTATTTTCTTCCTCCACGTCCGGTTCATTATCTCCATTTGTTCCAATATTTTCCTCTTCTGCATGTTCTTCACTCTGTTGTTCCTCAGTTTCCTGTTCCTCAGCTTCCTGCTCCTCATGTTCCTGCTCAGCTTCTGATTGTTCATCAACAGCATCTGCTGTTGGTGATTCTTCCTGTGCAATTTCATCAACATGTGTCTCTTCCTCTAGAACTGGCTCCGCTGGTTTTTCAACTTTGGAGGGAGCAACTGATGTTTCCTCTTCTTCTAGAGGTTCTAATGAAGGTTCTACTTTTTTAACTGGTGATGGGGATGGAGAACGAGTCATGGATCGCGTACGACGACTGCGTCGACCCGGTGTCCCTGGCGTTCCAGGACATGCTCCAGCTACGAAACATTAAAATATATTAATTATGTTTTAATTTCTAATCACTTCAAAATTAATATATAATTAACATTTATTTCAAATTTTTCACAAATTGGCGCGAATAAAAATATCAATGTAAAATATCAAGCCAAGCACATTGAGTTTAAATACGGTTAATCAGCTATACTAAAATATGTAGGAAAACTTCTATATGACAGTAGAACACTTCACGCAGACTCACCTTCTCCACCATCCAAGTAAGCCTTAAGGCGTTCAATTAGCACCGCTTTGACGCCTTTCGTGTCCAGACCACGCGACTGCAGCTCATTCCGCAAGTCAACGACTTTCATTTTCTCCAACTTTGCGATGTCCATGGTAACGACGAAAGCGCTCCACGGCCAACACCTTATTCAAAATGCACCGCCGGAACGCAATTTTTCACTTTTTTCTTGAGATTTCCAAAATTACACTTACTAAGCCGTACATAAATCGAAAATACACGAAGGATTACTAACGAAAAAAAAAAATTGAAATGCTGACAGAAAATTGTGTAAAACGCGTCAAACGCGCCAAGCGCAAATCGAGAAAAATGTCGTTCACAAATTTCAATCGAAAATTCTGCGTGTAATAAATTGTTTTACACTTTGTGTATATAATAAATATATTATTAATGAATTTCACAAGAGTTTTCTGGTGTTTTCACTATTTTCTGTGGTGTTCTTATCAAATTTTCCACAAAAAATTTCAGAGCTTCAATCGATGCCGTATGGATTTTCTATGTTGAAATTGATTGCGATGACGAGCGTGCGAAGAAAATGCGAACGCGAACGAAAAACGAGCGGCTGCATTTCGAAAATGGCGCCGAACTGCACAAATTTCGAACATACGAGACTCGTTCGAATGTAATAGATTTTCAGAATGATGGTTATTTCACAAGCTGTAAGCTGTATTCTAAGTACTTAATTATGCAATTTTTTTAATAATTATTAGCAGAACTTTACACTTTAAGCGACTTATTTGGTGAGTTGTTCTCTATCACTCTCATTAAAAAGTAATTTTCTATAACAGTTTTCTTTCCTTCTGAATGTTGTTTTATAATATTCTAGCGATCATCAAGGTTTGCTAAGGAATTACGGTTTAGCATCAAATCGCGAGTAAACCTAACTCCAAGTTGTTAATTTAAGCTCCTTATTCCTCTCAATAAAACATCAGCAATAATAGTCAACAATATTTTTATTACTTATTCTGAGAAGCACAATATATGGATGTTCCTCTTTGTAAACATCAAACGTCAACTACAGATTTCAAAATGTTATTAATATAAGAGCAGTGTTTTCAATAACGTTATACATAACAACACGTATAATATATTTAATATGGTTTGTAAATTCCCTAAACAGTTTCCAGCATTCTGCTTCTTTTTACAAGTATTTGTTTTCTAATATGCATACATTAATACAATAAATTAAGCTATTGTTCTTTAAAAATACCCATAACCTTAATCTTGATATACGAATTCAAATCAATATATAATATATATAAATATATATGTATAAATTGTGATATTGAATCTAAATGAGATATCAATATGAATTCGAAAATTGAAAAAAAAAAACAAACAAATTTTCAATTACAATTGATATTCATGTAATTTAAGTGTGAACATATATATCTTAATTACATTAAGCTTTAAATTATTTATATTTTCCTGTAATCGTTGTATATATTATCGTTCAAAAAATATAATATACATTTTACAAAATTCTCTTAAACAACTTTCACTTTTGCGCGCATTTTTGGACCCATATTTCATATCAGTTTGCATATTTTATTAGTTTCAAGATATTCATATATTTTTAGGCTCTACTTTTAAGTACTCAGTTGCTTTTCTTCAAGCATTATTTCGGTAATTAATATATGTTGTTCGTTCGAACACACTATTTGCTGTTGACGAGATTCAAGAATTCTTCCCTTGTTTTGGGATCGTCGCGGAACTGGCCCAACATGGTCGAGGTCACGGTTTTACTGTTGATCTTCTGTACCCCGCGCATCACCATGCACATGTGTCTGGAAAAAACAGAATAATTTATAGCGAAATTATTCAGTAAAAAAATTAAAATTAAAATAATAATTATAGTAACGTATATTTATTTAATCGAAGTCTATGATTTGATTATAAATTACACGAAGATCTTTCATATTCTTTCATTTCATATGCATATCTTGTCCAATAAGACTAACTCCTTCGGTACGCATCGGTGGTTCAGTGGTAGAATGCTCGCCTGCCACGCGGGCGGCCCGGGTTCGATTCCCGGCCGATGCAACATGAATTTTTTATATTTTTTTTGTTTGTATTTATGAAAATACTTACACTCCTTCCACAACAACTGCCACGCCTGCTGGTTGCACAGCCTGTGTAACAGCAACAGCAATTTGTTTGGTCAATCGTTCCTGTACCTGCAAGCGGCGTGAGAAAATCTCGACAATTCTAAAGATAATGAGAATAAATTATGGATTACTACATGATATTTTAATCTTGTCAAGCCTGTCTCCTTACCTAGCCAATTTGCTCAATCCCAGAATCTTGTTGCAAGGCAAGTAACCAATCGAGACCTTGCCATAGAATGGCACCAAATGGTGTTCGCACATGGAGAACATTTCTATGTCTTTAACGACCACCATTTCATCGTGGTCCTCGTCAAAGACGGCACCATTTAGGACATCTGAAAAAAAAAAAAAAAAAAAAAAATTATTAAAAAATAATGAATCGTGGAGAAAAAAAATTAGCTTGACCCCGACGTGATTTGAACACGCAACCTTCTGATCTGGAGTCAGACGCGCTACCGTTGCGCCACGGAGTCTTGTTGAAGGAATCTAACCAAGTTCATATTTACGTTAAGTTTCATAATTTTATAATTATTTTGTCATGTTCCAAACAACTTAATTCTCTGGTTTGATTTTTATTTTTCCAAAAATTAATAATTTACCAAAAAGTTAACGCACATGAATATTTAATCTATGTATTCAGCTGTATTTTTTCTGAACGGACAGCATTGTTGAATAAACTAATAAGTTGTTAAAACAATAAGTCAAAACAGAATGTAAATTTATTACTCTCTATTGACCTTGTAAAATATTCATAACTAGAGCTTAGCAAACAATGAAGTTGTTACCATAACTTCAACCCAATGTAAATTTATGATTAAATGTATGATAGAGAGCTTTTGACTTTTCTATCAAATATTAGAAAAACACCAAAAATTTGGATATATATTTTCATTGATCTACCCAGATGTATTTTTAAACAAATACTTTGGCGAAGTGTGGAGTTTCCGAGTGAGCGAGATGGCGGTTTCACCCATTATTCGGGGAACACAATGGTTGACATGGGACGTAAAGAAGCCAAAGAGGCCACAGAATTGAATTTCGCACGGCACGTTTAACAGGAGAAACCTCCAGACACGATTCTTCTCTTCTCAAAGGAGTCGAGGCCATGTGACTCAAGGGAAATGTGAACTGAAGAGCTTTCCAACAACAGTTGTTATTGTTAAACCAGGACCCTCAACAACACTCGAGCACGAGTGGGGCAAGTGACGTAAACTGCCTATATTAGGGATCGGGAACCATCGGGAAGGGAGTGCGGCCAGGGACCACAGTTAAGAAGAAAATGGAATCATTTTAAAGAGAACTGTCAAGCGAAGGACGTGCAATGTGGGTGGTCCCAGAGTGGGTGGGCCCAGAGTGGGTGGACGCTGCAAATACAGAAGACCACGCATATCCATTTGCAGGGCATTCAAAATATTCCGAGGAAGTTCTGCTCGTTTCTCTGCCATCTTCCATCCAACGCAAAGGCGAGAAGACGTAACAAGTGGCTTCTCTTCCAGCTTCATGTATAATTCATTGTCAAGGATAATGTAACTGAGTGCGGACTCCTCGTTCTCTCTCACTCTCTCTGTACTAGAGGGAGCAGGAGGACGAACGAAGCTTTCGCATTCACTGAACATTCCCGTCATCAGGGGGGCGAGGCGACAGAGGCCGAGATTTGTTTCAACTTTCTGCCATCGCCTGGGGGATGAAGTGATGCCTTGGGTCGAGACATGGGCCGAGTCGGGGGAGGGAGGAGGAAAATCCATTTAGCCAGATGAGCACGAATTGATTTTTCTCCCATTCCCATTCACCAAATGACATCTACAATTGATTGAGCCAATTATTCATGGTGTCATGTTTCAATAGAAGAAACATTCACACATATCGGGAATACATTTTTTGTTCAATACTTTTTTATTCACTATGGGCACCAGCCACGGGACCCACAACGTTCTGAGAACCGGTACGTCGAGACTTCACCGAAAAAAGAACCCCTCGCACTATTCGAACGCGATTCGAGTGAACCACCTTGAATTGCTTGTCGCAAACTCTACATAGTATATAGTAGAGACAGAGGGATGCAGAGGAAGAGGGATGCAGAGGGAGAGGGACACAGAATCACAGGGACACAGTGAGAGAGCGACAGAGAGGGGGAGAGCAAATGGCAAAATATTGTTCGCTGTCTGTTTATGACCGCAATTAGAAATCTCAAAGCAGCAAAACTTCTCAATGGCACTTCAAAACGTCAAAACTCACTGGTCTAAACTCCGACAAGTTCCACAAAACACACACACCACCCACCTCACCCCCTCCCCTCCACACGGTCTACCGTATCGTGTCCCCTCTCGCTCGCTCACAGGAAGTGAAATCGTGCACGAGTGCATGGGGAATATGGTGAAAGCAAGCTATCGAACCGCAGAGCTCAGGGACGAAATCGGAGCAAGCAAATGGGGAAATATAATAGCTATATAATGTCCAGGAAGCACCTGTCAACGATACTCAACGGCTGGACATCAATATGTCGATTTCTAGATATCGCATGCTCCTCCAGTTCATCGGGATTTTCCACTGTTGATTTTTCCCTCGTTGGCTATGCGAGGAAACCAACCAATGGGAACCACCTTGAGGAAGCTGATCATCCGCGAAGGCCGACGATCAACTGGATTCCGGGCCTTTCCCAGCTGCTGAGTCACTTCGATCGATCAGCATCTCGAACTAGTTTCCGTGAACGGCTCCCATTGAAAGTTGCACGGGGATCTCCATCGTCATCGTCATCGTTACGACTGACAGACAGACACAAGGCGATCATCTGCGGCTAAATGGCCAAATAGGAGGAATTGACTAGGGCTTGTGGCGAAGGTGGGGGTTCGAGAGAAGATCAGTGACCGCAGGAATGGGTGGGGTGGAGGTGGACATCGACGCCGGTTGGTTCTGGAGAAACAGCGAGTGCGTGACACATTTTTAACACTAATTTGCATGCGAAATTAACGGATGAATGGATTTGTGTCTGTGTAAACACAGCGTGACTAAGCAAATAATCGTTAATCGTCACTAAGACTGGCGGGAAGCCCGGTTAATCTTCCCCCAGTGGTTTTTAGCTGAATTACGGAGTGATATTAATCAACCTATGATGATCAGATTTAATCCATTTCATCTTGTCGTCGGCCCAGTCGATTGATGGACACAGAACTTTCCTCCAGACTGAAGAAAGCGATTCTCTTTCAACCAGTTTTTGCCAAATGAATTTATTTATGATATGCAAAATCAATATTCTATATATATATAACTTATATTAAACTGGTTAAGAGCGAGTTAAATCGATTGCGAGTTAAATCGCGAGTTAAATCGATAATTATAAATGTGATAATATGATAATTTCGTTCACATTTAAGACAAACAGTTGACCGAACCGAGTAATTGAAAAATTCGTTAATTTGCTTTGGCCACTCACCCTCCAGACTCTGGTCGTAGCCCTTGGTGAAGAACAGCATGGCCTTGGCGGCGCGCTCTGGGGTCTTGAGGAGGCCCTGGCGGTCGGGGTTCTCGCCGAGGCCGCCGAGCAGGAGCCGGTAGGAGCGGGCCATGTCCGGCAGCAGGGCCTCGCGCGTCGGCGGCTTGTGGTCCAGCTCCAGATCGTGGTGGAACGTGCAGTTCTCGTGTCCTGGAAATATATTGAGAATTATTTATTTAATTTTTTTAAATATACTTTTTATAATTATCGGACAGTTGCATAGTCGAAAAGGCAACGACCTGATGAACTTTATCGCCAAACGATTTCTATAATCGGAAATCTCTTTACTATAATGATGACGACGAATGAATAAAGACTGAACACAAGGGAAATATAGTGTTTAAATATTTAAACTGCTTATGCATGCGATTGACGGCTGATGCCGCCGCCAACGCCTGCGCCCTACACCATGCCTTAGTGTTCTTGGAACCGCAAGGAATTCGCTCGACCCTCCTGTGGAAAATTTTCGATGCATTCACGTCCACTGTGCAGTACCACCAACGATGACTGCTTTGATTGTTTCCTGCTGTGGTTTCCTGTCACCAGAGTCAGAACTACACACAACTACAGCTGCAGCCGTTAACCCCTTGAACTTTCTATCTTCGATCTAGTTCGCACACACCGCTGATAAGGCCTATAGAAAGTTCTCTACGCTTGGTCTGATCGACGTGACGACACGCGGACTGCGGACGGACAGAGACAAAACCGAGCCGAAGGCTCGAAGTTGCGAGTGCGGAGTTTCAGACTCCCAACAACTCCAATTATGAGGCTCCACGAACTCGGGAAATTTCGGGAATTCAAGCGAAGTTCGAGACACCCATTGAATCATTCGATCGAAAAGGAATGACAGAATAGAATGGTTGTGGAGAAGGGTTGTTGGATGGCAATTGGTTAGACCTTGACAGTGGGGCCTGGGGCTGGCGGTACCTGGGGTGGTGGAGGTGCGGGGGGTTTTCGGCGTATTGGGGCTCTCGTTCTCGGGAATGATGCCGTTCGTCTTCAGCACCAGCTTCGGGCGCGTGGAGCCGGCGCCGACAGCAGTAGACGACGGCGCCTCCGGAGTCTCCTCGTTGGTAGGGGGGCTGTTGGAGGACTGCGGCTGCGGCGTGGCCGCCTTGTCGAGGATCGTCGGGGGCGCGTGGCCCGAGGCGCTGCTGGTCGAGCAGACGCTGTTGTTGCGGCCGCGCGACAGGACGTGCGCCTGGGGGAAGTTCGTGTCGTCGATGGCTTCGTTCAGCTCGCTGGCGCTCATCTCCGACAGCTGGCGCGTGAAGCTCATTTTCGATGCTTCCTCGGTCGACTCCGACGACAATTAACAAATGGCACAACAACAGCGATCGTGGACTGTGGCAGAGGGGCGGCGGACGTGGGGGTCGGTGTTTTTGTAAATTGCATTCACTTGGCCAAGCACACGACGACGACGACGACGACGACTTGTTTACATTCACCAAGAGACAACAAAAACAAAAGACACCTCGAACACCACTTATTGTCGTTGTCTCTCTCTTTCTCTCTTTCTATCTTTGGCTCTCTCTCTCGTTCTCGTTCTCTTAACTCGCTCTAGTTCGCTCTCTCGTTTCTCTTTCGTTCTCGAAACGACTCTTCGCCGAACAAAACAAACAGGAAAAACAAAATCAAGAAATCTCTGTAGAAACTTCTTCTAATGGAACATGCTGCGCTTCGCTCCGCACAACCCGACGCTTTGAAATGTAGATAACGACTGAGATGGTCCGACCGGAGTTATCTACCGACGGGGTCGGCCGCTGGGAAAAGCTCCGCGTCCGAATCCAGTTTCGAAGGCGTTCGCCAGCAAGCTTTCAAGCTGCTCTCGCCTCCTCCTCCAGCGCTAGGCGCTCCATCGGGTCGAGAACGAGACCGAGCCCGAGCCCGAGCTGGGCTTCCTTATCGCCTTATCCTGCACGCGCCCTGGCAGTCTCTCAACCCCCCCTCTCACTCTCTCTGCCTCTCTGCGAGTTTGTGGAGTGCAGCGTGGAGCGTGTGAGGAGTTGAGGGTGTTTGCGACCACTGGCCATCATTCATCAAAACGGCCCACCTTCCCCTCCCTCCTCTCACCATACCCTCACCCTGCCCACTCCACCGCACCTCTGTGCGCACCATGTCTGTGATGCGAGCTTCTGTGGCCCGATCTGATTGGATTTCTCGCCAAGGTCCACCTCGCCCCGGAGGAAAGTTCAAAAGTCAATTTAACAACAATCTCGTCGGACCTCAAGGGTGCCAATTGTTGCTGCTGAACGCACGGAACGCGTCAGCGAAACCACGAACTTCAGCCTTAGTTGCAGACAATGGCAATGGCAATGGTTGGAAACCATACAGAGCAATTGCTTTCTTCTTGAGCCCTTCATAGTTCACTTAATTTGTTAGAAAAAAAAAATAATAATAATTTGTTAGAACATTAATTGAAGCAATAGAAATGAAATCGTCACTAGTTGATCATCGCCAGTTGATTAGTTGGAGTAGTAATTATTCGCAGCCAATTAGTTCTCTGTAATTAGATCAACTCCTGAGAGGCTTCCCTAGGGCGGAATCGGGAAGGTTTTCCTCGTTCCTTCTGTGCTGTGTCATGCTAGGAGGAGACGGCGAGATGTGAACATCAGGAGGCGAGGAGTCGGGAGAGCGAGTGACGTTGCCCAACCCTTGCCTGCCAGATGATGACCGAGCAGTTCTCCCCACAGACCCTGCCCGAATAGAGAGAGCTCTGGCGTTAGAGTCTGATAAAACGAGAAGCTATAGGTTATCGATGGTGCCAGATAAAGTGACAGCCGCAACGACGACTACGGCGACGACAACCACATGGGGACAATCGATTCGAATCCATCGGCGACTTCCAAATGGGAGACAATTTGAAATTCTAATTTTTTTAGTGTCGTCTTCGAACTTCACACAGCCTGACAATTCTGGACAATTGAACAATGTGGGGATACCAAGTGGACTTTGGTCGTCTTCGGTAGTGGAATCGATGACTCCGGAATCGGAATCGATGACTTCGAAATCCCACTCGACACATCTGAGCTTGTGTTTGACAATTGGGAAAACCCGGCGAAACCCTCGAGTTCCGACCCCCGAGACCAGTCGCCAGACTCCGGTAGCCGGACTCCAGACACCTGCGACATCTGCGCCACCAACCTAGAGTGCATCAAACCGTCCCATCATCTGTCGCATTTCCATTCAATATGAGTATTTTATTTATAACAATTAATATGCATTAGTTATTGAAGCTAACGGTCTTAAATCGCAGTTGCTTCCACTTTGCGCGTTCTCGACCAGATGCCGCTCAGATTGGAATACAAATGACAGGGACAGGCCCAGATGGCCAGTTTATCTCCATGGGAGTTCTCCCACTGTGTCTTATGCTCAATATGCTGGCAATTAGTGCAATCGATTCTACTATATGGAAATTCCCTACGATCGACCCTGCCCTTTCCCTTCCTTCCGATTAACATTCACGATTGCAGGCAGGTGTTCGATCGGTCGGTCAGTTTGGTTGAAGGGTCTTCAGAAAACGGATGTTTTAGATTCTGACGCTTTCTTCAACCCCCGCCCACCCTGATCGATCGTTGGCCCACCCCACAATCGGCTTCTATGACTCATGCGGCGATCATACTGATCAATGCAATTCACAGCAATTTTCGTTTTACTCCGTTTAGACAATTATCGAAGAATGTTAATGAAGTTAATTACAGACAAGTATTGACCGAAATCGCTCGCATGTGAAGTGGAATTCCGCCACGGTGCGACCAACACCATCGCCATCGCCACCACCACCACCATCGCCTCCATGGTGTGTGCATGTGCTCGAAAAAGGCGTTTGTCTTGGCCACTACTGTCGACTCTCCACGTCCACGTCCACGTCACGCTCAAGCCCCAGCCCCAACCCCAGCCCCGGTCGCAGCCCAGTCGAGCTGATCCGATCCGATCGGATCGGAGTCGATCCGAGTTCGAGTCGAGCTCTTAACCTTCATTTTCATGTCCGGCGCACTTTGAGCACATTCAAAAGTAGTTCAAGTCATGTCTTGCCAAATGTCGGACTGCGGCAACAGCAACAAACGAACACACAAACCAAACAACTACAACAAGACCGGATTTAAGATCTTTATTAGCCAGCCGATCTAAGATCGCGAGAGCCGCGATATTCCATTTCAATTGGCTTCAATGTTGGCCATTTCGATTGGACTTGTCTCGATGGTTTGTTTCTTCAGAAGACCGTGTAAACCGATTCATGCTTATGGCCAATTGTTTCAAGCGAATTTGCATTCAATGTCAATGTCAATAGTTGCCCATATATATATACAATAAATCTATATAATATACTTTTACGATAATAATGGGGGGCTCCGAGCTTCGGGCTTTTCTTAAGGTCTCTAGAGAATGACTCGAAAACTCCGTCACGGTGAAAAGACATGGGAAATATTCCAAGATAGAAAATGAGAGAATTTTTATTGTTATTTTTTTTTTTTTTTTTTTTTGTGTTATGCAAAGAGTTATGCTGGAAAAACGAGTATATGATGAAATAATTGTGTTTATTGAAGCATTAATGCAACTGATAGTCCGGCCGACTCGATCTGCGTGCAACCTTTGGAAGCCAAGACCAGGCCGGTGTGGGTTGACAGGAGGGGTGTGGGGAGGTGTTGGTTTGAATTGAATTGGACTTGATGGGATTGGATTCACTAGGATTGAATTGGCTTGTCGTGGGCCTAGAATTTTAGAGATTATGTTCGGTGTAACCTAATCGACTCACTTTGTATCGAATTCTAACCATAACACATTATTTTATTTATGGGCCTTGTAAGTGCGCTCAAATAGAGTGGAGAGCCGCTGCCAGAACTCGAAACCGAAACCATGTGCAGTCGCTGAAATCAGCATTGAAGTTATGCTAAATTATTTGCCAAATTATTTCGACATGCTCTGAACAAAACGGTCGAGTTGGCCAAGACACCGAGCCGCACTGGGCCGAGCCGTGTCGAGCCGCATTGGCTTCCTTTGTTCGAGCTTTGAGCGATCCAAGACGGTGCTCGTGCACACCCTACGCAAGAACCAACCGGCAGCTGCCTCAGCCCATATCCTGCCACGGTAATGAGTGTGGGTGAAGGTAGGGGAGAGGAGGTGGAAAATTTATTAGAGTGAACGTATTCGTAACTGCAACGAAGAGAGTTGGGCAACGGTAAGAGGTTTTTCCAGGTGGAATTTAAATCGAACATTCAATTAGGAACAACTATTTCGACACAATTCACTTCACATAAATCCAAGTCACTGCTGCCAAGCTCGATCGCGATCACGATCGCCTCTAACTACCGAGCTTGCAAATATTTACACCGACGATCGACGATTTTTTCGAAATTCCATTAAGAACGAGAGACTGAGTTTCAGTTATTTACAAAATCACGCAAATTGTTGTACAAATACAGGATGAGACAATCGGGAATCCAATCCGTGGGCAGAATTCATTCATTCATCGACGACGGGTCTCGATGGGTCTTCTGAGTGTCTGCGACAGGGATCGGATTGGGTCATTTATTTGTACTGTCCCATGGACAGATGGACGGACGGACAAATAAGACGTGTGTCGTTTGTTTGCTTGAAGACAATGATGAGAATGACTTTCTTCCTGGAAACGAGCGCCTTGGCGATGGCGAATGTCGCGCAATGGATGAAATTATGACGATGATAATGTTGACGATGATGGGTCGATGATGGTGATTATGATGTTTGCCACACTCACCGCTCGTCTGGCACTGTTTGCAGCGGTTGCTGTTGTTGTCGTTGCCATTTGCGCTGGGCGTGAAGCTCAGGTGGAGGCCATTTTTATTATTGCCCAGTCCGTTCATGTGCATCAGCTGTTTGTCCGCTCCGGCCTCCGAGGGCGGGTGGCCGTTGCTGCTCAAATGCTGGACTCCGCTTTGTACTTCACTCAACTGCTTCATCGTGTTTTTATTTTTGTTTTTTTTTTATCAACTTTGGTTTCAAGTACAATTGCTAGCAAATTATTTGAAATATATAAATACTAATTCTCTGTGGAAACGATCTTCATGAATATTTTCGAAATACTGTCTTCTTTTTTAAGTTAAATATCGTTTTTCGCGGACGAACTTGTATTTTTTCACGTTACTTTCTCAATTTCTTTTTTGTAATATTTTCGCTTGTACGTTCGCTTTTCCAATGTGATTTTTCAACGTGAATTGGAAAAGCCTCGCGCTCCGAGCTGACGTTTCACTTTCCTAGGCATCAACCGACTAAACAGTTCGTCATTAGGTTCAAACCTTTTTATTATGAAAAATCGAAAGTTCTTTTTAGTTGTTGTTGTTTACTGCTGCTGCTCTTGTTATTTTAGTTGTTGTCTTTGTATCAGTATTGTAGTTTGTTGTTTTTGTTCTTGTTCGCACAATGTTATATTTGTTTTTGTATTTTCTGAATTCGCTCGAGGACTACAGGAAATCGTCTCGCTCAGCGATTGCTCTGCGAACTGAGTTGTTGTTGTTACGGCTGTTGTTGCTGCCACTACTGAGCCTCACCATATTGGCAATATTCGGCACGCGAGCTGAGCCAGAGAGAGAGAGAGAGAGAGAGAAGCCGAGACCGAGCGAGCGGAAGAGTGCGAGCGACAAAAGCTCATTCTCTCCAACACAACAGACGCGAGATTCGCAGTCTCTCGCACGAGTCCACAATTCTGTCGAAGTTCGGTTTGCTCCCTGTTGCTGCTACAGTTCTCTCTCTCGCGCACAGCTTCCCGAGTTTTCTTCACGGTTTCTGTGGTTTGTTGTTGTTTTCAGGAGTCGTAGGTTATGTTTTGTGAGAGCGGCAGACGGACGGATAGACAATCAGAGAACGAAGTGCGTCACGGGGAAGAAATGAATGGACCATAAACGCGGGTTTTTTGGGCAGATTCCTAAACGTTGGAATGCACTTATTGCCAAGATTCCTGCGGTAGGAGCCGTGGAATATTTTTATAGAATTAACATAAATTAATCGCTCCCTCCCATCATATCCAGTGAGGAATGCTCTTTAGATGGGAGATGGGAAAGCAGGAAAACGAGCGACTCGTTGTTCATCCTTTCATCTGCTCACAGCAGGCAATTAGTTTTTAAAAGTCAGATAATTATGTAATAATTCTAAGAAATTACCTTTTTATCTACGGGACGGATGAGTCAACTGCAAAAACCGCACCTGTTTCCAGTTCATTTATTTGGTGGTTTTCTTACTCTCAGGGCCAACGTTATTTATAATTAGTTCACAAAATGTTATTGAACTGGTTACAAGAGCCAACAGCAGTCAAATCAATTAAGCATAAATGAGTAATTAGCAAAATTATAATTAACTCGGTAATTTATTTTCCGAAAGCCTTTTTTTTATATAACAAGATTCCAAGGTCATTCGCATCTCGGTACCAAATTTGCCTTCCCCGTAGTCAGTTCATTTTCTTCCGGAAGAATTTCAACGAATGCAACGAACTACAATCGTGTTTGGAATCGAAAACCTTTACAAATGTTATATAATATAAAATTGACACAATAAATTATCATTTTAATGGGATTTCCTGTTTAATCTGAACGTTATACAAACTTATAACTTAAAGTATGGGGTTTATATGGATTTTATATGGTTTTTAAATGGACATTATTTACAGTGTTGGGTTCGCGAAGATTCGGCCGTTTACAACTCCATCACTTCGCCACCAACTCCCTCCTTGCCCTGAGCCTGTCGCTCCAGCTTCTCCTTCTCGGTGTTCTCCAGCTGTTCCAGGGTCAGCAGTGATATTCCCAATTGATCCTCGCGCGTAAACGGCTGAGCCATGCGACGAAGCCAACGGCGGGACAACTGCATGCACTCCTCGGTACTCAAATTGCAGAAACTGTCGACCAAATGCTCCTGTATCCACTTCGGCAAACGACTGCGTTTGTCCTGACGCGAGAATCGCTTGTCGGCAAAGATCATGATGCCGTAATCGGTTTTACCGCGCAGCGCACGCCCCACACATTGTGCAGCATGACGCATGGCGTCGAAGGTTAGGAAATCGTTCTCTCTTATTTGAAACTGATCGCGCAGGTAATCGAGACGAGCTTTCAAAATGCGCGACTGGGTGTATACGTAGGGAATGCCAAACATGAGTACAGCGCGTCCGTAATGATGGTCGAAATCCACACCTTCGGATACCTTGCCACGAGCTACAGCCAGCAGTACGGCGCCACGGCCACAGTCACAAGCCTTTGGAGAATTTAAATATAGTAGAACTTCTGCACTGTATCCACATCGTAACATCCACCAACCTTCACGTAATTCATTAAAGCATAGCTTGTCTCTGCATTGTCCTGGGTCTCAATGAACAGCAGTTTATAGCGCAGCAGTGTGTCCACGATGCCTTGATCGTACCACGAGGCAACCACAGATTCCAAATACAAGTATGAAGTGAAGAAGCAAACGATTCCATCAGGTACGGTTTTTGCCGTCTCCACCAACAGTTGGCCATAATTACGAATCACAGCTGTGTCCTCGCGAGTCTCGAATTTCGAAGATATAGCCACCTGGTCGTTGCCCTTTGAGACAATCTACAGAAGAAATTTAAGTATAAATAATTAATATCCAATTTCCACTACGCCACTACGAACCATTGGCAACAAGCACGGTCGTGCCAAGGTCATTGTAAAAGAACTCATTACAACGGGATCAAAATCGAGGATTTTCGGATACATATCCATGGGCGACAGGGTTCCAGATGTGATGACCACACTCTGGAAACGCTGAAAAACGGGGGCCATCGCAATCGATGAGTCCAGACAGCTGAAGTGCATAATGGGATTCGATACTGTTGGCGTCTTATCGTCGAATGGTTCAATAATTATAGTGAAACCTTTTGTATAAGTGGAAACCAATGTTGCAAAATGTGTAATCTGTGTAAATGGTAATATTAAACAGAAGGGAATAAAATCAAATCAATTTAAAATATCTTACCAAAACAAGGGCACCATAGTCCGACATGTCCGTAATTTCCAGGGTACGAAGCAAGCTTGCCAGACGCTCTGCGCAAAAGCGAAGGGGTTTTCGTTCAATGCAAATTTTTGATGCCACATCTTTCAAGAAACCGGCGGGGGATTCTTGAACCACATGATGAACTCGTAGACGTGTTTTAATGTACTCCACAAAACGGCGTAAGAAACTGAGGAAATGATCGGCATTACGAATGTTACCGGGAACAACCTCTGAAAAAGGTTAGGACCCATAAAAAACCAAAAGCAACAAACGAAAGGACAAACTACCTTTGAGAACATCAGCTGGTAGAATGGGATTCGCCAGAACCATATCGGTATCACGTCGCACACTTGCATCTTTTAGACCCTGCACCATGCGTTGGTATTCTTCATTCAATCGAGCAGTATCCTCATCCCGAATACTGTATTATGTTAACATTAGTTGCGTATTTATAAAAAGAAAGCTTCATAGACACATACTCCTGAACTAGCTTCTGCAGACTATTCAAAGCATTTGTGCTTCGCTCCACTGTTCGACGATTTATTTTAACGCTCATCGAGTCGATGCATACATTGTCAATATTGTGAGCCTCATCGAAGACAATGCACGATTCCCTAGTCAGTTCCTTTGAAACAACCTCCGCTATTTTGGGGTCTAGTAAATAGTGGTAGCTGTAGACAACAATTTGAGCGTGAGAAATCTATAAATATGTAATATTAAGAAGACAATCTACTCTGTAATTAGTATATAGCACATACTGCATATCGTGCCAAAAAGTATGGGCACCAGTTACGACTACGACCATATTCTTTGAGATCATCCAGACTGTAAACACCGACCGGTAGTGTGGACTCCTTGCCTTCTAAATTGAATCCTTCGAAATATTGACCTGTTTCAACAAGAAAACAATGAACAAAAATAATCTAGATGTAAAAGAACTGTTGGGTATTTTCAAAATAGTACTGACATATTGGTGTCTCCGGATCCACTTCGTGGCGTTCGCGTACGTAGCTCGCTGTCAAGCCGTAGCACTTTCCATCAACCGATTTGCCTTCGCGCTCCTTGCTCACATCTGGATGAATGCACATGTTCTTGCGAGAACTGAGGACGAGTCCGGTGAATCCAGGCGGCTGGGGAGCATTTTTTTCGTAGTAATTTATAAGATTCTGCAGCTCAGCGATGACCTTCTCTATCTCGGGCACCGTACGGGAACAGTATATGAGTTTGCGAATTGTGTCCGGATGTTCAATCATGTAAGCGACAATCAGGGATAGAAGTGTGGCCGTTTTGCCAGTTCCCGAAGGCATTTCCAACAGGCAGTGACCCTTGGCGTCAAGGGTTCGCTTGAGCTCCAGCATGTAAGCATACTGTTCGGGATATATGTACTCGTACGGAAAATATACCAGTAACCCGTCCACACTCAGTCTGAGTAGAAGAAAAATAATTAGAATTTCATATCCATTTAAACACACTAAAGCTCACTTCATTTTGTTTAATTGTTTAGACCTAGAATATCTGCCGGTCTCGCGGACAATTTTTTGTTGAATGTCAAAATTTCAAAACATTGCTGTACAGTGTTGCCAACATGTAGCAATATGGAAGAAGGTGTTTGGATAGCTATTAAATATCAACCAGAATTCAATCGTAATTAAACTTAATTATTGAATTCGTTATTATACCTATGGCAAATGAAACAATTTTCAGAATTTAATACTTCAATCATAAATTTGACTCCAGTTTATGCAGATATATTAATTCTGTAATGTTTTCTTTATTGTCATGGTTAATTTATTTAATATCTGAAACGCCCTCTGAACGCTCGTTTCGAAAAATCAGTGCTCTGTGACACAATTCTTTAGAACACAATTTTTGCTATTGTTTATTTAAATAAAACTTATAATTTTTGAGACCATAATACAATAGTTATTTATTTATTTGCAACCTTAATTCATCATGCAACAGTACGGCACAAAGGAGAAATTCCTATTGGCCAACACTTTGAACAGTATCCCGATTTTGCTGGAAGGGCATGCAGTGTTAATTGACCTACGGAATGAGACTTCTGTGGCCGGACGTATCGACAACGCCGACGGGTTCATGAACATAAACCTGGTTGATGCAGTGTTCATCGATCGCAACGGTCTTCAGTATGCCTTTGAGCAGTTCATGGTTCGCGAACGAATGATTCGGCAAATTCATCTTCCGGCGTCTCTCGATATGAATCAAGAAGTCCGGGATTTCCTGGAACATGGACTGAACCGAAGGAAACCTGTACTTAAGAAGAAGGGAAAGCGAACTTTCAAAGTGAAGCGGGCGGAGGTGCGTCACAAGGAGATCCTCGAGGAAATTCAAAAACAAAAGCAGGCGAAGCTGCTACAGTGAAATTGAAGAACACAATACAAAGTTGGTTTAACTACACCGTGGAATTGTTCGATTTATTTATTAATTTTTTAATAAAGAATACTATTTAAGCTCTTGTAAATAACCGTAAGCATTATTATGTTAAGACAATTGACCTCTATGATTTAATAAATAATAAGAAGAAAATATAAGATTCTTGTATAAAATGAGAGATATCCTCGAAGGCTCTACACCAAACCGAGCAGGACGTAAATGATGGGCAAAATCAGAGCTGCCTTGGCACTGCTGATGCCAAAGAGGCAAATGATGAGCTTCCACATACCATAGTAGAAGCCCAATTGCAGGGCGACGTGCAAACCAAGAAGACTAGAAATAGAAAAAAGTATCATTGTATTTAAATCTTAATTGACTGCCGGTACAATTTACTAACATTTTATCCTTCTTTCTGGCAGCTGCCAAGGTCTTTGGCGATTCTTTGCTCAAGTACTGGCGGACGCCCATGATGGTGTTCTGGAAGTATTCCTCCCAATTCAGTTCTCCTATGTCCAGGAAGAATAGTTTCTTGTCAACCGGATCCATGGACTTGGATAAAGCCAACGTTCGCTTGCTGTGATAGTGCCATTCGGTGAAGATGAAACGCTCCAGGGTGTTCAATGAGTTCCACACGCTCTTGTGAAGGCGAATTAAGCTGAGGGGAAAGGAGACATGTTTAATACTCTTTTGAAATGAAAGTTCAAAAACACTTACATTGGTCTGCCACCACTTAATTTGGTGACTAAGTCGAGGAAAAAGCCGGGAATGAAGTGATAGAGAATAGCGCCTAGTCTGAAGAGGAAGAGGCTCTTGACCAGCTTCAGGTTGGGATACCAGACGGCCGACACCAAGGGATACTCGTGCAAGAAAGTGTTGATTCTATTGATCAGCAATTCGAAGCGGAATGGCTTATAGGTACTCGAGGTCAAGTGGAAGATCTGCAGCTCGTCGGGAGAGCCGCCGTTCTTAATTCTGGATAAATAAACACAACAGTTAATATATGGTATTCAAAAAGTAATAAAGATAATAGAATGGTAAACAAAATATGTGGCGGGAAACAAGGATGATAGTTAACCCACGGTTTTATGACCGTTATGGGCACCGAAGGCGTAATTCCCTCAACCTTTAATCTGCCTCCTCTTGCATTAACGAATATTCCACAAAGAAACATCCGGCCAAATAGAGAGGCTTTAATTTTAAATATAAATGTAACATGACTAGACTGGGAGTTGAACCGCGGCCAAATAAAATTTTGAACTGCATCTTAACGCATTGGAGCAAGACCAAGTTCCGAGTGCTTCTGTCAATATCCAAGTGTATTCTTTTGGATTTGACACAAGATACGGTGTCAAAACATTCTATAGCATACTTACAGGGGCTCCCAGCGTTGCCATACTACTAATTAGGAAATACAATATTGATTTTACTCACTTCAAGGCGTTCACGTAGTAGCCAGTGGTGATGATGGCATTGACCACGACGTCCACGGGAATGTAGTCCATGATCAGTGAGGGATCCAACGGTAGGCGACGCAAGATGCCCTTCGAGGCGCCCATGAAGAAGCCCTGGGGACCGTTTTTAGAGATGGTCCAGCCGGGAATCGGCTCCTGCCAAGCGGCGGTGACTGCACAACGGTGCGAAGATAAAGAGCATTGGTGAGATGTAGGTGTGAAAATGGGAATATACAACACTCACTCATGCTGGGTCGCACAATGCCGCAGGGGAATTGTTTGGCAACATTGGCCACTTCGTGCTCAGCTAAGTGCTTCGTGAACGTGTACGTGTTCGGGTGGTCCTTCATCAGTCTGAGGACAAAATGAAAAGTGAATCTAGTTTTATTAATTCTAATAAATTGTGGCTCACTTTGGCTCCAACTCTTTCAGTGCCTCATCGTTCAAGGTCTCGGCGAGGTTAATGATCTTCTCGGGGTCCTCGGGCGATGGATAGAGGATCTCGTCCACTTCGGTGATGTACGAGTTCACGTAGGCGCTGGAGACGTGCACGAGGGCCTACAGGATTGGAAAGCAAACACAAGTCTAGAGTTCGGAACTTCCTCGGAAAATAGACGGCATAAGGAACCTCGAGTTTCTTAAGGCGCTTGCACAGCTCGACCACGCGCCGAGTTCCGCGCAAATTGATGTTGGTGGTCTCCTTGAGGGTCTGGAAAAAGTCCAAGGTGGCCGCCGAGTGGAACACAACGTGGACATTGTCAATCAACACCTGACAATCGCTCTCCGAGATGCCCAGATTCTCCTGGCCCACATCGCCTTCGATAACGTGGATCTTCGAAAAACGATCCTCCAGCTGCAGCTCCTTGAATTTGTCGAACACCGAGTTCTTCTTCAGCTCCTCGAGACGCTGCTCTACGGATTTGCCCTTCTTGGCGCGCATCAACAGGTAGACGGTGCCGATGTCGGGAATCACACGCAGCAGTTTCTCGACGATGGTGACTCCGACGAAGCCGGTGGCTCCAGTGATGAACACATTGCGACCGGCGTAGAAACTCTTCACGGGCGACGAGAGATTTCTGCAGAGAAAGATGGGGGAGAGAGATGGAGGTAACGAGGTACGTCACTGTCAATTGTTCACCAAAAGTTGAAATGATTTGCAAAAATTAATACATCTGCTTGCAGGGGAAAGGAAAAATCTGCCTTTTTGGAATCAGCAATCAACCTAGCCAAGCAGAGCCGACAATTTCCACTATGGTTGCCTCCATGCACACAAGGAAAGTCGACTTTCTCCGCGGAACCGCACAGTGGACAGCATTGGTTATGCAACGGTTATAGCGGATTTTTTTTAAATAGTTGTCAATACGACTCAGACACGGATTTGTGCCGACTTCAAACATGATGCAAGCGAATCAAAAGGGTTCGTAATAGGGCTTGTTTATAAATGGCATTGCTTTGACACAGCAAATTTACATTTGCATACAGAGTTTAACACTTGATGTCGGAGACATGTGCGGCCAGCTGTGGGGAGATGGCGCGGAGACGACCCGATGAACCGAGGATTTTGTTAGCCATCATCGCCGTGGCTTCGGAAGACGTCCAATAATTGCATGAATTTGTTAATAACATATTACAAAATAGCATATGTGATAATCGATTGGAAATTGCTGTTCAGATCTGCGGTGTGATCAACGTGACTATCGACATTGTAACTAATGGCCTTTTTACCTTAACAATATTTCCTACTTTGTGGGGATTTGATAACCCCATATTTGTCCAATCCATAGCTAGATAATTGGTTTTTTTTTTTTTTAACCGCAAAAAATTAGGCGCAGTAGAATGTAGCAGAGATTATTCTTGTCTAACTTGGTTAAAATATTCACAATTCAATTAGAATAAAAATTCTGTTAATAAAAAACTTCTTGGGCTAAACCAAAGTCAAAGCGAAAGTGTCCGGATCTTTTGATAAGTGAAAAAGAAAGACTAACGATTGATAATATATTCAGAAATCAGGTTCTGCAACACATATCCAGGCAACTCAGTCGAAACTAAGCCATAAATAGTCAAATCAAAACCCAAAAGGCGACGAATCTCGGTTGGTCACAATTGGCATGGTCCGATTCTATCGCTGGTCGATGGAGTTGGGCTCATGTCCGGCGGCGATTTCGACACATGTGTCGTCGCCTGGGGACAATCGAAACCAGCAGACCACGACTTGAACCCTCCACAGGTCTTGAGAAATCAGATGAAAGTGAAAAAGTTTTGAACCGTGAATTAATTCGAGGCGAAACCTCTGCATTAATGATGTTTCGCCATCTGGGGATGATTTTGCAGCTCAAGTGGTTGATGATGGCGATGCATGTTTTTGGCTTCTTCCCAATGGTCAAAGGTCGGCTAATTAGGTATATTCATGCATTGACTATTTTAGTGGAGTGAAAGTTTTCCTTTCCGCTGAGACCAACATGAAAAACCATATATCTGTCGAGAAATGAGGCATGCTATGTAATCATATGTGTTCATTCACATTAGATGATGATGCTCACGATGCGAAAATTAAAATGCAATTTGAGATGTTAGCTCAGTTCCACTGAGTCTAGTTAATATCCCCACGATTATAAAACAATTTTAGTTATGGACTTATAATGCATTTACGTTACATGTCTTGAGATTTGTCGTTTTTTCAGACCTCTTCGCCCGCTTTCAAAAAACTCTAAGATGTATTTATATATATTTCTTAACTGTGTATTTGGATGTTGAACTTGGATCTGGACGTTGAACTTTGAAAACTTTTCCAGTTTCATTTGTGATTCTAAATATATAGACGTGTGGCGAATCTTAATGCGAGATATTAATTAAGTACTAATGGATTTGCTGTTATGGAGACCGACTAAATGCCTGAACACAAGCTTGCATTTCCGTCAAGGGCCGGCTTGAACAAAGCTCAATAATTACTCTTACGACTCGCAGTCGATCCCGGACGGGGACAGCGAGCTAGGTTTCAATAATATTTACAATACACATTTACCGGTACTGGAATTGCATAAATTTTTATTTTATTTACGTTCAAGTGTTTACATTTCCTTTTCACCGGAATGCAATCGTGTCGAAATGGTTTTACAAAAGGCAAACCTTGTAAACCTGTTTAGGACCTGGGTTTCAATAACTTGGCTTAGCCATGTTAGTTAATATTCCCGTAACGGCAATGACTGCTCGGCAGAATGGAAAATACATAAATTTAGCTGTTTAAATGCATGTCGAAGGCGTCGCCAGCATAAAAATTAAAATTCATAATTTTCGATAAATTTTGACGACTATTTAAACTTGATTTCAGGTGAATCGACTTTTACGAATCACTCCAATTTCGCTGTTTACTCTTGTTGTTAGCGGGCATGCAAGGAGTTCTGGTGGCAACGCCATTTGGCAACAGGCAACTGCCATTTGAAGCAATTACTTCCACCCAGTAAAACACATTAATTATCGAGAAATGGCAAAAAATATCTTGAATTTAATTCATCAGTGCTTACCACAAAACGAAGTAATTTAGATAGTTTCTAACTCATCATAAAATAAAAAGAACTAAATTGAATCAAATTGAAGCCCCGCCATATGATTGTCATTATGTTCTTCCTTTCGTTGCCATTCCATTCCCCTCCACCACTACTCACTCTGTCATGTTGCGATTGAGTTGTTGTTAGTGTAACTGGCGGTGGAATGAAGGAATCCGAAATCTGTGGTTCGTTCTTTTGCTTCCAGATTTCTCTTTTGCAATTCGTTTACCGAAGAAGAGCAAGCTCAATGATTCTGCACGGAATTAAAAACAAATCCCACGTACGAGTGTGTAGAAAATGTTTTCGATTTTGTGTTTGTTTTTGTCCGTTTTCTATTCACTTCTCCGTCCAATCAAACGCACACGAATTCGAGCGAACTGGAATGAAGCCGGCAGAACGAGAAAGAAAGCATCCAACACGGCGAGCGGCCAAAGTGGAACTGAAATGAGCGCTGACCAAACTCGTGCTTCGTCGCCTGCCGCGATCGGCGTCGTTGTTGCCGTCGTTGTCGTCGTCGACGGTTGCTTCGGTGCCTCTGCCTCGGCCTCTTCGTCGACGATGTGTGGAGTCGGTCTAGGGGCTGACTGCAGCCCACCGCCCGGCAGGCAGCGACACCGGCCACCGACATAATCGCGGCCGGCCACGTCACTAGGTGTATTGCAACCACACCCCAAAACTACTGTCGGCGAGAATGGTGGAGCCAATCGTGCGGACCTTCTGCTCCCATGTCTCGTGGAACGTGCCGTTGAGATTGCCGTCTGGGATAACAGATCGGATATTCGATAAGTTATCATCTTCTTGGCTGACTCGGTCATCTCGTTTGGAATTCCAGAGGTGTTGATTTCTGCGGCGCAATTGGAAAATTGTATTGCAATTCATGTTCAGATAAATGTCGTCTCCATAGACGTCACAAAAATCACAAACTTGAACGGAACTAAATATCGTCCCAGCAGAAACTAAATTGATGATCTCATCTCTCCCTTGATTCAGTCGACTAGGATTTCTACTGGGTGGTTGCTTCCACAATATGCACTCTCTCTCACACTCTCTATGCAGAGAGAAAGTCACCGATTCGTGTCACTTCGGCTTCTAGTCAGGGTTTCAATGTCGGAAAACTGAAATCGTAGTGGAAAATCAATACAATGATAGTAAATTTACTAGTAGTTGTAGGGAAGCCGAAACCCTGTTTCTGGTTCTCATTGTGGTCAACAAGAGTCACGAACATATGTACAATTGATCTTTATAAATAGAATAGAGAGAGAGAGAGAGAGATCTAGTAATCGTCTCACGAATGCAGAAACACCAATGGAAACTAAGGCAGCGCCGTTAGATGGAGAGCGGTAGAGGCACCGCCTTGTTGTTGTCTGGACTAGTTTCTATTCTTCTAGGTTCTTCTTCGTCCTCTCATTCTCAAAGATTGCTCTCTCCATTGTCGTCTGAATTTCTTTAACCGTGATGCAATGTTTGCTGTTCTCGCGGTCTTCTCTAAAGCATGTTTTAAAGTTGTTTACATAAGTTAGCAGTAGACGATGTTTGTTCTATAAATTATGTAGATTTTTTATTCCTTTGTTCAAACGATTTTTTGTTCTCTTCTGACGTCCTCCGTTTCACCAAATAATACCTAATACGAATTATAAAGTAAATATGCATTTAAAGTTTAAGTATTTTTCAAAAGAGAAATAAATGTTCTTTTTTTTTCCATGACATAAATGGTAAGTTTTTGTAGTCACTAATTTTATTTTCCAACGTTATTGATTTTTGAGTCACCCTTTGTCCTGCAGAATATGTTGCCTGCTTTTAGGCTGAAGGGAACAAAATTGAAAATGAACTAAAAACGAATATTGATTGCATTGCATTGAACGGAGATTGTGAAATTGAATTAGAACTGAAATCCAAATTGCAGTGAATAAAGAGTTGAACATTGAATGGGATTTGTTATTCAAACTTGAATTCACCGACTTTCAATTTAAGACGACGAGAAATTTTTAAAGAGAAATTGGAAATTATGATTAAATTCCTTTTAAATAAATAAAGAGCAAATAAAACAAGGAACGCAAATTTCTTCTTAAATATAAAATATTGCTTTTATTATTTCTTTCATCGCTTTTCACAATTAATTATGCATCGATATAATTAAATTGAATAAATTTTGAACGAAATTCGAAAAAGGAGAAATTATCCCATAAACTTATAACTTAGACGACATATTGCGATTACGTTACATTGCGTTACGTCACGTTACGTTACTCTTCGTGACGTTACGTTGCGAGACGTCGGTGGATGCTTTGAAATTCCAGAGTTCGTGGATTCGGTCGTCATCGCTAGCGACTTAAACAGAGAAATAAAACAAACTAAAATTCGGCCCGACCACTTGTTGTAGTTGTTGTTGTTGTCCCTCATTCAGGTTACTAAAATAGAATATATAAAATACTACAAGGCCACGCCCACTCACTAAGGGGGGCGGGCGCCGGTGCACCGCGGGCCGCTCACAACCACACGAGGAAGCCCCAAACCACCAGGGTCAGCGTGAGCCCGATCTGGAGCCCGAACAGGGAGCCGAAGATGCCCAGGAAGATGGCGAACATGAGGGCGTAGCCCAGGTAGTAGAGGACGTTGAAGCTGCGGAGGAGAGGGGAGAAAATCACATTAAAATCGCATAAAAATTGCAAAAAATATATACAGATATCGCGGAAAAATCGCACGGAAGTCGTAGAAAAATCGCATTGAAATTTTGATTTCAAAACTCGCATGGAATTCGTTCGACAATCGCATGCATGAAATCGCACTGAACTCGCATGGAGGTAAAAATCGCATGCAAAAGAACGCATGGAAATCGTTCGAAAATTGCAAGAAATTCGAACGAAACCCGAGTTGCAATCGAAAAAAACTCGCATGGATGTCGAACAAAATTTGCGATGAAATCGAAATAAAAATCCAATGAAACTCGCACAAAAATCGCATGAAAGTTGTACGAAAATCTTCCAATGCTCTGGAAATCCCAACCAACTCCATTTCGGCCTGCTCGACTTACACTTTCCAGTAGGTGCGGTGCCAGGACGTGGTCACGGCCGACTCCTTGAAGTAGAAGCGCCGCAGCCCGATCAGGCAGCGGTCGAGGAACTCGGACCAATCGCAATGACTAGAATCGAAGTTGTAGCGCTTCTTGTCGCTCTCGTGCATCTGGCCCATGATGCGCAGCGCGTTCTTCAGCGAGTACCGGAAGTCCTTGTCCAGGAAGTAGTCGAAGGCCTTCGTGCCCTTGTGGAAGACCCGCATGTACTCGTAGGCCCTGCAACCAGTCGAAGGAACCCCATTCATTAATCTCTTGCCCAGCGTTGGTGCTCGGGACCCGCTCGACTCACGTGTGCTGCGGCATCCCGATGCCGAAGAGCTTCTCGGGTATGATGAACACCAGGGCCGGCAGGATGTGGAACAGATAGAAGAAGAGATTGTAGCGCCAGCCGTTCCTGAGCTTCGCCATCGGCTTCCACACGAAGTTGTTGGGCGGATGCCGGCGCACGCTCTCGTTCATGATGTCGCAGAACTCGGACAGCGTCAGCGGGTTCACCTCGCCCGACGTGCAGTGGATGACCTCGGGCTGCTCCAGGCGCCGGGTGCCGACGTACCAGCCCATCACGAGCGAGGAGTTGATCACGTAGTCGCACGGTATGATGTCGATGATCGACGAGGCCCGGCCGCACATCGTCCGGAAGATGCCCTTCACGAAGCCGGCCAGGAAGCCCAGGTGGCCCGAGTTCGCGTTGCCCACCCAGCCCTTCATCGGGTGCTCCCAGGTGCCGTAGACTGGGAAATGGAAGGAAAAACATGAACACATGAACAAATGTCTCGATTGTCTCGATGGTCGATTTCCCTACCGATCGAGGGCCGGACGATGGCCGCCGGCAGGCCGGACATCTCGGCCATGAGGAGGTTCTCGGAGAGGTTCTTGGTGAAGGTGTACGTGTTCGGGTGGTCGCGGATGATCGCCTTGCACTTCTCGGGCGTGAAGTCCTCCCAGGCCGCGTCGTCCTCGGCCATCTTCATCATCTCGTAGGGGTCGAATTGGGACTTGTAGACCTCCTCGACGATCAGGCCGCGGTTGTTGCTGTTGCAGAACGCCGTCGAGCAGTAGATGTAGGCGGAGAGGTTGCGCAGACGCTTCGCCAGCTCGATCGTCCGCATCGTGCCCGTGAGGTTGGTCTTGATCGCCGTCCGCAGGGGCGAGCTGAATTTGATGGTCGCCGCACTGTGGTAGATCACGTTCACCTTGTCGATCAGCTCGTTCAGGATCTCCTCGCCGAAGCCGAAGTTCACCTCGCTCAGCTCGCCGACCACCGGCACCACCTTGGCCAGCGTCTTCTCGTTGTACTTCTGGAAAATCTGCAACGGCAACGGAACCAAAGAAACCCCGGTCGATTAGGTCGAGGCGCTTCAGAACAAATTGGGTCGATTTCAGACGACTTCGGTCGAATCGTGTTAATTTGTGGCAATTTGAATGCTGGTGGTAATGAGGGGATTCCGGCCGAGAGAGACGGCCAGGCCTCTGTCTTAGGCTCAGGCCAGTCCCAGCCCAGCCTCATCGATTGCCTGCTAATTGCTCATGTTTGTCTCCGGCTCCCCGTTTTGTTTGCTTCGCCAGCGACCCCGCGCCCCGGTTCCAACTGCCGGACCCGACGCTGAGCCCACCGTGGCGTGGCCCACGAAAGGCGACCCACGGCCGGACTCACGCACGGCTCACGCATCCGCCTTCGACTCGCCCTCCTCGACTCTGCCCACAACCCCACCCCCACCCCCTCGTAATTGCGGTCGTAATGACTTCGGGAATTAAACTCCGCGGCGAAAATAAAAGTCGTTGCGCAATCTAACGAAAGCTCTGACGAAAATAAAGGCAGACGAACGAAAGCAACGGCGGACGACAACAACAGCCAGGACAGCAACAAAATGCAACAACAACACGCAACAACAACACGCAACAACATCAGCAAGAGCAGAGCAACAGCAACATCACGCCAACAATAGAAACGACTCCAACAACTTGACAAGAAAACAACGTGGAGAACAACAACAACAGTAGCAAGCGACAATAACAAAGGGCGATGCGCGGTGAAATGAGAACACGATAACAACAACAACAACAACGGTGGCAACAACTACAACAACAACACCAAACAACACCACCCATCAAAACCATAATGAATCAAATTTACACAGAAAAACAAAAATAAAAAAATAAAAATAAAAATGTAAACGAAATAAAAATAAAAAACTAAACAAAAAACAACATTGAAAAAAGGCAGAAAAATAAAAATCATAAATAATTGACTTTAATAGGATTTCATGTGTAGTGCCTGAATTTGTTGGCGTTGCAGTTGTTGTTGTTGTTGCTCGACCGTTGTTGATGCTGGGCTTGTTTCTATTTTCTTTGCTAAGGTTGTTGTTGTTGTTACTGTTGTTGTTCTTGTGAAATTTCGAAAAAGCCCTGCTCGAGAATCGCCGTCGCCGTTGCCGTCGCCGCCTTCGCTGTAGGCCTGGTTCAGGGCGAGTGGAGAGCGGGAGTCACGTGAGAAGCGTGCGTGGGACGTCGGGACGGCGTGTGAACGCAATCGGAGGGAGGAAGAGGAGGCGATGACGAGGCCTCGGGGCGGAGGAGCCGCAGATGGCGGCGATCGTTGCGGATTTTAATGCGATCGTAGAAAGCGATGTGAATCGTGAGCGATCGCTCGATCGATTGACTTCGGTTGCGACAGGCGGACAAGCGAAGGACGGACGGACAGGGGGACGGAAGGCCAGGCAGAGCAACGGACGGGCGGACAGTTGGACAGGTGGGCAGATGGAGGTGCCGCGAGATTGACAGTTGAACATGCGTTAATTGCAAATAATTGGATTTGTTGCTCTGGGGAGCGAACGGAACCGATCGATCGACGTATGGAATGAAACTCGCGACAGGGGCGGATCGAAACCTTTGTTTCAAAAACCCATCTCGGAAAAAGCCCACGACGGCGAAGATCACGAGACGAAACGCGTTTGGCCTTTTGCGCTTTGGTCGATGCGAAACCAAAGACTTCGGCCACGAACCTGTCGACGAGCGGTCCGCGTTCGTTGTCCAAGTCTTTCGAGTGTTTCAACGGATTGAATTGAATTGAATGGAATGGAATTGAATTGAAATGAATAGCAAGAAATGGGTTGAAATGAAGTGCCATGAAATGGGTTGAAACGAAGTGAGATGAAAGGAATTGAAGTGAATTGAAGAGAAATAAATATAATTGAAATGAAATGAATTAAATTGAATAGATATTAAGTTAAATAATTGAAATGAATTGAATTGAAATGATGAGAGATGAAAGGAATTGAATTGAAATGAACTGAACGCATTAGAATAAAAGTAGACAGATGCATAGATTAAAACAGACTAGAATTAGGCTGACCTTCAAATATATATTCAAAAATATAGAAATCAGCACAGACTGAAATGAAAAAAACTCCACGCGCTGCACCTGCGATCATAAATCGATCATAATTTAATTCGCCTGCGCCTCTTCAATGGAGCCGTCTGGCGATTTCGGACAAAAAAGTGGGGATTTCAGACAGAATCGGGTATTTCAAAACGAACAATGGAAGAATAGAAGAAATGGAAACAAGAAAGCAATAGAAACAATAGAAACTTCTATAGCGAGAGAAGGAACAAAAATTAGAAATTTCCCAGAAGCGAACAAGATTTGAAAAGAAACGATCGACATTTTTATTAGAATCGATCGACATATTTAATGGCAGCGAACGCAATTCTTAAGAGATACGATCGACTGAAATTTAAATAGAAGCGATTGGAATTCGAGTTAGAACAACAAAACTTCAATCTTGGGCCACACCCCGGGTGCTCGGAAGATCGCACGATCGAGGTCGAGATGGCGGAGTTGGTGTGTTGTTGGTGGGCTCTTCGGGCACTCACCGGTTTCTGCAGCAGCCGGTTGATCCGCTCGTTGGGGTCGAACTTGCGCTTGCCCCTGACTAGAACGTAGATGGTCCCGATGTCCGGGTGTGTGTCCAGGAGGGCCTCGATCAGCACCGTGCCGAGGAAGCCCGTGCCGCCGGTGATGAAGATGTTCTTGTGGGCGAAGAACTCCGGCACCGTCTCGACGCCCTGCTGCCCCGCCAGGCCCTCCTGCACCGCGGGGACTGTGAGTTCCTCGCTGCTGCCGTGCTCCGTGATGACTGCCATTGCCTCGGGTGCTCCTACCTCGGCTCTATCGATGTCTCAAACGCTGTCTCGATCGCTGGCTCTGTCTTTGGCTCCGTCTCTGCCACTCGTTTGTGCTTCTGCAAAATGAGAGACAAAACACCAGTCATTAAAATGCAAAATCCATAAAGTCGAACAGAAGTCGCCAATGGACAAACATGGAGCAGGTTTTAAGACCCGGCGAGAAAAAAAGAAGGAGAAACGGAGAACAAAAATATTCAAAAATATTTCGAATAAAATAAGAAAATATGGAGGGAAAACGCAGGAAAAATTGGGACCAAAATTTGGGAAAGAAACGAGAGAAGGTGGGAGAAGAAACGGAGAAAAAATGGGAAACGAAGGCCAGACGACAAGTGGAACCTGACCTCGTTTTCGCCTCTGGCGCCCTCGCGTCCGCCCTTCAGACGACCTTCCACGATCGACTTCCGCCGCGGCAGCCTTTGCGAAAACTCAGTTTAATCGCATCCGAGCCGCGGCCGGCAGAAGCGACAGGTGGAAATTTGCGTGCTCTTGACCAACTGCAGCGACGCCGGAACCCGCGCTGGCCTCGCTGCAGACGCCGTCGTTGACGCCACCGACTTCGCTTTCGATGCCATCGCCCTCGTTGCCGACTCCGAGATGAGGAGATCGATTTCGAGACCAAGGCGACGATGAGGAAGACGAAAGAGAAGCAGACGACGCCAAAAGTGCATTTTTGAACCAATTTTCTTAACATAAACATAATAATAATGAAAAGGAAAATAGAAGATTAAAAGGCGGAAAAAGACGTAAATTTATTTAGCTAAAAAGAATTTTGTGAGTAGTGAAAAGGGCGTTTTTGACACTATTGAAGAAACGCAAAAAAGAAAAAAATATTTTTAGACAAAAAACAAACTTTTTAACAAGAAATAATATTCAAATGTTTTGAACCAAAACTAAAAAACACGTGTTTCGAACAAAACACATGTTGAAACTGAAAGTCACATTTTTAGAACAAATCCTCAAAATCACATGTTGTGAACAAAAAATAAAAAAATTATTTTTCTTAACCAAAACAAAAAAAAATTGCTGACCGAGTGATTGAATTTTTTGAATAAAAAAACAATTACTTATAGGAGAAAACTAAAAAAAAAATGTTTAACGAGAAAATGAAATCAACCAAAAATGAATTTTTTGTGAATTATTAATTTACATTGACAATGAAAAAAAAAACATATGCTCAAAATGAGGGGAAATTCCTGAAGAAGGCCTGAGTGCTTGAGTGCTCGGTTTCCCAATCTGCGTGGGCATTTGGCAAGAGCGGTGGACGCAATTTGGAAGTAATGGTGGGGAACCGACGGCTGCCGCGCTAATGAGCGCTCGGTCGCGGTTGCCGATCGGATTTCGGACTCGGATTTCCCCCCAGCGGCTCCTAATGGGATATTTCACAGTTTCTTGCGGTCCGCTGACGCGTCTTCGGACCCCTCGAAACTGCGGCGGCAGGGGCGGCGAGGGGAGCAGGGGAAGGCAATTTTATCAGTCGCTGGCGGCTCGAGAGGTGACAAATCGGAGCGAGCGATCGTGGAGAGACAGGAATTTCCGAAAGGGAGAAGGCCGCGGGAGATTCAGAAATAATAAAAAAATAAATAAAAAAAGAATTGGGTAAAAACAAGAAACGTGGGAGATCGGAAGAAAAATAAAAGAAAAAAGTACAAATACAAACAAATTCGTTAGAAGAAAAAAATAAGTACAAACGAAAAATAGACCAAAAAATATACCAAAATAAACAAAAACAAAATATACAAAATAATATACCCAAAACTTTACAAAAAATATACGAAATATATTTAAAAAAAAATACGAAAAAAATGTACAAAAACATACAAATGCCAACAAAAAACACAAACAAAGAAAAGAATACAACAAATTGATGTCAAAATTAACAAATAAAACGAACCAGTGAGAGAGGAAATAAAATAAATAGCATGATAAGAAATTTCAAATATTAAATATTCAAATTTCTGAGTGAGTTTTGCAAAAAATTGACCATTTTTAGTATTATTTTTTAATATTATTATTCCATCCGACTTTCTGCTGTGATTTTTCTCCGATGGACGTTTTTGTTCGTCTTCCTCTGACGTTTTGGCGACTGACTCACAGCAGCATTAGCAACAACAACAACAACAACAACTGGCATTTGACAGCTAGTGCAGTGGCGATAGCAACAGCAAGAGTGAGTAACACAGCAACAACAACAACAACAACAAAGCTCGCCAACCCAGATCGAGATTCGTCGGAAGAAGGTTGTGGCGATCGATCGTGGTCTCGCGGTATTTGTGTCAAGGCCAGGTTGAGCCAGCGCCGCGATCCTCGGACGTGGACCGAGAGCCCCCGGTCCCCGGTCCCCGGCCCCGGCCCCTCTCCAGGCACCTGCCCCCGCCCACGCCGCCGCTCGGTCCAACAATTGGACGCAAATTGCTCGTGACTGACTGGCGAAGACTCGTCGCCGTCGCCGCCGTCGTCGTTGCCGGATTTTCGTTTGTTCGTCTCGCGGTCACGGTCACGTTCGACCCATATGAGAACCGTCGATCGACACGTACGTGTGTGTGTGCGTGTGTGTGTGTCTGGTGTGGGTCTGCGTGCCTGTGTGTGTGCGCGTGTTTTGGGCACCGCGACGGCAACCGGTTCCACTCAAAGGGACGTCCGTCCCTCCGTCCAGATCAGATCAGATCGGAGGCTGGGGCGAAGTTGTTGTTGTTGTCGCTGTTGTTGTTGTTACTGTTATTGTTGTTGCTGCTACTGCTGTTGTTGCTGTCGCCGACTTTGCTGCATTCTTCTTTGATTTTTTGATTTTTTCCCCGACTCGAACTTAGTTTAGTTTAATTTCATCGTGTTTTGATTTTTTTTCTCATTGTTAATTTTGTGTATTTTTAGTAGTCGTAGTTTTTGTTGGTGTTATAGTTGTTGTTGTTCTTGCTGTTGCTGTTGTTGCTGTTGCTGTTGCTTTCATAATTGTCATCGCTGTGGATTTTCTTTGTCCGTTTCCGCAGTCGATTTCTAGTTTCGAGCAACCTTCGTCAAATCGGGCTTCATTAGGAAGTCAATGGAAATTGTTTGTGTTGTTGTTGTTGTTGCTATTTTCATTGTTGTTTCTGTAATTGTCATTGTGGTTGTTGTTGTTATTTTTAATCAAAGGTCCGCCGTAGGAAACTGTTTTGATTTACATTTTTTGAATATTTGTTTATTTTTGATTTGAAATTTTTTGTATCGGAATCTCGGACGGACGTGACATTGAAAATATCTGAATAGGTTTTGTTTTCCTATTTATCGTCATAGTTTTTCAATCGTCTTCTTCGTCTCTTCCATCCAAGATCCAAACCTTTTTCGACTTCGAATTTGGTTTTTCCATCGACTCGACGTCGTTTTCGCTCTCGTTTCGAAGTCGATTTCGCCGAAGAATTTCGCAAAATTTCGCATGCCCCGAATTCGTTGAGAATTCCGAATCAGCTAAAATTATTTTCAACTATTTTGTTGTTGTTGTCCCAATTTCTGGATGCAAAAATCGCCGACTTGCCTTCCGAGTTCTGCGCGTTTTGTGCTGAATTTTCTAGGTGCTGCCTGTTGTTGTTGCCGTTGTCATCGGTGTTGTAACTGGCACAATTTATTTCATTTCAATTTATTTGGTTTCATTTCCTTGTCTTCTTGGTCTCTCTGCCGCCATTGTTTTAATGGAGAAATAATTGCTTCATGATTCAGCGAAATTTGAAACGAGCACTGGCGACAACAAAAGCCACGACAACGACAATGGCAACAAAAACCACAGGAACAGTAGAATAAAAACAACAACGACAAGCACGAAATGTTGTCCTGTTTCGAATTTCGACCGAGAGTTCAACGAAACCCGATGGATCGCAACGTTTCGAAATCGAGAGAGGTTTTCGCAAACGAGGAGAATTCGTCGAAGAAGTCGAGCAGATTTTTCGCAATCGAAAAGAGCTTTCGTAATCGAGAGATCTTTTCGAAATGGAGACAATTTTTCGATCGAATTTTTCGAACTTATCCTCAACATTTCGCAGTGCCATTTCGAAATCCAACGAAATCCCCCGAATTCGAACTGAGCGAAATCAGTCAATCAATCAATCAATCAAACCCTCAGTCATTCGCCCCAGTCGTCAATCCTCGGTTGCTTCAAATGGGCGAGATTTTCCCACATTCGGCGGCAACGGCAGGCGAGTGGGTCCAGTCGTCAATCCGTCAATTTAACAATTCGTCAATTCATCGAACCGCAGTTTCGTCAGCTCCGAAAATCGGGGCTCGACGTTGCCACCTCTTCGTGGGACCAGCGTGGTCATCATTGTTGGCGTTGTCGTTGTCGTTATTGTAATTGTTGTCGTTATATTTATTGTTATTGTTGTTGCTGTTGTTGCTGCAGCTGTTGTTAATATTATTGTTATTGTAATTGTTGTTTCTGTTGTTGTTGTTGTTGTCGTTGTCGTTGTCGTCGCCGTCGTGGAATCCCGAAGGTTAACGCGAGATAATTCCATTTTCGACTTTCGAACACATTAGACGAACAATTGACAATGGACATGGTAATGATAGCAACAACAACAACAACAACAACAACAACAACAACAACAATAACAACGTTACCACCAACAATGGACCATTTTACAACAATGGCAACTGCCTACTGTGACAACAACAAATGGGTCGCGAAGAAAATGTTTTTTTTTCTTCGACTGTCGGCCGTTGTGTCGCAAGATCTGGCCGGAAAGAGACAGAGACAGCGAGAGGTGAGGGAGAGGGAGTGGGGACTGGGGAGAGAGAGATGGAGGAGAGGGACAGAGCGAGAGCAAAGTGAAATTTCAAATGGCGCGAGACCGAATTTTTTGAATATTTATGATCAGACGTTTATGGATTCTCGAGTGATTTCCGAACGGTCGGCGAATCCCGAAATCGGGTATCACAAGATAATCACGATCATCATGGCGATCGTGATAACCATCATTGTCATGATGATTTCACATTTTGGACGACAAATTTGAAAGCGGAAAACTAAAGTCGTAAAAGCAATTTTTGTCTCCAATTTTTTCACATCCGCATTGAAGTTTCTGCTTCCATTGCAAATTAGTTTTTCACGAATTTTTTGGTTTTCAAATTTTTATCTTAATCGTTGTTAGTTTTGATTTGTGAAAATAATCATTAGCCAATTCAATTGGGAAAGGACGAAAAATCGAGGTCGTGAAAACGGCTTTTGTTCAAATTTTTACCCAACTTCAGTTGACATTTTTCGATTGGAAAACGGTATAAAAATTATTTAATTTCTTTATATAATTTTTTTATGTAATTTTTTATAAAATATGTGTTTTTTAATCCGCTCGACTGAGAGGCGGAAACTTCGGAGGAAGGTGCAAAAGTCACGAATCGAAATTTGCATTTTTCAGTAATCTCTAGCGTTGCTGTAGTTGTAGCGTCGGTTGTTGTTGTTGTTGGCCATTTGCGGCAGGTTGTTGCCAATTTGATAAATTAACATTTAACCCGGGCCGTGTTTTGACCCATTTGGCCGCGACTTTCAAAAGAAACTTACGAAAGCCCGCTAATTTTCGGCGAGATTGCGAAACGAAATCCTCATCCCCGATCGATAAATTTAAGCGGACTCGGCGAAACAGCAGCAAATAAATATATAGAAATATACGAAAATAGATGATAAAAAAAAAACATGGAAAAAATTGCGAAAGTCCGGCCAAACTCCCCGCTGGCCCCAGCGGTCGTTGACACAAAACCATAATTAATGGCCAACAAGCCGAGCTAATGATTGTTTTTTTGATAATAAAAATAACTACAAAAAAATTCCATCTGCCGAGAGAACGTGGCGAATAATTGTGGAAATCTTTAAATCTTTCTCCGGTGGATCCCTCGAAATTCGCTTTGAATAAATTGAAGTAATCGTGGGAGTCCGCGATATTCAATGAAATCTCGTCATTCCAATTAAGTGTCCTTTTTGTAATTTTATTCTCTTTCATTTATTTTGTATTATTCTTTTATTTTTCTTTTTTATTTTTGTATTATTTTTTTGAACCTAGAATTTCTCCTAACGGCTGTTATTGGTTCGATGTCATGAATTGTGGAATGGTTTCGATTTCTTTAAATTTCTTTTTCTTTATTATTCTGAGTATTTTAAGGATTTGTTAAAACGGTCTGAACTTTTTCAAACATCCGTTATTGATTCGATTACATAAATTGTGATTTCATTTTCTCACCGGATCGAATTCCGCTTTGAGTTGCGGGAATTTTTGCTTTTGCCACTTCGGGTTTCGGCTGGTTTTACAGCGCATTTGGCGAGTTGAAATATTTTAAATTATGCACCAACATCGTGTTTTTGTTTTTCGAAGTAAAGCTCGAAATCGCTGGATTTTTACGCGATTTTCCGCTTGTCTCAACCAGTCAAAGACTTCATTTAACAACCGAAATAGCGAAAAAATTCAATCAAATAAAGTAAAACTTCAAAAAGATAGAAGAGAGATATTGAAATTGAAATCAAAATTGAAATCAAAGTAAATAGAAATAGAATAGAAATGTAATTCAAATAAAAACCATAAAAAATAAAAATAAATATTAAATAGAAATCCAAATTAAAATCAAAAAATAATAAAAAGAAAAATAATTAATAGAATAATGAACTGAATGTCAATAAAACGCAGTGGGGAAAACAAAGTCAACGTGTCGACCGACGGGGTCCGACGCGTTGGCAACGCGAACGTGACTTGGCCGATCGGATCGGTCGAGCGGCGATCGATCGGTGTTTTTGGGTTTCAATGTCAAGTTGAAGCGGCCGTTGAAACCGCGGACGCGGCCGAGGGACAAACGAGGGCCGACCGGGCGCCGGACGAAGGGCGATCGAGGAGGCCGTCTGAGATCGACCGCCAGCTTCAGCACAAGACGGCGACAATCGGTCTAAGACCAGGTCGTCGACGTCCACGTTCTGGCCAAATCGCCAAATAAATCAAGACGCGTCCACGCGCGCCGATCGCGGAGTCGACGGGGGTCCAGGAGGCGGGAGGCGGGAGGCGGGCTCGAACGGTCTCCGGAGAAGCATCTCCGCGATCGAGGGCAGGTGGACGGATGGGGGGACAGAGGGACGGACCGGGGCGAGCTCGACGTAACGCGGGCCCGAGAACCGGCGCTGGCAACGGCTTGACGACGGCAAGGGGTCGGTTTAAACTTGGAATTGATATGTAAATCGCATGGCACAACAACAAGATCGAACACGATCGAAAGCCACAACAACAGCAACAACGACAACGACAACGATCTGGGAAGACGGGCCGAGGCGAGGCGAGGCGCAAAATCGAATTCGGATCGAGCATCCACGAGAACCGAATCGAGTTCGAGCTCGCCCGGGGAAGCGAAATCGAAGTCGAATTCGGAAGCGAATTCGGGGACGGACGCGAAGTCGAATTCGGACTCGGTGACGGCTGCGGATTCGGATTCGGGCTCCGAACTCGAGCTCGGAATTCGCTGGCGAGCCCGAGTCCGAGCCGCCAACAACAACGACAACAACTAACAGCCTTGTGTCCGAGGAACGTGCGGTGAATGAAGAAAACAATCGATCGCTGTCTTTGTTTCAATTTCTTGTTGTTATTGTTGTTGTTGTTGTTTCAACTACCTCAGATATTTCCCAATTGCCTGCTGGGTATCCGAAGTATCCGAGTATCTGAGTGTCTGGAGACCTGCAGCTGGATTCTGGTGGCATCGATGGATCGATTCAAGTGAGAGACTCGTGAATTCGTTGTTGCCCTTGTTGTTGCAATTGTGCGAAACTCAATTCAAAAGGGAGTTTTCAAATTTTTGAGATCCCTTGAATTCGCTCTGAAAACCTCCGGCAGAGGTATTTGAAAGATCGTCAGATAGAAATGGCTCAAATGGCTCGTGCTCGCCCCGAGGCGGTTGAAGGAGACGAAGAGAAGCCCGAGGTCGACCAACCGCGGTCTCTCGGCCCCTGGACTTCGGACTTCTCGGGCTTCGAGTTCTGTGGGTTTCGAGTTTCTGACACTCCGGGTTTTCGAATTGGCTTCGACGAATCGTCTCGACCTTTTGTCACACGTTTCTATGCCCGTTTTTCGAGATTTCTTCAGACGCTTCTTCAGACGATTTGCCGTCGTTTCTTCAGAGGGTTTTCGACGATTTTTCTGACTTCTTTTCACATTTCTAGACGTTCTTACGGACGTTTTTCGCCTTTCAATAGACGGTTTCATACCCTTTTCCACCTTTTTTCTAGACCTTCTTCCAAACGGTTTCCTAGGCGTTTTTATAAACGTACTTCCAGACTATTTTCTGGACCTTTTCGTATAATTTTTAGACGCTTTTTAGACGTTTTTCAAGAGGTTTGTTAGACCTTTTTCCAGACGCTTTTTCAGACCCTTTTCAACCCTTTTGCTAACCCTTTTTCTAGACGTTCTTCTTCGCCTTTTTATACGTTATTTACGTCTGTTTCCCCTCCTTCTTGCACGCTTTTCGTCTCCCTTTCCGACCGCGGTCTGGGTTTTTCGAATCGGCCGACCCGACGCGTCTCAATCAATTCGCAATTAATTAGCTGCAAGTGAAGCCTCAAGGTTCCCTAACGAGCTTCGAAGTGCTGGCGACACCGGCGCCGGCCACGCCCACGGCCGCCGCCCACCAGCAGCAGGTGGGAGGAGAGCGGAAAGAGTGGAAGAAGAAAAACGGGGAGAACCAACGAGAAATCGCCGAAGGGAAGCCGAGGAGGAGAGAAACAAGGCCTGCGAGAGGGAGAGGGAGAGGAGCAGAGAGAGGGGATGCAGAAGAGAGAGAGGGAGCGAGGAGAATGAAAATAAGTCAAGCGGCTCGTGGAAAACCACGAGCGACCGACGACCGACGACGGACGGACGGAAGGCGACGCGGACTCACCTGACGATGACGACGAGCACGTTGATGATGGTGTTTGTTGTTGTTGTTGTTTTACTCGCTCTTTTGTTGTTTCCTTCTACAACAATTGTTGTTGTTGTTGTTCGTGTGTTTTCGCTGGACTCGGCGGAAAACGCAATGGAAAATGGAAAATAAACAAAACAAACGGAGCGATCGGTTGCCCAATTTCAATTCCGACTGCGCGATCCACAGACTCACGATCCACAGACGTCGACGATCCACAGCACTGCTCTTGTTGTGGATGTTGTTGTTGTTGTTGTCGGTCTTGTTCGCTGTTATTCTCGTTATCGATTTGTGCGGATTCACTCCGGATGCCAAGAAAAAATGTGTAAAAAAATTTTCGCAACTCGCTGAATCGCGCGCACGGAAGCCTCGAATCGGTCGAATGTCTGAAATTCTGTCTCTCTGTCTGTCTGGCTCTCTGTCTCCCGACTGTCTTTCACTCGACCTGTCTGTCTGTCGGTCTGCCGCTCCCGGACTTCCTCGAGGTTTGCTATCTGTGGATTTCGAAGTTGGCGAGAGTTTTCGACGTTTGTCGCATGTTTTGCAATCCCAAATTCGCTGTCTCGCTCCCTCTCTCTCTCTCTCTGTTTCACCTCTTCGTCCTCCTGTTTGTCTCACTTTTTTGTTGGTCGTTCAATTTCAATTTCAAATTCAATTTGATTTCAATTTCAATCTCAAGTTCGGATTCGGGTTTTCGCTTTTCGGATTCTCAGGAGTTTCAGAGCCAAGTCCCAGAACGTTTTCGACCTGCCGTCGCCGACGCGCGCCAAACACTGACTGAACGCGATCGGCGGATTCGTTCGGCAAAAACTCCGACGAAGCCGGAGCCACCTTCGGCCGTCGTCGTCGTCGTCGCCTCCGCCTCCTCGGCTTCGGGTTCTGCCGGCGCTCGGCTCGGTTCGCCTCGACTTCACCACGACGTCGTCTCTTGCGGCTTCGCCTCGACTTCGTCTCTCTCGTCTTCGTCGTCGGCCGTCTCTCGACGCCATCCCGCGTGGCGCGAGCGAGCCAGCGAAAGACACGAAACGAGAGCTTCACGAGCGCGGGTCGCTGCTCAGGGGCGCCGGGAGGGGCCGACGGCGATCGCAATAAATAACCGACTGATACTCAACACGGCAGCGGACGCAGCCAGACCCGAAGGCGAAGACGAAGACGAAGAGGCGGCGCTCAAGACGCAGAGAACACGACGGCGACGACGACGGCGGGGCGACGCATGCGCGGTGAGTTGGGCGCCGAGTTCCGTGGTGGGTCTTCGTGGTGAGTGCCGTGGGCTCCGTGGTCGACTGCGTGCTGGGCTTCGTTGGTGAATTTCGTGGTAGGTCCGTGGGGCCTTCTGTGGCGGATCTTCATGGTGTGTCTTCGTGGTTCGTTCCGTGGTGGCTTCGCGGGCTTCGACTTCGACTTCGACGACTGGGTTCCGCGGTCGCTTCGAAGACTGGGTCGCCGGCTGGGGCCTGAGGTCGTCGCGGTGCGGAAGCGATTTGCCGCAGCAGCGACTTCTCTACCCGACCTCTCACCCGACGCCTGCACGACCTGCCGCCTCGGCCTCCCCTGACTCGCCGCTCGGCGACGTCTCAGCGAAGTGTCTGAAGCCGAAATTGCAGTCCCAGCGAATCCCCAGCTCCCTCCTCGGGCAACCTTTGCTGGGCCTAATTGAAACTAATCGCCATCCATCTCTCGGTCACCATCGCCCGACGAGGCGAACTCACCACGCTTGTTAGCGCTGATTGATCGAGGCGGAAATTCCCGCCGAGGACGGACAGACGAGCGAGCGGCCGACCGACAGATGGACGGACGCACGATGAGTTGCACAAATCGCGTTTGGCCCTCGCAACGAGTCGGGGAGGAGGAGGGAGAGCGAGCGGGGGGAAGCGAGAGACAACGATCGCGTCTCATACTGCGAGGAAGAGGGGGAGACGAAATCAGGTGGTCGGCGCTCGGCGTCTCGAGGCGGTTGAGGCGAAACTCGAGCAGTCGAAATTGAACTCAATCTGGGTCTACGGCGATCTGTCCGCCTCTCGATCTGTCTGAAAGCATTCCAGCTTCTCCGAATTGCATAAATAAATACATAAATAAATAAATAACTGCCCTCCACCTGTTCGAAGTCGATCGTCCTCATCATCATAAGTAAAAAGTCATCGCTTTGCCATTAATTAAAATCTCACCACGTCTCCCTGCCTAATCAATATTCAACAATTAGCAAACGAGTTCAGAGCTCATTAAAGGGAGCAAGAGAGAGGGAGAGAGAGATGGAGAGATGTGGATTGAAAAAGAGTTCAACAAATGCCACAACAGAGAGTCTGCAGAGGTTTGACAGAGCTCATGACAGCGGCCTTTCCACACCGAGGTCTCGTCAGCAACTCTACAGTGGGTTTGCAGAGGAGTTGCAGAGACCTCAGAGAGACATATAAAAGATTTCACAACGGCTTCGAAAAGGTCGCGGAGTCTTAACAGAGTCTTTGCAGAGTCTCGGAGTCAGAGTCGGAAAGTTAACAGTGTTTTTACAGAGTTTCTCAGAGACCAAGGGAGTTTCACAGAGTCTGTCCAGAGTGTTACAGAATCATGACAGAGCTTTACACAGTCTTACAGAGTTTGACATATGTATATAGATTCGTTACAGAGTTTCAAAGAGCTTAACAGAGTTTCACAATATCTGTACAGAGACTTCACAGAGTCTTACAGAGTTTGACATTGGTTCACAGAGTCTTTACAGTTTCTGACAGAGTCTTTGCAGACCCCCACCACAGGCTTCCCGGCGGACCGGTCCCTACAGAGGCTTGGCGGAAGAGAGGCTTGACTTCAGACAGAGATGGCCCGAGTTGTTTATGATTGAACCGATTCGGGCACCTACCGCAATTGCGTCGTTTCGAAGGCGGTGAGCGACAAACGATTGGCCCGGGTCGGTGGGCAGCACCGGCCAAGGGCGGCCTTGGCGAGGTGAATGGCCCAGTGGCGAGTGGAGGAGGCGCAAGGCGCGAGGAACCAGTGCTGCCAGTCTTTCTGGGTCTCTGGGTCGTCTCCCGCGACGTCATCAACATATCAGTGGACGGCGAGCGGGAACCGGTTTCGGCCACACAAAGGGCTCTCGGCTCCCGATGGCTGCCCGATTGGGCAACGCCGAGAAGCATGACTTTTAGAATTCGAAGATTCATGGCATTGAAGGACGGACGCCTGAATGATGGCCCAATCTCTAGTCCAATCTATGTGTGTCCAATGCACGTGTGTGTGTTGGTGTCCCTGTGTGTTTGTGTGTTTGCTGTGTGGCGTGTGCTTAATTTGTAAATTTTGGAGGCTTTCGTGACAGGCAGTATTTGTTCGATTTCGACTCGAGGCTTTTTCTGCGCTGGTCACAATTTAAATAAATAAATGAAATTAAAATAATAAATGAACATGATTCTCGAGCGAATGCGAGTGCGAGTGCGAGTGCGAGCGAGATGCAAGAAGTCGAGGGCGGTCTTCGCAACTCCAGGCGAAGCCCTTTCGATGCCCTTTCGAAGCCCTTTCGAATCCCTTTCGAACTCCTTGTCTTCGTCCGCTCTCGCCAACTTCGCCCGCTTCGCCCACTTCGCCCACTTCCCTCGCTCTGTTCGCTCTGTTGCTGTAATTACTCAATGTCCGAAGCAATGCCCTCGCCATTAGACCCACCGCCGTAATAATAATAATAACAATAATAATAGGGACAACAATAACAACGCCGATTATCGCCGCGTCCACCGCCCTCACGTGACTCCGGCGACCGACGGCGAAGGCGACAACTTCGGAAATCGTCCTTTCGAAGACCCCTCGTCACCCCTCAACGGACACGGGGTCGACTCGGGACCGGGACCGGGAGAGGGCGAGAGAGTGAGTGTGACAGTGAGGCCGAATTCGACGCCGAGTCCGAGGCGGACCACATGAAGGTGTCACCGAATTAATTCGAGGAATCACTCGAATTTCACCGAAGTCGCGGCCGTTGGTCGCCGGCCGTCCTGCTCGCTCGCCACCACTGTTCGTGTTCCTGTTCCAGGGTCCCTCGGCCGTGCGACGCTGGCAACACTGGCAACACGCTCTCTCTGCTTCGCCCTCTTCCTCTCACCCCCTCTCGCTCTTTCCCACTGTGTCTCGGTCTCGCGTGTCCCACCCCGGTGCGGCGAAAGTTCGCTCATGCGCCCTGGCGCCGAATCATTCATTGTCCGGGTGTGAGGCGGCGGTGGTGGGAGAGCGGGAGGCGAGCGGCGGCCGCCGAGTGTTGCTAGGTGAGCGAGAGCGTGCGAGTGGGGCGGAGCAGGAGAGCGCACGACGGTGACGACGGCGACGAAAGTGCCAAACGCGTGCCTCCTGCGGCGAATGTTGTAATCGTGCCGTTGTCGGCGAGGGCGAGGGCGAGGGCGAGCGCGAGCGCGGGCTGCGTGCGGACTCGTGACTCGGAGTCGCGTGTCGGCGGTGGTGGTGGAGCTGGCGATGGTGGTGGGGCTGGCGACCAGGGTGTGTGATGCGATCTGCCCGAGCGACCATGTGTGAAGAGCGAGAGGCCGAGAGAGCGCCGCAGGATAACCTGGGGGGGGGGGAGACAGACAGGGTCGACGGAACGACGCGAGCCAGAACGAGAGGACGACACGCAGAGGGATGTCGGGATGGTGGGGGAAGGGAAGGGCGGGAGAGAGAGAGAGAGAGCGAGTGGCTGCTGAGGAGGGAGATTCATGGGGTACACAGTTTGGCTGGTTGGTGTCACCCTCTCGCGTGGATTCCTCTCGTTTCCTCCCGTTTCGTCCCGTTTCTCTCAACACGCCTTGATTCGGGTCGGTCCGTTCGGTTTGGTTCGTTCGGTTCGGTTCGGTTCTGATCGGCTCGGGTCGGCCCGGTCCGATTCGGCACGGTTCGGTTCGGTTCTCGGCTCAGTCCCTGCGCTGCCTTGCGTCGTGTTGCGTGCACTCTGGGCCCTCCCGCTGCTGGATCGACGGCGAGCTCCAACTTCAGGCAGAAGCTCCAGAGCAATTGTGTCGTCCAACCGTGTTTTTGCCTCTCTGTCAGTCGGTCGGTCGGTCGCCAGTCGCCTGTCGCCGCCGTTGGCTGTTCTCGTGTGTGTGTGCGTTCGTGTGTGTTTTCCCGAAAATCGGAAAATCGGCCTCCACCCCCGCCCCCGCCCCCTTCCACGCCTCGCCACGGGCCGCGAAAAAATCCGTCGTCTTCGTCGCCGCTGATTGTGAAAAAATAAATAGAAAATTTTGATAAAAACCAAATTTCCGAAATCGCAGGCAAATTCGAGGAAAACTCGCGAGAAAAGTTTGTGGAACGAAGAAGAAGAAGCAGAAGAAGAAGAGGAAAAAATCGTGATTTGTGTCTCGTCGTTCCTGGCTTCGGAAAATATTCGTGGCGAGAAGAGAAAGAAGAAGCACAACCAGAGGCAGAAGAAGAAGCAGCAGAAGCAGCCGCAGAAGCAGAAGAAGAACGAGGAGGTGAAGAAGAAGAAGAAAAAGAAGAAGTAGAAGCAGCGACAGAAAAGCGAGAAGCGACAGAAAAGTGAGACAGAAACGTTAGAATAGCTAAAATTATAGAGGAATAGAGGGCCGAGGAAGAAGAGGAAGAGCAGCGTCTAGATTTCTAAAAAATTTCTTCTAAATTTAATTGCTCGAAATTCGTTCGCCGTCGCCGTCGCCGCCACACGCCGGTGCTTCAGGTATTTTTAGACCCCTGTCTGTCTCTGTGTCTGTCGGCCTGTCGGCGCGACCGAGGGGCGACCGAAGCCCTAAAGACAGAAGAAGACAACGATTTCCTGGGATGCCTGAGGCAACCGTCGCCTCGCTCGACGGTCCATCCCGAGCGCTTGCCGCCCTCCCCGCCGTCCCTCGTCCTCGTCCTCGTCGTCGTCGCCGCCGTCATCTGTGCCGAGTTACAGCGAGTTCCTCGGCTGCTTCCTCTTCTTCATTATCTTATATCACCGAATTTAGCACAGTTTTCGTCGCCCTCCCCCCCTCTCTGTCTCGTTGGACGGATTTCTTCCTGATTTTCGCCTCTTCCGCGCATTCGGGGTTTCATTCAAAACGCTGGAGGGGGTCGAGAGGGGGGAGAGGAGGCCACGACCACCCACCCTTAACGCCAGAGAACGAGAGGGAGAGAGAGAGAGAGGATGACGAAGGAATGGCGCAGAGAGAGAGAGAGAGACACAGAGCACGAGAGCGCGGTTGTGCGAATCCGCAGCAGACTCTCGCGCGCATCCCGTTTCCGGCATCCCTCGTGGAAAACTCTCTCTCTCTCTCTCCCTCTCGCTCTTCCTCTTCTTCTCTCCACCACGCTCTCGGGCTTTCCAAGTCGGTCGCTCTCTCGGTCGGTGGGTCGGTCGATCGGTGCTGCCGTGGTCGCGGTTTTTCGCCATCTGCTGCGACTCGTTTGCGGCAACCGGAACGCGTGAGAATCGGGCCGGGAACGGACTCGACCGGGCATGGAGGAAGTGACCGATAAAGTGCGTAGGGAAAGAGGGACGGAGTGGAAGAGGACTAAAGTGAACGAGGATTGGAGGAGACGATGGAAACGGGGAACGATGTGGTGGAGGAAGGAAGCGAAAATTGAAAAACATTGGGCAGGAGAATCGTTTGGGATGGGAAGATCTGGGAGTGCGATGCATGAAGAATGAGAAACAGCGGCAGAACAAGATAAACGGGAGAGGAGACGTTGGGGCGAGGAGGGGAAGGGGAAGCGACCGGTCCTGCCGCAGGAGTGAAATTAATAATTCACAAAGTAAACAAATCTCGGAAACCGCGAACCTGTTTCTCGTGTTCCCCCCGTTGTTTTACCTTCGTTGGATGTTTGGAAGTCGAGTTAATTATTCAAACATTATCTCCGCCGGAATCGGAGCCATCAGCACGATATCGAAACCGTCCTGTCGCAGAGAAGGTCCTTTGCATAATTAATGACGACGAATTTGTTCACCAAGAGACGGACATATGACAGACAGACAGACAGATAGATAATCGGAAGGAGACGTGTGAAGGCAGTAAATTTCAATGCTTTGAAATTGCTAATGGAAGCAGTATAATTGAATTTACTAAATCAAAATTCATGTTTTTCCAATTAATTGTTTTAATACAAAATTAAACTTACTAAAACAAATTAAAGTGAATTTACTAAATCAAATCGAATTTACTAAATGAAATGGAATCTACAAAAAATATAATTTACTAAATTAAATTGAAATTAGCAATTTCAACTGGATTCCATTCTTATTAATTGAAGGTTGAAATCTGATTATTGAATTTTCAAATCAAATTAAATTTACTAAATTCAAATAATTTCAAGCAAATGTATTAAAGTGATTTCAATGGAATTTTCTTAAAACCATGGAATTTAATTAAATCGAACTTAATATATTATGTCGAATTTACTATTAAATTGAATTTAATTGAATTACGAAACTGCCTGGACTTCACTCCGCCACGAGGCCACCCGATTTCTCCCAGTGTCGCGCGGCAGGACACGAGAGACCTCAATGAAAAGCCGGTCGCACGTCGTCGTCACCGTCCTCGGAGATGACTCGGCCTCCGTCCATTGTTCACGCCACGGAAATCACTTCGGCTGGCAAATATTTGCCGGAGCGCCGAAGAGACAACGGGACTGAGCGACCGAGAGAGAGAGAGAGAGAGCGGAGTGAGAGCTGGAGCGCAGGCAAGGGAAGAGCGAGCGAAAAGGTAGTGGAAGAGCGACGAGCGCGCTTTCGGGAGCCGACAACGACTACGTCGTTGCGACGGCGAGGCGACGCGGGGGACTCGGGTCGGCCTCGTTGTCGTTGTCGCCGTCGCCGTCGCCGCCTTGCAGACGCAGATCTGGCCAGGATGTGAGGCACTGAGCCATTGATTTTCGGTACGAACGCGATTCTGTGCAGACACGAGCGCCGAACGAAATCCTCGCTAGAAAAAAAAAAACAACAAAAATCCCCACTCGAACTCGGTCTCGGCCTCGTTTTTGGTTTGATTTTTTTGTGTTTCCTGTCGGTTTCTGCTTCGGAAAATCTCCGGTGAAGACCTGTTTCGGAAATTCGCAGTAATTTTCATTCACGTTTTTAGTGAAAAAAAAAAACCACAATTAATTTACACTGAATCCGGCGGAAAAAAAGTCGAAGAAAATGTGGAAAGATTTGGTGCAAAAAATAAATCCTGATCATCGCCCGGAGAACTTCTAGGCGAAGGCGAGCTGGTGATGATATTTTTCGGGTTTCTTCTTTTTATTGATTTGTCCTGTGCCGTTGTCGTAGTCGTCGGGGACGTTGTTGTTGTTGGTGTCGTCAGGCCTCGTCGTCGCCACTCCACGTCTCTCGTTTCTCGTTCTCGTTCTCGTTCTCGCCACTCGTTGTCGCCGCCGTCTGCGTCTGTGTGCGAGAGCGCGTGTTGTCAAAATTGAACGCGATTCCGGCCTCTGTCGGCCGCGCCCCCGGCTTCGCGCTGTCGCCACCGACAACGCCATCGTCGTCGCCCCGCCATCGCCGCCTCTGTCAACGGCTCTGGCTCGGCCTCCGCCTCTGCCTCGTGGCCGACTCGTGGCCGCCGTAGGGATTCCTGTGGAACGGGACGAGAACCTGAAGCCGATACCGACGTGGAAGACGCTGATGCTGACGATGGCGACGACGGCGACGACCCGAAGACGATGGCGACGATGACGATGACGATGTTGGCGACGATGGCGGCGACGACGAAGTTGAACCGGAGCCGAAGAAATCTGATTGAATTTCGGCGAATTCCGATCGAGTTTCCGTGGCCGTCGACAGCGAAGACAGTGGGGAGGAGGGAAGGGGAGAGCGGGGGAGGGAATTCCGAGAGGTCGGCCGTCGGGAAATTCCGACACCGGGGTCAAAGGGTTACGAAGGTCTTCCGAGTGCTGTCGCGGCAGACGCGAAGGGCGCCGAGCGCGCAGTCGGCGACGGTGACGGGGTCGGGGTCGGGGTCGCCGAAGTCTCGTGTTTCGCTCTCCGTCGGTCGCCGTTCACTCGCTGCAAGTGTGTGTTGGTGTTAGTGGGACGGCGTGAGTCAATGTGTGCGTGTGTGTGTGTGTGGTGCCAGCAGTGCATTATGTCATTTTTATGGCGACCATTGCAAGTGTCATGAAAAATTCAGTTCGAGGTCGCCGCTGCCGCTGTCGCTGTCGACGCTTGCGGCGAATGCGGAAATCGCAGCAGTAACGGTATCGAGTGGAGGATGGATTGATGGAGGAATCGATGAATGGCTGGAGCGAGATTCGCCAGTGGCGTCCGATGGCCACGAACTCTCGACCCTCGCCAGGGTGCATCGAATCGCATCGAACTCACCCGGTCTGTTCGGAAATCGCGCCCTCCGCCTGCAATTAATTCCGGTCGCCCCTGCCCTAAGCATTTTATCTGCGGCCACCCGCCGTCAAGGGAAATCGCCTTCCTCTCGTTCCTTCTCGCTCCCCCACTCACCTGTCCAGCGCTCCTCTCCCCACACAGCGCCATTTTAATTTCCTATCGTCTGTCTCAAACTCCTATTGTTCACTCGCCTTCTCGCCCTCGCCCTCGCCCTCTCCCTCCCTCGCTGCCTCTCCCCTTCACACTTCCCGCCCAGCTGACCGAGCTGTATCGCATTTCACGCATTAATTAATTTCGCCCGCCGTCGACGCCCAGGTGGACGGAGACCCCTCGACATCGGAATCGCCCTGGGCCGGCTCAGCCCATCCTCGGGAGTGTCCGCCGTCCCTCGCCCCTCGCCCCTCGCCCCTTGCCCTTCCCTGGCCCCGAAGTCCCCGCCTTGGCCTTTAATGAGCTTCGCTTCCCCACTTCCAGGCCTGACTCCGAGGGCCCCGATTTGTTTCGATTTTCATCGAAATCCCTTCGGCCCTCGCGCTGCCAAAACGACAGCCTCCGCTTTGCCGTCGGCGGCAGCGAAATCGGATTCGCTTCGCAATCTGATTTCCATCGATTGGCGTCGATTTCAATCCGTTTTCATCTGCCCGCCGACCGTTCGACGCTCGATCCTAACGCGATCGATCCCGCGGGTCCGATTCAATTTCCCTATTTACGAGTTCGACTCCTCCGATTTCCGCCAATTTCTGGCAGCGCGGCGCCGACCACGAGGTCCCGGCGGCCCGAAGCCGCTGCTCAACTCGCCGCGAGGACCTCCAGGGGGCCGCAGAGGGACCGAGCGACAGACGGACGGACGGATGAGAGCCAGCGAGTGGGCGAAAAGGACATCGCGAGCGGAAATCGCTTCGGCAACCACTCCCCAAGGGAGCCACTGAACACACACACACACACACACACTCGCTCACGCACACACAAACTCCCAGTCGCTCATTCGCCCACTCTTTCACTCCTTCGTCCGCGCCCTCGCTCCCTCTCCGACCCCACCGCGCAGTGTTGTCAACGCACTCGTAGTCGGCGGACTGTTATACAACGTGGTATAACGGTTTCGCTGCCATGTGACAGTCGTGCAGAGATGCCGTGAGAGCGGGGAGGGGAGAAAGGAGAGTGAAGAGGAAGAAGCGCCGGGAGGGAACCCGTGAATGAATGCGAACGTGGAGCCGAGCGAGGGTTTTGTTGGAGGCGCGTCCGCCACGAGGGCGAGGGCGAGGGAGAGGGAGAGGGAGAGAGCGATCGCTCGATGCCTTCCTCCCCTCGGCCGTTTTTAATTTTCCACCGAGATAACTCCTGGGTTTCATTAGAATTTCCATCAGTGGAGCCCCACATGCACGTTGTGTGCACCGCATCGACGACGGCGCCACGACGACGCCGCAGGTTTCTCAATATTTGTTGATCCTAAAAATAGGCAGCACTTTTCGCTGCCTCCGTCCTCGGCCATTCGACGTCGCGCGGTTCGCCTCGACTCATGCGGCACACTTTTGTGCGATGATACACCGGCAGAAATGTTTCATTCTGAAATGTTGCATTTGTTCTACATATTTTATAATATTTGATTTTTATTTTATAATTTATTGAAATTTTTTAAATGTATTTTTTCATTACATTTTTTTCATTCGTTTTTTTCTTATATTATTTTATTTTAATTTGTGTTATTTCCATATTTTACTATTATTTTGTCGTTGTTCACCTATTGTTGTTCCTATTATTTCTTTATATTTCATTACAAAATTAAGTTTTAAATTTAAATTTCATGAATTGTTGGGGCGCAACTCTTTAAAATCCATCGAAAAATATTAACATTTGAAAGTCCTAGTCTAAGTCCTTCTCAACCCCTGCCTTCTCTCTTCCATTGTCCCCTCCATCACTCTCTCACTCTCTCTCTCTCGCTCTAACCGCAAGAGGTGCCACTTCGGACAAGGGGCGGCGGTCGGGCGGTCGTCGGCCGGCCGTTCGTCTTTCGTCTTGCAGTCGGCGGCAAGTGTCTTCGGCAAATATTGACAGAGACGAGCGTTAAAAGGCAACGAGCCGAGGCCGAGGACGAGTTCGAGCGACGACCGCCTGCGACGACCGAAGACGGGAGACGACGATGACGACGACGGCTGCAACGACATTTGTCTAGTTGCGAGCGTGTAAACTGCAACTATTTTAGTGATGCAGCAGCAGCAGCAGCAACAACAACAACAACAACAACAACAACGCCAACAGCTCACGACGCTAAGAACACACGACAACAACGACAACACATGACAACAACACTATCGACCACTTCAATGACAACAACGGCAACAACGACAGAAACAACAACAATAACAACAATAAAAACAACAACAGCTGCGCTCTTCTCGCGTCCTTGTGACCCAAATTCGCCTTCGCATCCGTGTTCGCGACACCCGAGGTGAGGTCGGCCTGAGTCATCGGGTCGTTGCGACAACAACAACCACGTCCAAGAACAACAACAAAAACATCACCACCATTAACAACAACAAAATCATCATCCACACATCGCGGGCAAAAAACAATCGTAAAACAAAAACCAACTGAAAATACCGACGTCAACAAAAACAGATTTAAGTGCAACGAAAACAATTATAACTGCAATATAACAACAAAAACAAATCAAATAACAACAACAGCAATCATGAGAAACAAGTAGAAAAAATTAAAAACAAATTCCAAAGAAAAAATTAAGAGAACAAATTAAAAAAGGAAAATTAAAACGAGAAAATTAAGGAAAATATGAAACAGAAGAAGATGCAAAAAAACATATAAAGAAAATATTGAAAAGAGAAAATGAAAGAAAATGATAGAATGTAAACAGAATAAATTGAAAAAATAAAAATGCTAAAATAACAACGACAAGAACTTCAACGAACAATAAACGAAATTGCACTTGGCGAAAACCCCGTCTCTTCCCGTCCCGCTCGTCCCCACTCAACCGGAATCCGACTCCGACTGGAATTAACGGATTTCCGAGGTTCTCGATAAAACCCCGGATGGCGTTCAACGAGGCCAACAACAACAGTGCCTGCAAACGGGACGCGTCTCGCTCGGCGTATGCGTGAAATTATTGACGAAATGATGTCATTTACTTGCCAATAAATAATTCGCGAATGCGCGTCTCCGGACGTCGTCGGCACCGTCGTCCGACCGGTGACCGCTGACTGGCGAAACCCGACCGCGACCCCCTCCCGCGACCCGTGGACATCGGTCGGTCGCACTCGGGCCCCCTCGTGACATTGAGAGGTGTCGACGGGGCAGCGACGCCGACGCACGATGCACGACTCACGTTTCACGATGCACGAGCCGATGCTTGACGACCCGAAGTCTGCCACCTGACGACCGACTCTCGACCTCGAGACCCGACGCGCGTTGCCCGAAGAGGGCACGCGTGCGCGCCGAGAGCTTCGGGCGGGTCGCAGGGCAACAAAAAGCAAGAACAACAAGATGAGGAGAACAACAACAACACAAGTAACAACCATGCATCAGCAGGAGTCGGAGCCGATCGTGAAGACTGAGTCAGAGCGAAGGAAAGGGTCGGAGAAGGAGGGAAGGGCAGGTGGAGGGAAGGCAGAGGCAAAGAGTGTGAGCTAGAGAGAGAGAGAGAGAGAGAGAGGGAGATGGATTTGGATGCACGGCGCGTTGCGTAATCGATGTCATTGAACTGTGACGGGAGCGAGAAGAAGAAGAAGAAGAAGAAGGCGCATACAACAACAACAATAACGGCGATAAAAAATGGAAGCAATGGTCGATGCACCGAACAAAGAAGAGGAAGAAGAACAACGAGTAACAAAGGAACGAATGAATAATGGTGGAATGATTTCATTCAATTTATCACATAATTTGCCGGATTGAATTCCAAAAATCAACCACAGGGAAAGGGAATTCCACGAGGACGAGGGAGGAAGGGAGATGGACGGATGACCAGAGAGACAGACGGACGGACGGACGACGGGCGGCCGTTGGTGGAACTCGTTGCGCTTGAACTTGACACCAGGTGGTCTTCGTTGTTGTTGCAGAATTTCCACGGCCCACTTCCACTTTCCCCCCGTCAGCCCCGCCTCGCTCTCGTCACCGCCCTCACACTTTTTCGCCTCCCACGCCTTCCGCAACTCGTCCCGATTCAACCTCGTCTCGCCTCGCCTCCGACATCGCCACCCAGCGCTCAGCTGCTGTCTTCGCCTCCCTCGCCTCCTTTCGCCTTTCCTCGCTGCGGCAGCGATCTCGCTCTCTCTCTCTCTCTCTGGCCACACTCTTGCCGGCGGCGCTCTCCTGACTTCTCTGCCTCCTTCATCGTCTGCCCCGCTCTCGCGCTCGCCTTCTTTCTCTGAAACCGTCTCCGATCCACGGCGGATCCGCGGCGACTCCGACATCGTCTCTGGCTTCGACTCCGTCTCCGACTTCGCCGCGACCGCAGCCGCACCTTCCACACGTCTCTGCCCCACTCTCTCCCTCTCTCCCTCTCTCTCTCTGTCGGGCTGGCTCTCGTCGCCCCTCGCGGCCTCCCTCAGCCCCCCGTCGGCTTTCTTTCTTTCTCGTCGCCCTTGACTCACTCTCTTCGCCTTGGCTCTCACTTCGGCCTGCTCTCCCTCTCTCTCTCCTCGCTCCACATTTCTTCGAGCCAACTCCAGCCCTCCTCCAACCCTCCTCCTGCCCTGCTTTCGCCGACCTCGGCTTCAGCTCGGCTTCGTCTGATCGACTCGAGGCGGACGCGCCGTCTTCACCGTCGTCTCCGTCGTCGTCTGGCGGCTTCTGGCCTGGCCCGGAGTTGGAGCCGGAGTGGAAGCGAAGAGACTGGGCTTGAGTGCTGGGGAGCCGAGGAAGCGAGGGGGAGACGAGTGGGGAGTCGTGGCGCGGCAGCCATGGGACATAAAATCTTTCACTTCTTCGCCGACGGTTTTAGTTGAGTTTTGAGCGGCTCGGACTTCGTACGCGATCTGGATCCGTGGCTCGTCGCCATCGCCATCGTCTTGATCGTCTCGCCGTCCACCAACAACTCCATCATCATCGGCGTCGTCGACATCTCGATCGACATCATCGGCATCGTTCGGTTCCCCTTGCTTTTCTCGGTGTTTTTGTGAGTCTGCCTTTGTGTGATTTCTTGCGATCGGCCGCCGGGAGACCGGGACGGACAGGGACAGAAAGAAGGTCGTACGATCGGATGGACAAATGGACCGAGGGCTCGATGGATACCGGACTGATCGACGGACGGACAGAAAGAAAGACGTCTCTCGCTGTCGTTCCTCGTGCCTCGTTCCATCGCCTTCCGTTGACTCGTTGGCCTTTCGTCGGCTGCTGCGCAGTGAGAAAGTGAAATTATCGGAAACGATGTCGAAGAGAAAAGAAAAGAAGAGAAATTTTTACGATTTGCTTTCATTTGAATATTCGTGCTTGGCGTTTTGTTGTCGTTGTCGTCGTCACTGTCGGTTTTGGTTCGAAAACAAGAACCATTAGAGCGGTTGGAGGCGAGTCGAACAAACCGGAAAGCTCTTTGGGGAAGTCCTGGGATCGGCGAAACCGGAAACGCCCGTCGTCCAGACATCCAAAGTCCGGCCATCCCTCCGAGGTCCGGAGGCCCCAGCAACAGGTGCCTGCAATTGGACCTGTTCGCCATTCTGACATGTCCGCCTTCCGCTTTCCGGTTTTCCACTCAGCCGTCGCGCGTTTATCGATTGTAATAATCGATTTGTAATAATTTTGAAATAAATTTGCCATGAGGACGAGTCGAACGGGTCGCGGTCCTGGAATCAGTGGCTTGGAATAATTCAATCAGTTTCTCGTTTGTTTACTTATCAATTTGTATTCTCATGCAATCCAACTAATTGCAATCAGAACGGGTTCCAAAGAAAGCAATTTGGGAATTTCTCTTCGCCTTTGTTTATAACCGACAACTTTTCTCTCGGCCAAAAATAATTTAATAATTTTGTTTTCGAAGCAACAACAAAAACAACAAAGGAAAACGAAACAAAACGAAGTGATCGCAAACCGAAACGACAACAAGTCAACGAAAAGAGAGGTGAAAACAACAGAAAAGAAATTAAATTAATTATTGAAAACCAAAAAAAAAAAAACAAAACGCTTCGTGTGTGTGAGAGAAAAAAATGTGCTCAGAAAAATTGATAAAACTCGATAATTGAGGAGGAGCCGCAGCAGAGACCCAGAGTGAGTGGAGCAAACAGAGAGGGGGGGGGAGGGGGGGCCTCAAGCGAGCGTGTGTGCGACGAGAGAGAGGGGGACGGCGAGTGTTTGCGAATGAAATTCACACGCCACTAGGATTTCGCACCAATTACATGTTTCGCAAGATCACCGACAGACGGCGGCCGCAGCCGCGACTCCGCGAATTCCACGAGCCCAGCACGCATGATCACGGCCGCCATCATCAGCGCCGTCGTCGTCGTCGTCGTCGTCGTCGTCATCGTCGTCATCATCGTGTTCGTCGCCATTGCAGCCTGCGTCTTGGGGAAAAATTGCACAAGTCAAGCGACGACCGCGATCAATCAACGGCGGTCGGCGGTCGTCGGTCGACCTTTGCGGAGCGATCGGGGCGAAAAGGAGAGAGCAAGAGTGCGGGAAAGAGCTGAAGAGAGAGAGCGAGAGAGAGGAAGGGTGGACGAGTGAGATTCAGGGATCGTGCGAAAGTGAGTGAAAGACGCTGGCTCGAAGACACAGGCGAGAGCGAGAGAGAGCGAAAATAATGAGAAATAATGACGATAATTCGCGAGTACGAAACTTATATTTCTATATATATGAGTGCGTGCGTGTGTGTGCGAAGACCGTTATTTAGGAAAATACATTTTGAAATGTGTTTAAACGATCCGCGTCGCTCCGGCTGACCCACTTCCACCTGGTCAACGCGCCAGACGCCGTCGCCACCGTCGCCACCGTCGCCGTGATCGCGATCGCGATCGCCGTCTTTCATTCATTCATTCAGGTGTTGCTTTATTTTGTTCGTCGGGGTTTCGTCGCTGACCCACTTGCGACCAGCGACCGCTGCACTCGGCCCCGCCCCCTCCTCCCACCGGCCGAACTCGTCACTCCTGCCTCACTCTTCACCCCGTCGCACTCCTCTCCCTTCACTCTTCACTCTTCACTGCTCGTTCTTCGGCCCCCTCCCTCCCGCTCGCCATCGCCTGAGCCTCGCGGTCTTCTTTGGAGCTTCCAGAACGCGCGGACGGACGGTCAAATGGACAAATGAACAAGTGGACGGACGGACGGACGAACAGACAGATGGACGGACAGATGGACGGACAGTTGGACGGACAGATGGACGGACAGATGGACGGACAGTTGGACAGACTGTAGAAAAGAAAACTTTTCTATCGAACGTGTCACGTTTGCGGGACGACGGCGTCGTGTCGTTGCCGTTGTCGTTGTTGCTGTTGTTGTTGGTCTTGGTCTTGCCGTTGTTGTTGTTGTTGTTTTCGTCATCGTTGTTGTGTTGTTGTTGCTGTTGTTGTTCTATTGCTGTGGTTTTTGTTGTTGTCACTGGTCATTGACATGCGCCAAGTGCGGCCGCATCTGGGCCGTCGTCGGCCATGCAAACGACCCAAGTCCAAGATCAAGCCGGGGAGGGAGACGAAGAAAGGGGGGCAGAGAGCTAGAGGAAGGGAGATGGAGAGAGAAAGAGAGAGAGAGAGAGAGAGAGAGAGAGAGAGAAACGCTGCTGTTATGGTTCGAGCTCCACCGTTGTTGGTAATTAGGAAATACCTAAAAATAGATCCAGCGGGAAAAAGTGAAATTTCTCACCAACTTCTCTCCCCTCTCTCTCCCCGCACTCCCTCTGTCCCTGTCTCTCTCGGTCCGCTTCCATTTCATTCTCGTTCACTCATTTCGGTCGCTCGCTTTGCTTTGTTTGCTGGCTCTGGGCTTGGTTCGGTTTCATGTCGCTTGTGGCCCCCGTCGCCCCTCGTCCCGTCCCGCGTCGACTCGACTCGACTCAGTTCGAAACCCCATTCCGTCGGTCGTGGCCCCAAAAGAAATGGAAAAGAATCCGCGACTCCAGGGCGGGATTTGCATATTGAACCAGAAGCGGACGTCTGTCCCTCTCGCACCCGAACTGTCGTCCTTTTCTCACCCGCCGATCGATCCTTCGATTTGTCGCCCAGTTCGTCCGCCTTTCTTTGGCTTTCTGGTGCCTTCTTTCGTGGCTTCCGAGCCCTTTTGGCCCACTCTGTCTGTCTTTTGTGGTCCAGTCTGCCAGTCTTTGGCTGCCCTGTCCGTCTTCTGGGATTCCGAGAACGGGCCTGGGTGCAGGCGAAGCCAATCTGGATGTTCGTCACCTCCAAACAATGGACTTGCCAACGAGTTATGCGTTTTTTCCAAATTATGAATTTTGAATTTCGAACGACCGATAAAAACAAAACCACTCTGACCACAACTAATTAGCATTCACGCCTTCTTTTTCGCAAGATCAACATGCGTTTTTTTCCTCTGCCTCCGGCTCGGCCTCTGCCCCTGGCTGTTGCGCAATAGACCAGATTCGCCAAATTTCGGGTTGGCCGGCTCAGAACGAGACGAGAACGCGCCGAATCGGTAAAAGCTCGACGCTTTTCGATGAAATCAAAAAATTCCACAAAATCAATAAAATGGTCGAAATCAAGAAATTCGCCAAACCTCATCCTGTTGACCCAATTCTACAAAGTCGAGAAACTCGACAAATAAGTCGACGAATTCACCACATTCGACAAATTTCTAAAATTCTCTAAATTCACCAAGTTCGACAATTTCACAAAATTCTCTCAAAACACCAAATTCGATATATTTTCAAAGTTTTCTGATTTCGGCAAATTCTACAAATTCTCAAAATTCTCCAATATCAAAAAATTCGACAATTTTCTAAACTCTCCAAACCCACCAAAATCAACAAAAATCACTAAAATCCCCAAATTTGTCAATTCTACAACTCTTCAATTGACCAAATATTTCAAATTCATCAAAATCGACAAATTCGAAAAAAACACATATTCAGAAAAATCGAAAAATCGACATATTCAGAAAAATTTGTAAATTCATCAAAATTTCTAAATTCACCAAAAATCATAAATTCATCAAAATCCCCAAATTCGTCAATTTTTCAACTCGTCGATGCCTCAAGCCGTCGATTTTCAATTCACCAGTAAAATTCATCAAATTCGACAAATTCCCAAAATTCACCGAAATTAAGAAATTCATCAAAATCTCAAAATTCGTCAATTTCTCAAGTCATAAATTGTTCAATGCTTCGATTCTTCCAGTCGTCCATTCGTCCATTCGTCAATTCGTCGACTCCTCAAGTCGTGGATTCCTCAATTCCGCGATTCGCCGACTCCAAGTCCTGTTCTTCGAGCCACATTCGCGGCGCTCGCGCCAACCTCTCGTCGTCGTCGCCGTCGTCATCCTCTGGCGAGCAGCAGCCGAGCCTGGTGCGCAGTCCCCGGTTCGTGTGCTGTTATTCCATCAATGAATCCGTCCATCCGTCCGTCCGCCAGACCGTCCAGCCAGCGGCAGCCGCGGCGGCCGATGCGTTTCGAAGCCATGCGAGGCGACTCGGTGTTCAAGTGAAATTTCTTGATTTTCCACATTTCTTCTCGTTGTTTCTCCTCTCGTCCCTCGGACTCCTCCTATGGTTGTTGCTGTGGTTTGTTCTTGTTTTCGGAGGTGGTATTGTTGTTGTTGTTCTTGCTTTTCACTCAACTCGCCTTCTTCCCACCGTCTTCGCCGTCGGCGTCTCCGAACAAACGGTACAACTGAACCATGAGTCGTTCTTGTTGTTGTTCTTCTTCGCCTTCGTCTTCGTCATGGTCTTCTTCGTCATTCTTGGTAGACGTCGTTGTTGTTGTTGTTGTTGTTGTTGTTGTTGTTGCTGTTGTTGTTGTACTCATTGACCTATTTCTTGGGTCTCGTTGGTTGAATTTCTTGGATTACTGGTTTTTTGTTCTTCTTCCTCGTCGAGTTGAGTCGTGTCGTGTTGTGTTGTGTTGTGTTGTTGTGTTATGTTGTTGCTAAAGTGCTTCTCGTCTCTCCCTCTCCCTCTCTCTCTCTCTCTGTCTCTATCTCCGTCCTCCTCCTCCTCCTCCCGGTAAGCGCCCGAGCCATGCGGAAGACGAAGGCGGCGACCTGGACTTGAAACCGAGTGGGCGCCGAATTGTTGTTGTTGTCTTGCTTGTTGTTGCTTTTCATGTTGTTGTTGTTGTTGTTGTTAATGTTGTTGCAACTACTGCTGTTGTTGGTGTTGTCTCATAATGCGCTCTTCTTGTACTTGGCCGTGTTCTTCACCTCGTTCTTAGACCTGTTCGTTTTGCTCCTCTGGTTCTTCTGGTTGTCCTTGTTCAACTTCTTCCTGTTCTGCTTCTTCTTCTAGTTGTTGTTGTAGTTGTTCTTGTTGCTGTTCTTGTTGGACGGTGGTTTCCGCTCCCAAGAAACTGGGTTTCGGCTGCAGTCGGAGCCTGTTCTTGAACTCGTTCCGCCACCGACGACGACGACGACGACGGCGCGAACAGGTTGAAGATTTCATGGCGTCGACGTTGTTATAGTTGTTGTTGTTGTGGGCGTTGTTGTCGTGGGACTGCATCACTATTTGTTGTTGCCGCAGCAGTCGTAGTGCTCGCAAATGCAGTCGAGAACGTCAACAAATCAACGACATTATCGATTGCATTATTTTGAATTTCCTAATACGTTCATTTTATAGTTTTGTATGTGTTTTTTTATGATTACTATTCCGGGCTTCTCTGTCGACGACCCTCGGCCAGGGTGTCGTCGTCGCCAACGTCGTCTCCGTTGACGTCGTTTACTACCTGGAAAGCCATTCACACGTGGACGATAAATCAGGAATCAATTCAGCGCATCGAATCGTCGTAATCCGCCGTCGACAGGGGAGTATATCGGACATATATAGAGAAATGTGTGCAAATACGTTGGACACCTGTGGTCCAACCAGAATGAAATAATTAGCCAAAGGCAAGTGCAAACAGTCGTCAATTGCAACCGCAAATGGATTTCATCCTGGCCTGACTGTGAGGCGGACTGCGTGGTTGTCTGTGAAGCCGTCTTTCTGCAATTCGGTCCCTGTCCTCTGCCTCCGCTGTCGCCGCCACCCAAATGCAAACATACACGATCGTATGCTGTTGACCGTGGTTTTGTTGATCATCAGATGTCGATCAAGATACTCTTGGTCATGAATTCCTTGGCCCTTCAGATGTTGATCATTGAAATGTTGATCATTAAAATGTTGATCATTAAAATGTTGATCGGGATTCTGTTGATCGTCATACCTTTTGATTATGGTTTATGTCGATCACTAAGGTATTGCTCTTTAATACGTAGATCATGAAGCTGTGGATCATTAAGATCATTGATCATGCAGTTGTAGATCGTGAGTCTGTTGATCCTGAAGCTGTTGATCATAGGCTGATGATCATGATGAGTTTCGTCCTGTTGATCATGAGGATGTTGATCATTAAGGCATTGATCATGAAGCCGTTGATCATCAGGATTCTTTAGATCGAGATTCTGTTTATCATTCATTTGCTGACCATGAGGCTTTTTATTAGATTAACAATAATCTGTTGATCATGAACATACAGATCATTAAGATGTTGATCATTGAGATGTGGATCATTAACAGTTGGATAATACAACTCTTGATCGCGATTCTATTGATCATAATTCTTTTGGTCATGAAGAAGTCGATCATGAGGATGTTGATCGTTAAGAACTTGATCATGAAGCTGTTGATCATGATGCTTTTGGGGCTGTCGATCAAGAGGACGTTGATCATTGATCATGATTCTGTTGATCGAGGTTCTGCTGATCCCGAAGACGTTGATCGACCATATTTTTGCTTATGAAGACATTTATCATGGAGCGGTTGATCAAGAAGCTCTTGATGATGACGATGATGACTTCGGTCGCGGTCGCGATCTGCTCGTCGATCTGAGCGCCAGTGACCAGTGGATGGAGCAACACACCTACTCCGAAAAATGTGCTTTCACTTTTAACAAAAATTCCGCAAACATTTTGTCGAGCACAAGCGCACGAACACACACTCATTCATTCAGTCGCTGCCGCGGTGCCCTCTGATCGGCTCGATCGCTGACGATCGGTGATGAGTTTTTTTCATTTTCTTCGGCCCAACGTCGGCTTCGTCTTCTGGTCTTTTCTTCTTTATTTTCTCTATTTTTCTTCATCTCTTTTCTTTCTCATCGTTTTCGTCTCTTCCTCGCCTTCTCTTCGTTTTCTCTTCACCTGCGCCATCTCTTCATCTTCCTCGTCTTTGCATCATGTTTTCCTCTCATTTTCTGGTCTTGTATTTGTTTTCCTCTTGTCCTCTAGTTTTTTTTCCTTCCCTGTCTTTTTTTCTTTTCTTTTCCCTTTTGCCCCATTTGCTTGACTTCGTTCGCATTCGTTTTCATCATCTTCGGTGTCGTTGCTGGCGTCAACTTCAACTTCAACTTCAACTTCAGCATCAACTTCGACGTTAACGTCAACGTCAACAACATCTTCATTGGCGACGGCGTTAACGACACGGACAACACGAAGCCATGGCAACAACAACGAAACTGCAATAACAGCAACTTCAACAACAACAGTAACAACATTAACAACAACAACAACAACAACATCGGTAGCGCCATCGTCTTCGTCTTGTTGTTGACCATCGTTAGCATCTCGCGGCTCCGTCGCCTGGCTCTCGGGCAAGATGGGTTGGTGAGAGTGAGACAGAGGGAATGCGATGGAGAGGAAGAAGAAGAAGGGGAAGCGGAGGACGGCGGTGTGGAGAGGGCGAAGGGTGGGGGAGCGAGCGAGGCCGAGCAATGACGAAAATCGGCCGAGTGCAAATTTTGACACACATCGTTGTGACATTTCTTCGCGCCTCCCCCACCCCACTATTTCGACTTCCTCCTCCTCCCTCTCACACTCACCCTCCCCCCCACTCTGTCGCTCCGGCTGGTTTCCCTCGGCCTTTCGCTCACTCTCCCTCCTGGCATCCGCGCCGACGAGTTCAAATCTGCATATTTTGTGGATCGCACGCTGTTTTCACTGGTTTCGCGCTTTGTCTTCGGGCCGCTTCTTAGTGTGTTGGTTGTCGTTGTTGTTGTTGTTCTTCTTCTTGTTGCTTTTGTTGTGGCCATTGCGTTGTGGTCTTAGCCGCCATCGCCTTTGTTGATGGTTTTAATTTGAGGATTTTCGGATTTCTTTTTTTTCTGTTTTTTGTGTTTGCTGCCAAGACGACCTTTGCTTCTTTCGACACTAGTTGGTTTATTTTTCGTCTCGCCGACAAATATTTCACGGCTCAGATTTCGACGTTTTCGTTATTTCCCCATCCGCCCTCAATCGCTCTCTCCCTCCCTCTCACAGACTTTCTACCGCCACTTTCCCTCCCTCTCACACTCTCATGGTTGCTCACACTTCTCACACTGCTCCCTGCACTCGTCCCCTCGGCTGCCGCTCGCATTGCGCAACCTGTCGCGCCGTCTGACGCAACGGGTGGCCGGGTGGTTGGATCCGGCCGTCGTGCGGCTGACCTTGAGCGGAGGACATCGAGCGATCAGCGGCCGGCGACAGCCAAGGGTCGGAGTCGCCGAGCCTTCCGAAGGGAGGGCGAGTGAATGGGGATCGAAAAGTGATGAAAAGTCGATCGAAAGGTGATGGAAAGAGGGTCAGAAGAGGATCGAAAGAGTCTCCAAATAGGGTCGAGAGACGGTCGAGAGCGGGTCGATGGAAGTGGGGCGAAAGGAGAATCGAGAAAAGGTCCAAAGGTGATCAGAACACGGTCCGCAGAGGCTCCAAAGGGGATCGAGAGACCAGCCAAAGGGAGTTCGTGAAAGTGGATCGAAAAGGGATCGAATGGAGATCGAAAAAGAGTCGAAATGTGATCCGAAGATGGTCCAAAGTCGAGCCAAACGGGGGTCGAGAAACGATCAGAAGGGAGTCGAAAAAAGCGGATCGAATGGGGATCGGAAGAGGGTCCAAAGGTGATCGAAACACGGTCGAAAGGGTGTCCAAAGAGGGTCCAAAGAGGGTCCAAAGAGGATCGAACGACGAACCAAGGGAGTCGGTGGAAGTGGGTCGAAAAACGGTCGAACGGCGATCGAGTGGGTCGCGAAGAGCACTCGAGGCAGGAGGGAAGGCAGTCGAACACTCGCCCTCAGACTAGGCTCAGACGGCGACCCGCCCCTCGTCCCCGAGCAAACAGACCCGGACCCGACTCGTTGACCTTCGGAGTGCGCGAAAACTTCGCGGAATCGGCGTCGACAACCAGCGCCTAAAGCAAAGCAATAACGACAGGAATGTCGAGAGTGCAGGAGTTCGGGCGATCGGAGGGATGGACAGATAGACGGAGAGAGAGACTGACGGACAGACGGATGGACGGGTGAACGGACAGATGTCACGGTGTGCAATGTCAATGGACAAATATTTGTGCCGGCCCTCGAGCGAAGCCGACGGCATGTTTTACGATAGTTACGTGGCCGGATGCCGCCATTCACGAGGCCCCAACTCGACCCATCCTCGCCGACCCTCCGTCTCCAGCCCCTCGACTGCGCCCCACCCCCTCCCACCTCTCCTCGGTGATTCATGTGACGTCTTTGATTCCCTTGAATAAGCATGTTCCGCCCTTCGCCCTTCGCTCGTGTTTGCAGCAAAAGCCTCGATGTCGTTGTGGAAAAATCAAATATTTAGCGAAAATTCCCAAGTGTGTTTTCGCCAAGTGTTTGCGCATTTATTGGAAGCCGTTAATTGATTGCGGCGACACCGATTCGCAGTCGGAAGTCGGGCCGGGGGTTCCGCGAGATCGACCGACGATCTCTGGGTCTCGGGACTCGCTCTGGAAATCGATCCCGAACTCGCCTCGATTTTGAACTCGCTCCCGATCTCGCTCTCGAGCCCGATCTTGATTTTGAACCCGATCTCGCTCTCGACTTTGGACTTGACTCTGTCGTTCCTCGGCCGCCCAGGTTTCACTTCCTAACTGGATTTTCGTCCATTTCAATTAAATCCATTCTGAATAATTATATTCCGCATAATGCTATTGCGACTAATTCCATTCCGATTAATTCCATTCTGATTAATTCTATTCGGAACCATTTTATTCTGATTAACTCCATTCACTTTATTTCATGCTGATTAATTTTTTATTTTTTTCGAACATTTTCACTCGCAATAGCATTTAATTTGAATAAATTTATCGGAAAGGTTGTCGTAGCGATCGCCAACGTCGTCGTCGTCGTCGATTCCACCTGGATGCACTTCATTCATCTTTCGCCAGACTCCCGCAGACTGCAGCTTAATCGAAATCTATTTCGGGCTCGTCGCCGTCACGAATTAACTTGCCCGAGGATCGCCAGCAACAATGGGGAAAGAAAAAAAAGGAAAATAAGTAAATAAAGAAAAATAAAAATGCATTCACAACGACGCCGGAAATTAGAATAACAATAACAATAACGATACAACTGTGATCAACTCTGTTATTGCCATCGACTTCGACTTGGGCTTCTCAGTCCGCTCGATCTCCAGCTCTCCGTCCGTCCGTCCGCCCGCTGTTCGCCTCTCCTTCTCTCCCTCTACCCATCTCTCCGTCCATCCCTCCCTCCTCCAGCCACCACTTTTCGCAAACAAAACCCACGAATGCGGGCGAAAAGTGCATCTCGAGATCGGGCTGCGGTTCTACGAAACCCCCGGCCCCCTCGGTCGCTCTCGGGCGCCGCGACGTCGACTGCAGCGCAACTTCTCAGCTCAGCTCGGCGCGGCTCGGCTCGTCTCTGGTCTGTTCGTCTCGGCGCACGGCGTCAATTGATATAGAAAAGAGTCGTCTGGTTGGACCTCATTTGGCGTTTGTCATCGGCTTGCGGCGGTTCTGATTAATCGAGGGTGCCAGCGAGCGGTCTCAGGAAAAGTCGAAACGACGAAACGAAACGGGGCGCGATCACAGTCTCGAGACTCGATTACAGTGTCGGCGACGCAGTCTGGCAACGGCGAAGGATCCACGCTGCCCTCCCAGAGAGTGAAAGAGACAAGAGAAAGACAAAAGGAGTCGTTTGAAATACTTTGACGCGATTCTCCTCCCACCATCGCTTGTGGTTTTCGGCGTGTTTGTGAAATTGTGAGAACGTGTCCTGGGGCTGGTGAAACTATCGAAGCTAGGAAGAGTCCTTGAAGGCCATTCGGTCGTCCCATCTTTGGAGGTAATCGCTGGGCTGAGTTTCGGGAGTTTCGAAGGAGGTTTTGTCGATATTGTCGATTTTGTCACTGGTTCGTCCTGGTCGCACTCGGCGTTTTGGCCCGATTGGCTGGCTTCGCCTGGATTTTTGTGGAATTCTTACTCAACATCTCCGCTTCTCCTGGATTGCTGGAATATATTATTCCACATTACGACTTATCCATATTGAGAAGTGCCCATCACTTCATCATGAGGAGCCTCCATCACGTCTTTCAGGAGAGGTTTCCATCACTCCATCATTGATGGTGACTTTCGTGGCTGGGATCCTGATGGACGAGCGCGAATCCTGGACGACGAACTCGGGCTCATCCTCGTCACGTCGCTGGCACTTGTCACGCTGTCAGAGGGCGGGGTGGAGCCGACTTTGACGACGGTCGAGGCAGGGACTCGGCTGTGGCCAGAGGACGTGGCTGAAAATAGAAACATTGAAAAGTAGAGAAATTGAATGAGCAGTCGAGAAAAATTGCAAAATAAAAACATCGAAAATCGTTTTCCACCACTTGCTTTTTCTACCTTGTTTTTTCGCTCTTCCCACTTTTCTCACACCCCCTTTTCCCTCTAGTAGCATGAAACTAATCTCTCTCCCTCTCTCTCTTCCGCTGTCTCTTTCAGTCCCGCATGTCGATGGAGAAATTCGTTGGGAACCCGCAGTCGACCTGAGACAAAATGGAAAACCGTCTAAGTGCACAAAGGACCTTCCTGCGCAGTTGATAAAGACACAAACGTTTTCTCCTCTTCTATTCCTGTGCCGAGAAGAATTTCTCAAACATCTATCCAACAACAACAACAAGGAACAACAAGGAATAACAAGGAACAAGAGGGAATAAGAAGGAATAGTAGAAAGACAACAACGACAACATTTCCCAGCCTTCTTCAACTTCCTCCTCCTATCGCCGTCTCCTCGTCTTCCACATTTCCGCCTCCTCCTGCTCAACGTCGTCGTCGTCCTGCCCGAGAAAGAGACAGAGGCATCGAGCAGTCGAAGAGAGAGAGCGTGAGACAGAGAGCGATCAAGAGAGAGAGAGAGAGAGAGACCTGTCCGTATCTTCCGATTTCTTCCAGTGTTTGGAGTCTCTACACGAAGTAGGTTGCAATATTTACAACAACAACAAAAACAACGTGAGTCACAAGTCAAACAAATGCAAGAAAATCGTTTGCAAATTAAATCAACAAAGTAATTCAGTAAAGAAAAATCTTGAATAAACATAACTCGTAAATAAAGAAAATTCTTCAATAAACAAAAGAAATTAAGAAGTCATCACATAAAATAAACTAATTAAATTCACCACACAAAGAACATCATTAGCAGAGAATCATTAAATGAAAATCAATAACAATAAAATACAATATTTAAGTAAAAGTATTTAACTCAACCGCAATCGTCGAAAACGCGCATAATTCTGGGTTTGTTTGAGAAACCCAGCAGCAGAAATTTAGCTGAAAACAGATAATTTAAACATTTTTAATATTATAATTAACTTGTTTTACGAATAACTAGTCTATTTATAAATCGAATAATTAACCGAAAACGGTCCGAGGATCGAGTTTAATAAATTTAATAAATTAATAAATTCTAATAACTTGAGGACTTTTCGAAAAGAGCAAGAGCAAAGCAAAAGCATACAAATTATCGCACAGGTTTAACTAAAGCTGCTTCCTACAACAACTACAACAAAAACAAGTAGAAAAAAAAAAAACAAAAAGCAACAACAGAACAGAAAGGAATTACTTTACTTAGATCTTCTATACTAATCACAATAAAACAAACAAACCTAACAAACCTAAACGAGTTTACTTTGTTAAAAATTCTTAACATTTGCATGTAAGAAATCAACAGCAAAACGAAAAACAAATATTTAGCATTACTTAAGAATTGAGAAAAAATAAAACACTAACAAATAACAAAAACAACAAATTTGCAACGCACGAAAGAAAACGGAAATTGATTTAAACGAACTAAGCTAAACGATAAAAAAAAACAATAAATCAAACTACAAAGGGAAAACCGAGAAAATTAATATTCAAATTTACAACAACAGCAACAACAAAGGCAACCACAAACAAAAAAAAACAACAACAACCACATCAGCAACATGTCGCACACAGCGGAGGCCGAAAACTCCAGCCACGACCTGATGATGAACGGCGGCACCCCCCACCTCCTCGGAGGCAGCTCCAACAACAACAACAACAGCAGCAACATCAACAGCGGGGGCGCGGCCACCGAGGGATCCTCGTACATCCCGATCCCGCAGTTCTTCGCCGGCCGCAGCGTCTTCATCACGGGCGGCACAGGCTTCATGGGCAAGGTGAGTGCGGGTCAAGGGACAGGGTTCGGGTTCGGGTTCGGGTTCACTTGGGGGTCCTTTTGAGGGTTCCTTTGTGGGAGAAGCCGTAGCAAGGGGTTCCGGGTTCTGCTCCGTGTGGCTTCGTTCGAAAGTCGGGTCGGTTCTGTTCGGTTTTCACCAGCGCTTTCAAAGTAGGCATCGTGTGCCGAGTTCTGAATTGCATGGAGATTCCCTAGGATTTCTCTCGATTCTTCTCTCCCAAAACCTCTCCACTTCCACATAACCTATGAGTGCAGTACCAAAAGAGAGATTCTAATGTGGATTAGGAAATACTTCGAGGATTTTTCCACAGAAAAACATGCACATTTTCGCATAGATTCAAAGCTGCCTACTTTGCTGCAGTAATCATCATTATTGTTATTACCGTGCAGCAATACTTTTATTTTTTCTTCAATGGCTTCCCCCAAATGGATTCCTTGCACAAAGAGCCCTAGGTTCGAGGACATGCAACGCCATCGTTCGGTCCTTAAAATATTAAAACGCTGCCGTTCCATTAAAGTTCTTTGGGCGCCCTTTCTTCAGGGCTCTCATTGGGTTCTATTTTGGTTCACATTTTGCAATTTTCCAACATTTCATTTTCTATTCTCCTTCATTGTGCTTGCATTATCGGAGATTGTTGCCAAATGTGAAAAGAAATCGTTGGCGTAGGCCTGCGGTGGGGGGAAAGAGAGAGTGTAGGAACTAGGGCGTGAAGGAGAGGGAAGAAAAGCGACATCGCCTCATAGCATCGACCCTTGGGAGGCGTCCTTCTGCCTCGTGAAGCGCCCGCAATAAGGACCTGAAGAGATCCTACTTCGGCATATTTATCTGCCTCTGGATTCTTATCTCTCTACTCACTTCTCCAGCCATTCGTTGTCTTCTTCCTCCATTCATTCCTTCACTTCTTCCTTTCCCAACTTTTTCCGATTCCATCTCTTTTACATTCATTTTTTCCTTTTCTGTTTCCCCCTTTCATCCCTTTGATTCTCTCATCATTCATTTCAAATCTTCTTGGCCTTCCCTTCATCCCAGATCTCTTCCAACCATTCATCTGTTCTTTTCCCACCCACACTGCGTCAAGCTCGTTCTCGTTCTCGGGTTGGGCAATCGCGGAACTTAAAAATAAAACTACCGAACAATGGGCGAATATGGGTGAAGGGAAGAAAGGAGAGGAGGAGGCGGGGAGGCGCTGAGGGGACGGAGAAATCGAGAGGCGACGTCGACCTGCATTCGTCTGAGTCACTCGCTGCAGTGTGCGTGGAACGAGAACCTCGTACGACGGCAGCAGGGCATGTGGAGCCCCCTCATGACGTTCTCGCTGGTACCAAACATCATCAGCACCACCCACCCGTAGCGTTGCCATATGTTTGCATGTCGACGGGTGTTCGATTGAAATAAATGGTGAAATTAATGCAGAGTTCGTTTCACGTGACCAGGCGGGCAACTGGCGAGAGAGCGGGCGACGAACACGACGAAGAGGGGTTGGCGAAGGACGTTAGGCGGATGCCAGAAGTGGCCAGCGGGGTGGCTCCCGCGGCGTTGCCACCTGCGCAGTGAATGCGGCTGATGTCGTGAGAGTCCTCCATGTGGTTTCCGGGTAGGCTTTTCTGAACTTGGTCGCTCTCTCTCTGCTCTGGAGCTCAAAATGTGGAACGTGGACTATCTGAGAGCTGCCACCTTTCCCACCGTTCGCGGCAACCCTGAGAGAGAGAGAGTGAGAGTGAGCGAGAGCCGAAGGCACGCAAAATCACACGAGGGATGAGAACGCGGCCAGAAAGGATGGGGCTGGTGGATTAGGCGGGGGTTGGGGCAAAAGGGTGAAGCAGAGGGAACAGGCGGGTGGGGCGGAGGCGGGTCCGGTTCGTGTGGCGCCACCGACCATGTGCTGAGCCTCCAAATCCCACCAGCCCCCGACCGTACCGTCCGTTCCGTCCACTTGTTACCGCAAAAGGGTCAAAGGGGTCTTTAGCCGAGGTTGTTGAAGCGGCCACCGTCGTGTTGATGGAATGACCACTATCGTGTTGTTGTAATGGCCACGCTTTTGTTGTTGCCATGTCCACAGTTCCGTTCCTGCTGTGGGCAACGAGGGTGACGAACGTGACGACGGCTCGTCGCGTCGCTGCTGGAAATCGATTTAGATTTATCGCACATAATTGTTGCCTTAATTTCCTCGTTAGCTGGTGCACTCCGATGGCCGGGCATTTTTATGATTTCCCTATAGCGGGCGGAGAGGGGAGTTCGTTCTCCGTCCGTTGGAGCTTCGGGATTTCTCTTCTCAGAACATTATATTTAGCCGCCATTCCCGATGGACTTCTCCGGCTCTGATTGCCTGGAGGAGGTCTCGATTGATTCCGGTCGACGGTTGATGGCTTACGAGGTGGCAGATGTCCCTGGACAGGGAGAAACGCCCTCTCCGCTGTCTCTTTCACTCGCTATCCCTCGGCTACCACCACTATTTGCCCACCGCTGACCACGCTCTTTTCTCTTGGCTCCCCGACAGGTGCTCGTGGAGAAGCTGCTGCGCTCGTGTCCGGACATCAAGAACATCTATCTGCTGATACGGCCCAAGCGCGGCCAGGAGGTGTCGGCCCGCCTGAACGAGCTCCTCAATGCACCGGTAGGTGGTCACAAACGCACTATCTTTTTCTCTCTCTCTTTTCCCTGCAACTGCTTCTCTCTATTTATCGCCAGCTCTTCGAGTCGCTTCGCCGCGAGAAGCCAAAGGAACTGAGCAAAGTGATCCCCATATCGGGCGACATCACCTCCGAGGAGCTGGGCATCTCCGAGAGCGACCAGGCGTTGCTCTGTCGCACCGTCTCCATTGTTTTCCACTCGGCCGCCACCGTCAAGTTCGACGAGAAGCTGAAGCTGTCGGTCACAATCAACATGCTCGGCACGAAGCGCCTGGTCGGGCTCTGCCACCGCATGATGTCCCTAGACGTGAGTGGACCACGACCTTAATTGATCCTTTAATTCGTCGTTTTCACATCCTTTTTCGTGTCTTTTGCCTCCTTTCCTTAGGCTCTCATACACGTCTCCACTGCCTACTGCAACTGCGACCGGACCGAGGTCTCCGAGGTCATCTACGCGCCGCCCTACAACCCCGACGACATCATCTCGCTCATCAACTGGCTTCCCGAGGACATGCTCGATCAGGTACGGTCTCTTCCCCCTTGGCATTATTTGGCGATCTGACGCTTTCTCCTCTTTTGTGGCCCAGCTGACGCCCACATTGATTGGCAAGCGCCCGAACACGTACACATTCACCAAGGCCCTGGCGGAGCACATGCTGCTGAAGGAGGCCGGCAACCTTCCGGTCGCCATCGTGAGGCCCTCGATAGGTGAGAAACTCCCCCGATGTTCCCTTCTCTAACTCATTCATTTATCTATCTCTCTTTTTCCCTCGCTCTCGATCGTTTCAGTGATCGCCAGCTTGAACGAGCCCTTCGCCGGCTGGGTGGACAACTTCAACGGGCCGACGGGCCTCGTCTCGGCCGTGGGCAAGGGCCTGTTCCGCACGATCATGTGCGAGAAGAACTACGTCGCTGACATGGTACCTGTCGACATTGTGATCAACCTGATGATCACGGCCGCCTGGCGGACCGCGACCCACAAACCGGACAACCTCTCGATCTACAACTGCTGCACCGGCCAGCGGCACCCGATCACGTGGGGAGAGTTCGTCAAGTACGCCATGGCCCACGTGCGCAAGCATCCCTTGGGTGAGTTCGCGCCACCATCTTGCCCTGTTGCCTTGGCTTTTCTTCGCATTCTTTTGCTGTCCTTTCTTTTCTTGACCTCCTGGTCTTTTCTGGTATTTTCTTGTCATGTCTTGTCTGGCCTGAGCCTGTCTTTTTGTTCCATCTTGGTATTTTCTTGTGCGTTCTTCTCTGTTCTTGTGTCGTTTTGGTCTCTGGTCTTGTTTATTCACATTGATCTGATCATTTCACATCTTCTTTGTCTTCCTAGAGGGCTGCCTCTGGTACCCGACCGGGGTGCTGCGCATGAACCGGCCGCTGAACATCGCCCACGGCTTCCTGGTCCACTACATTCCGGCCTACATCCTGGACACGATGGCCCGCCTCATGGGCAAGAAGCCCTTGTGAGTATCATCCATCTCTCTCTGCCTTCCGTTCTCGCTTTAATCATGTGGTCTCTTGTGCGGCTTTGCAGCATGGTGAGCATCCAGAACAAGATCGGGAAGGCGGTCGAGTGCTTGGAGTACTTCGCCACACACCAGTGGCGGTTCCGGGACGACAACGTGCACGCCCTGCTCGGCACGATGAGCCCGCGCGACCGGGACACGTTCGTGTTCGACGTGCGCACGATCAACTGGGAGCGGTACGTGGAGCGCTACGTGCTCGGCTTCCGGGAGTTCCTCTTCAAGCAACGGCCCGAGTCCCTGCCGGCGAGTAGAAAGCACATGATGAGGTCTGTTCGATTTGCCAAACTATAATTGGTCAATTGACTGATTTTGTTTCCCCTGCAGATTGTACTACATGCACCAGCTGACGAAGATGCTGGCGGTGATCTGCACGTGGCGCTTCCTGATGGCGCGCTCGAAACGCCTGAACGCCCTGTGGACGGCCTTCCTGCAGAACGTCCTCCGGCTGATGCGGCTGGTTCCGTTTTTGTAATGAAAGAACCGTAAACCAGCAACCGAGTCAAACAAGAAGCAAACAAAAATAAAGACAAGAACAAAAACAATAAGGAAAGGAAAGAGATGAAAGAGGAAAAAACACAGCCCTAGTTACAATTGCTTTTTTTACGCAAACCAAACCAATAACTTCAAATTGAATTGGTTGATCCATTAATTAACATTTAGAAACTACAACTACCACTACAACAATGACAAAGACAACTACAAAACCAGAACAACACGGCGATCCACGGCGGTCCTCGTTGTTGTTGCCTCGGCAAAGGAAGAGGCACCAACAACGGAAGGATGGAAGGACGAAAGCGAACAGAACTCAGTCGCCGGAGCCCGACGAATCGCAATGGGGAATGATTAATAAATTATTGATTCTAAATAATTAACGTAATACTAAGTAGCATTAAATTATGTTAAATTAAATTATTGAATTACTGACAATTTGAGATAAAATTGCTTGTTATTGATTTGACAAAAACAAAACAAAAAAGACAGTAAGCAAAGGCAAACAAAAACCACATAATGCTAAAAAATATGGAGAAAACTCATAATTAAACAGAAGTTTAAACAGGCATCAAATCGTATATAATTAGTCTAAAATTTTACTAATTTTACTTTAAGTAATCGATAATTGAGAAAAGCTACAAGAAGAAGACAAAAACCGCAGCAACAACAACAACCACAACAGAATATATAAAATAATGTAAAAATCTATCTATTAGAAAGGAAGGACGATGGAACATGCATTATAATCCTTAAGAACTAAGTTATTGAGTAGAGAATTAATTGATTAAAGCAAAATAACAAATTGAAAAAGGACAAAAACAATTATTAACAAAAGGAGATGATTGGGAAAGTGAAATATTTTCCAGCAACTAGTGAACATACAATTAAATTTATAACATTTAATAAAAGTGCATAAATAAGAATAACGGTAAATAGAAAAAGTAACATGAATAGCATAACATGGCGTAGAAAAAAAACACAAAAACAAAAATATAGGAATTAAAAAAGTCAAAGATAGTCGCAGAATTCAATTAAAATTAAGTCATTCCATCCAGAGAAGAAGAAACCACGGCATAATTTACTACGGACACCAGACACAACAACAACAAAACCAACAATAATAACACCAACAAAACCAACAACAACAGCATCGGACACACTGTCAACACGGCCTACAACAACTCTCCACGATCCACATTCCACAATCCACACGTTTGCTTTAGGACATCTAACATTTTAAATAATTTAATTTAATCTTATTTAATTTACTCTAATTTAACTTACGACAATTTTGGTAATTTTCTAAATATATGTTATTGTTTATGTTTACTATCGTGCAATTGATTGTTGTTGTAATTTATTAAAAAAAAGAAAGAAAACCATACGAACGAACAAACCTGAAACAAAATCCCAGGAACCCAGAAATTATGTTTTTTGTTAGGATCCAGCTCTTAATTTAAGTCATTAGCTTTAGTTTACCTATTTTTTTATAATTATGTAAAAATGGAATTATATATACATATAAACGTACATACATATATACATACACAACAGTATGTATGCATGAGAAAATTTATAAAAAATATACAATTTTGATTTAAGGACAAAAATATCGAATAAAGTGGGTTTGTGATTGTGTTAAAACTATCGGGAGTCGAGTTGTTTCTGTTTTGTTTTTGTCTGTTGCACCAACGTCGAGTTCCCAACGTCACCAGGATACCGGGGTTGACGACGGGGTCCCTCGAGGCACCCGCTGTGGAGGAGTCTGAAACAGGACGAAGCTCTGACGAAATGTATACAAAATCCCAAAAATGTTTTTAAATAGAAAATATGAGATTTTTGGAGTTTTTCAAAAATTGTTTGTGTGCTTTTCATTGGTCAATTCCAATTCAGTTCAACCGACCACAGTCTCAGACACACCTACACAAGCGAGGGCTCCTTGGCCGGTGGGTTCGGCCTCCAAAGGGGGCCAGGGTGAGGGTGAAGCGATTACTTTCGGGTTTGATTTCGATTTCGAAGTCGATTCAGAATTTGTAAATTTTGCATTTTGTAAATTTTGAATTGATGTTTAATACAAATTTATAAAACCATTAAATACAAGCGCAAAATAGTCTAAAAGTAATAACTAGTGATTATGGAAATTTGAAACTTGAGAACATTGAATATACGGAATAAAAATTTAACAACAACAACAACAAGCAAAATGCCTCATTTAATACAAAATAATGTTAAAGAAAATTTGCAAAATTATATATATATATATACACACCTATACATATATATGTATGAAGTAAGAAGTTGGTTAAAGGGCAACAACAATAGCAAACGGCAGATGTTGTCAAAAAAAAACCAGAAGAAGAATAAAATAAAACCTACAACTAATGGAAAATTGCTAAATAGAAAACAATGAATTATTTGAATAAACTATAAATTGATATTAATAAAAAATTTCATAAATTAGTCAAAATAATCGGAGCAAAATAATTGAAGAAAATTTAACTTTGCAGTGGAGAATTTTTTTGTTTTACGACCGTAACGTAAGCCATTGATGAATTACTAAGTTAAGTGTGGGAAGACATTATTATTATTACTATTGTGATTATTATTTGATTTTGAAGAAGAATAAAGTAAACTTTCAATAAAAAACGAGACGAAGGCGAGTTTTTCATTCACTCGGCACGGTCGTTTCCGGCGGAAGTCGACGCGGCTTCCTCTCTCCCGGGGCGAATAAGCGACAAAAGCCAACAACAAGGAGGGGGCGAAATAAAAATGCGACGTTTCTACACATTTCTTATATAAGTTTTATTTAAATATTTTTGTGGTTTTATTTTGTTTTTACATGTTTTCCTTTCCAGCTTTAGGTACAATATTTGGTATTTCTTTTTCTTTGTTGTGGTTGTTGTTTTTGTTTGTTTGTGGATTTATAAATAGCTTTCAATCTCCTAATTACGCCTCGATAAATTTACAGGTTTCCTTCTCGCTTCGGTTTCTCTGGGTCTACTATTTGTTTTATCAGTTTTAATTTATTTTATTTTATTGATTTCTGTAAGATTTAAATATATTTGTTCTCTCCATTCACCATGTTAAATTTAAATATTTTCTGACAACAAGACAAATTTTCAGCTTTGAATTTTAGTTTACAATTAAATATTATTTTTATTCTACACTTTACACATTTCTCACTTGATCATCTTTGTGTGTTTTTCTCTGCGCTTCCTTTCAACGTGCGATTTTCTTGGATAGTTTGTTTCATTTAATGTCGTAGGTGTTAATTTACTTTTAAAAAATCTGCTCATTATAAATAGGGTCGTTAGTCTATGCCGTGTGTGGTATGTGTGATTGTGTGCGTGTGTTGTGGACTGTGTGTGTGGGCATGTGTGTTTGTGTGTGTGCACTACATCTAAACCGTTAATCTAAATGGACTTTGTAGCTGTTCTCAATTATGTTTAATCTTAATGTTATTATTTCTGTTATCCTTTCACGTTTGTTCCTTTGAGCAAATCTTTTAGTTTCTCATCTCTGTGTGGCCTCTCCCTATCTCTCCCCTCTTCCTCTCTCACTCCCCCTCCCCCTTCGGCCCACGTTCCTTCCCAGCTCCCTGGTTCACATTCAACAACAAGTGATTTTAAACTGTTTTCTCAATCCTCGCTCAAAAATTCTAGTCTTTTACGTTTCTCTTCTTAAAATTAAAACTTATCGTATTCAAGTGTTTGGCGAATGAATCGAGTACAAACTGAAATCCCTTAATTTTGGCTTATGCAAAAACTAATGCCGTTAAACTATACAAAAATACGCTATTAACATCATGTCAAACTCATTCATTCCTTTTTGTGTCTCTATATATATTGGTTTTCTTTTTTTGTTTTTTCTTATTTCTTTTTTTTGATTTTGTAAAAAATGTATTCTTCGTTGCTAAACTTGGTTTTTGTATTTGGCTTATTCGCAAACAACCCAGGCGAAAATAATGTTGGTGAAAGGAAATCAATCGAAAACCGAAACCTCAGACAAATCAGGCCAAAATAAGGTTATCGTAACCTATCTTTACATCTCTTTTACTCCTCGTCGACCTATCTCTACATCTCTCTACGTCTCTCTACATCTCCCTACTTTACTTCCCTTGACGTCTGTGTATCAAAGTCATTCTGTAAGAATTAATAAAAGCTCGTTTCGTCTTTCTATTTTAATAATACCTAATTTTGCAATCTCACTGTTTGACTCTTGATATAAAAATATTTACAGCAATTTTTGGGCTCAAACTGAGGCAAAAAATTAGAATTACAAATAAATAAATGTATTCAACACATGGGGAAATATCTTTTAAGCTACAGTTAAAACAATGTTTTTCCTCAAAATACAACCATTTTTAATTTATCAATTATTATACGTTTTCCATTTAAAATTAAAGCAAATTATTTCGGTTTCTCGCTTTCGCTCACAATGCTTTCAATTTGTTGAAATTCAATGTTAATGTTAATTTCGATAGTTCCATGGTGTCTTAAAATAACTTTGAATACTGAGGGCTTGACTGAATGACTACTGACTGGCGAAGGGATGTGAGCGAGGACAAAACAATGGATAGACTGCAAATAAACTTCCGAGGTCATTATGATTTTGTACACATCTGTTGGAGGTTTATTTATTTATATGTATTTATATGTGTATTAATTAATAATTTATTTGTTGCTCGTCTTGCCGTTGAGCATTTTCTTTAGTTTCCATAAATTACACAATTACCTTTATGTTTCTTCTATATATTTCTCATATTCATGTATATTTAAAATGTGTGTGATTTTAGTATTTTTGAAATTAAGTCTAAATTCGTTTTTGGTTTGAATCCTCTTTAATATTTAATTTAATTCAACTTTTTGTATTTGTTTCTTTCTTGAGCTTAAGTTCAAGATTAGATATATTCTTCTTCTTCTTCCTCTTTTACTATTTTATTTATACATTTTTATAAAAATTATATATTTAAAGCTTTGTTCGACAACAGAATATTTTTCTAAAACTCCTCGCAACTCTGATAACAATCTTCCTGCCCACCTCCAAGTCCTGGGGAAAGAAAATAACAACAAAATCGATTCATTTCCATTGTTTTTTTTCTTCTTCTTTGCATTTAAACATAATCATGTCGTAATCTTGTTGTAATCACTTATCATTTGGATTTTTGGTAAGGTTTTTTTGGGTTATTTTGCCCTTTGTCTTCTGTCTGTTTTGTAGATATCATTTTTTTTTTTTTTTTTGGGTTTTCTCCACATGTGGTTGTTTTGTAATAAAAATGTACATATAATATAATATTTTTGACTTAAGTTTACGTTTCAAGTTTACACTCAATAATTATTATCTCTGAATTATATTTCACATATTTATCCTTTATACAACTAATGTTAATCCTCGCCATCTCTCTATCTCTCTTCCCCTGACGACTGTCCCAGATGTCCGTTTTCTGTCTCCGCTCCCTCGGCCAGGTTTCGGTTGGAAAATCAAAAGAATTTCATAAAATTGAGAATATGATATTTTGGGAAAATTTCCAAACGCTTCTGACCTTCGAAGCCATACGAAGCTAATTAAAAAAATTGTTTGAAAAATATTTACAAAATATACAGACTTGATTAAAAATAATTTTGCTAAAAACTATAGTGAAATTGGGCTAAACATTGCAAAAGCAAAGAAAAACGAAGACAACCTTTTTCTCGATTCCTGGCCTTTCCTTTGAGGGATCCCAACGTTTTCTTTCCTCGAACAACAACTTGAAGCTCGGCTCGATGTTGTTGTTGTAATTATTATAGTTGTTGTTGCTGTATTCCCTCCTCCGATTTTTATGGGGTTTTGTTCTTGTTCTTTTTACGTTTACTTTTACATACAATTATGGTAGAATTAATAATTTTGCAGCATAGTGTGTATAATATTTGTTTTTGTCCCTTTCTCACTCGTGTATTGAATATATCAATATAGCAATATATCAATATATACTTATATATATAGGTCCATATATATATAGGTATATACTTCTATGTTGGTTTAATGCTATCTCCTATAAATAAATATCCTGTATAATAAATTAACTAATCCTAGACACTCTACGCTCTACGTCTACGCTCCATGAGTCCTTCAAAGCTTCGGCTTCCGCCCCCTCTCCTCCACTCCTCCTCTCTGCCGTCCTTCTCCTCCCCTCCCCCTCCTCGTTCCCGGGCTCCGGCTTCTTCCCTCGCCCTCGTTCGTCTCCTTCCTTCGCCTCGCCCGGGCTGCAGCGACCTACGAGTCCGCCCACGACTTACTCGTTAGGCCCGAGCCGAGTCCGAGCTGAGCTGAGCTGAGCCGAGACCCCGCCCCGTTCCCGACTCCGGCTTAACAGCTAATCTCGGAGTGGTTGTCCTTGAAGCGGTCGCTGTAGCCCTGGATCGTGAAGGGCGCCGAGTTCGCGCTCAGCGTCGAGCTGCTGCTGTTCACCGATACGGCGCCGTTGCTGCTCGGCCCGTTCGGCAGCGACTGCGGCTGCGACTGCGATTGCGCTGACTGCTGAGCCTGGTTGACTCCGTTCATCTTCTCCGCGGGCAGGTCGGCGCTGTTGACCATCTGGATGTTGGCGTAGGACTGCTTGCTGGCCGCCAACGAGGCCGCCATCGCCGCCGCCGCCGCCGAGCTGTGGTGGAGGCTCTTGGTGAGCGCGGCCGGGTCGAGGGTGATGCCGTCCAGCTGGGAGGCGAAGGACATCGGCGGCTGGATGGTCGTCGGCGTCGGCTGCGGCGTGTCGAGGCTGATCAGCTTCGCCTCCTCGTCGCGGCCACCGCCACGGACGCCCACTGGCCTGCCCTCGATGATGCCGTTCGGCCCGCTCCGGACGACCGGCGACCGCTGGCAGCCATTGCCGCTGCCGCTGCCGCTTCCGCTGCTGCTGTTGCCGCTTCCGCTTCCACTGCCGCCGGAGTTGCAGCTGTGGCTGTGTCCGTGCCCGTGTCCGTGGTTGTGGTTGTGGCTGTAGGCGTGGTTGTTGTTGTTGTGATGATGATGTCCCATGGCCATGCCGTCGACGCCGTTCAGGCCGCGATGGCCGTCGTGGCCCAGCAACGGTTGGTCGCTCTTCGAGCTGGGCATGATGAACGACGTCTCCCAGCAGCCGCCGCCGCCCTCCTCGGTGCCGGTCCCGGTGCCGGTGCCCTGGTGGCCGGCGGGCGCCGAGGGCGAGGTCACGGCGGGCGGGGTGCAGACGTTGACCACGTTGATCGCGTTGTTCCGCACGATGCCGGCGAACTCGGCCCCGCTGCGCGGCCCCGGCAGCGGGATCAGGTAGTCGGAGGAGTGGGGCACGGGCAGGCAGAAGTCGTCGTTGCCCGGCGGCCGCATGATGGTCTGGTCGCGCTCCGACGAGGGCGGCCGGAAGATGCTCGGCAGCGGCGCGTTCATCACCTCGGGGTCCTGCGACCGGACGAGAAGAAACGAGATCGGGTGTGATCAAAGGTGGTCGCAGGAAGGGAAGAAAGGAAGAAAAGGGAAGAGATAGTAAGAGAACGGAACAGAAGTGAAAAGAAGAGAGGAGAAAAGAATAGATTAGAGGGGAGGAGAAGGGAAGAGTAGGAAAGAGAAGGGCAGAAAGGGAAAGAGTAGTGACGAGTAGGAAAGAGATGGACACAGAAGGGAAGAATAGTAAAGAGTAGGGAATTGAAGGAAACGGAAGGAAAGAACAACATTTATAAGAAGGGATGAGTATGGGCGAGTAGGGAAGAGAAGGGGAATTAAGTGAACATAGAGAAAGAGATGGGAAGAGTGGGGAAGAAAAGATCTGACCGGTCTCCCTCTTACCTGCGTGCAAGCGGTCAGTCTTTCGAGGAGGTTCGAGAAGGGCGGCCGCTCCTCGGGCGTCGGGTTCCAGCAGTCGGCCATGATCCGGTAGATGGCCGCCGGACAGCCGGGCGGCGAGCCCAGCCGACCCCCGTTCGTGACCAGCTGCATCACCTCGGGATTCGGGAGGCCGGTGTAGGGCATCAGGCCCAGGCTGAAGACCTCCCACAGGAGAACGCCGAAGGACCAGACGTCCGTCTTCGAGGTGAAGATGCCGTCGAGGAAGGCCTCGGGCGGCATCCACTTGATCGGCAGCATCGCCTTGCCGCCCTTCCGGTAGTAGTCGCTGCGATAGATGTCCCTGGCCATGCCGAAGTCGGCGATCTTGACCACGCGACCGGGGCCCTTGCTGCTGAGCAGGCAGTTGCGGGCCGCGATGTCGCGATGGATGAAGCGCTTGCTCTCCATGTACCGGCAGCCCTTGGCGACGTCGAGTGCGCAGAAGACGAGGTCCTTCATCGTCAGCGGCGACGGGCGCTCGGGCTTGTTGCGGCCCTCGCGCAGGAAGTTCTTCAGGTCGCCGCCCGCGAGCAGCTCGAGGACGATGAAGCGCGGGTGCCGGTCGAAGCAGACGCCGATCAGGTGCACCATGTTCGGGTGGTTGAACTTGGCCATGATGGCCGCCTCCATCAGGAAGTCCTCCTCAGCCTGCTTGGTCGACATCTCGGGCAGGGTCTTCACGGCGACGGGCATCTCCACGGCGTCGCCGTCGCGGTGCCGGTACAGGCCCTGGTAGACCTCGCCGAACGCGCCCTGGCCGAGGGCCCTGAAACAGCACAAAGGAAGATCCGATTAGGGGTCCGAAGCGCTGGAAGATGGGGAGGTTCAAGACTCACTTGACCAGGCGCAGACTCTCGCGGGCCACCTGGGGCAGGCTCTTGACGTCGATGTTGCCGTTGAGGATGCCGTCGCAGCCGTAGTTGGGGTTGAAGTTGGTCAGGTTGGCGTCGTCGATGTTGTGCCGCAGCCGGCTCAGCTGCAGGTCCTGCTCGAGGAGCATCTTGTGCCGCAGGGTCGCCTGCTTCTTGCGTTGGTAGCGATTGTCTACAAAGGAGAGAGATGAGAAAGAGCTCGATGGCGTAGCTGGGGGCAGCGGGACTCACAGAGGATGAAGATGAGCGAGCTGAGCGCGGCGCCCAGGATGGTGATGAGGACCATGAAGAAGGCGATCAAGTACTGGAACGGGATGGGGGCGTCGGCCACAACTGCAAGAAGAAGGGCAAGAAGAGGGAACAACTGTGAGCCATGGGAACTCGATCTCGATGGATGGGATGGCGGTACCTTCGCAGGCCGTGCTGTTGTCCTTCTTGAGGCGCCAGCCCTCGGGGCAGATGCAGCGCGTCGAGGCGCGGAACTCGTCGAGGGCGATGCACCGATAGTCGCAGCCGCAGCCCTCGATCGCCGGGATGATGATCACCGAGCCGGGTCCGCTGCTGGCGCCCTCGAAGATCGCGTTGAACTCCTTCAGGCTGCGGCTGTTGCTGATGTACGACGTCCCGCCCTCGCCGTTCGACTGGTCCAGGTAGACGTCGCCCCCGGCGTAGCCCCCGCCGCCACCGCCGGTGTTGCAGCCGCCCCCGCCGCCTCCGAAGCCGCCCTGGCCGTGCAGGTTCCGCGCGCTGCCGTTGTCCGTGGCCCCGCCGACGATGTCCACGTAGCACGAGTGCCCGCCACGGCCGCCCTGCAGCAACGCGGCTCCGTACTTGGGGCTCAGCGCCTGGTCGGCCTTGGCGCGCCACCCGCCGCCCGGACCCGCCGTCTTCTTGTTCACCTGCTCGCCGTGGATCTGGCCGGTCACGCCGGGCCGGGCCGCGTTCGCCTTCTGGCCGTGCTGGAAGTCCTCGTCGATGTAGCGGCCGATGCCGAGGCCGCCGCCACCGCCGGCCACGATCAGCGGCACCGCCTCGTTCTTGGCCGAGTTCAGCTGGGGGCAAAAGAGGTCAAAAAGCGTCAACAAAACGTGTCGGAACAGGTTCAAAAAAGGGGTCAAAAAAGCATGAGTCGTCGAACTGAATCGAATCCTTTCGATCAAGGTTAAGTCGCACTTACCAGGAACACGTAGGAGCCGCCGCCACCGCCGCCCGCCCCGTTCTCGATGACCATGTTGCGGACCAGGTGCTGTTTCGAGATGAAGCTGTACATGCCCAGGTCGAGGTCGTCGGCGATGTTGGAGCCGCAGCCCTCCTCCTTCTGGCCGCCCATCGACTTGATGCACGCGTTCTCGCCCTGCTGCCCGACCAGGATGTAGAGCTCCTCGTGTTTGTGCAGCTCGAGGACGGCCACCGACATCGCGCCCCGCGAGGAGCCGACGCCGCCCGAGCCCAGTCCGCCGCTGGCGCCCTTCGCGATTATCCTACCACGAAAAGACGACGAATCGATTATTCCTATCCACAACCGATGGCCGATGGTCGTTGGCCGGCTGGTCGGTTGGTACTCACGTGTAGTAGCCCTCGTGCGGCACCCGCCACTTCTGCATGCCCTTGTACGAGCTCTGGTCCTCCACCACCCGGACCTCCTTGAGCACGTGACTCCGGTTGCTCGCCTTGTAGGACGTCTCGCATTGCTGCTGCGTCGGTCCTATCATGCCGCGGGTGTCGCATGTCGTCAGCTCCATGTCTGCGCCGCGCACAATTCACGAAACACGAAACAAGACACAGGACACAAGACACATCAGAAGGAAGCCTGGGGGGAGTTGGTGGGTCGACTTACATGATTTATGCTCGAAGTCCCGATGCGACGGACTCTTGAGGTTGTTCCGCACGTCCCAGTAGTTGTAGCCGTTGAGGTGCTCCTTCGGTATGTTGAGGCCGAAGCACTCGGGGCTCAGCGAGAAGTCGTCCACGGCCACGTCCGAGTAGATCCGCATCCCCATGCGGGCCTCGAACTGCAGGTAGTACCTAAGGTGAGCAAGAGATGGGGAGTGAGTTGGGATTCCTTTCATCGCCCCATCATAGCCATCCGGCACTCACTTCGAGGTGATGTTGGGCAGCACGTACTCGGCGCGCAGCCAGTCGCTGCCCTGGTTTTTGGTGCTCCACCACAGGGTCGTCGTGATGTTCTCCTTCTCCTTCATCTCGACCACCGACAGGTTGATGCTGCCCGGGTTCTTGCCGAACTGATGGATGTAGAAGCGGACCACGCACGAGTTCCGGTACGGCGAGTTCGGGTTGCCGTGAACGAGCGGCGGCGGGTTGAAGGTTTTGCTGATCATGATCGCGTTGCTGGCGAAGCCGATCAGGGAGCCCTTCTCCGAGTTGTTGATGTGCTGGTTCATGTCGACGAGCATGTAGTAGCCGCCGGTCGCGTTCAGCAGGTGCTGGTACGTGTGGTCGCCGTCGGGGCCGGTGTCGTGGGTCGGGGAGGAGCCCGTGTGGCGCGACCACGAGAGGATCGTCTTGCCCGAGTCCCGCCAGCCGCACCAGTCATTCTCGAAGTCGCACCGACCGCCGTAGGGTATCTTGTCTGCAATGGGGGAGGGACGGGGTTGACAAGGGACTCGGCAACGCTGTAGCTTTTGGCCTATGGTTTCGTCTCGACCAACCCAGGCGTCCTACCAGCACTTTCCCAAGCTCTCCTTTTTTTTCTCCTCAGAGAAGAACGACAAAGAGCGAGGAAAAGGCGGGGACTTCGGGACTTCAGGACTTCGAACTCACCGCAGTTGAGCAGCTCGTCCTCGGCGTCGTCGCAGTCGCGCGTGATGTCGCAGATCCGCGGCAGCGGGATGCAGACGGGCATCTTGTTGTTGGTGCATCGGACCTGCGACGTGCTGCACTTCTCGCTCTTGGTGCCCTCGGGGAAGCAGTTCACCATGCTCAGGTTGTCGATGGCCACGTGAGCGCGCTGCGATTCGCGCAGCGTCGGGACGATCTCGAAGACGATGCGGAAGTCGCGCGAAATCCGGCCGATCCGGTACGACTTCCTTCCCCACGTCCGGAAATTGTCGCCGGCGATTTCGGCTGGCACCCACGAGTTCTCGTGCGAGTGCAGCGGCTCGATGACGACCCGCGACAGGCTGTGGCTCATCTCGCTCTGGTGCATGTAGACCTCGAAGACGCACTTCTCCATCGTGGTGCTGAACTGGGGCGACGTCAGGTTCACCTGCTTCGTGTCCGGCATTAGACGGGCATAGAGGAAGTGACCTAAAGAAAAACAACAAGAACAACAATTGCGATCAAGCGATCTTCGTGAGATTTTGCACCACTCACCGTTGGCGTCGTCCAGGGTGTCGGCCACGGGGCCGGGCATCACGCCGGTCATGTTCAACTTGGAGAGCTCGGCCCCGCTGATCACCTGGAAGCCGTCGGCCAGGTTCTCGGTCCACTTCCAGGCGCAGGGCGTCTCGAAGTTGCACCGCACGCCCAGCTGGTCCTCGATGTCCGTCGACGGCGTCGTGTCCGTCTGCGATTCGTACGGGTTCTGCGGGAGGGAGACGACAAAAGACGGGGTTCAGACTCGTGATGGTAGGACAGGGAGGCGGCGGCCACTCACGGATTTGGGCGCCGTGTTGCGCATCTTCTCCTTGATCGCCTGCAGGGGGTCGCCGTGCTCGGCCTCCTCGTCGATCTGGCCGTTGGTGACGCCGCCGGCCGGCTCGTCCGCCAGCCCCTGGGGCAGGTAGCGCTGCTGCTGCTTGGCGCTGCTGGTCAGCTTCATGATCTCCGAGATGGCGTTCGTCGACTTGCGCGGGCTCCAGCGGATGTCCGAGTAGGGGTTCGGCGACTTCTTCGGCCCCAGCCGCATGTCGTCCGGGGAGCCTGAGAGGGAGAGATAGAGAGGAAAACCAGTTCAGTCCAGGGTTCAGGAGGACTGCGAGGAAAGGAAAGGCAAAAGGAAAGGAAAACAAAAACAAAACCCACCGGCCTGGCTCGGGATGAACTGGGGCGGGAAGCGGGTCGAGTAGACCGGGGCGGGCCGCATGTGGTTGATGTCGCCGTAGCGGTCGCCGCTGCTCAGCCCGCCGACGCCGTCGATGCTGCCGATCGAGGAGGTGCCGGCGTACGACGGGTACGCGGCGCTGGTGTCGCTCAGGCCGCCCCCCGGCCCGCCCACCGACGGCTTCATCAGCTCCTTGCGCAGCGACTCGATGCCGCGGCCACGCCCCGGCCCTCCGCGGTCCGCCCGCTGCCGCTCGCTCCCGTTGCTGTTCATGTTGACGAGACCGTGGCCGCCGCTGCCGCTGCCGAGTCCGGCCAGGCCGAGGCGCCGTCGGTTGTCGCGTTTCCCGCCGCCACCCAGGGCTGTCGAGCGCGAGAGGTCGCCGTCGAAGTCGAGGTCGTCGTAGAGCGGGACGCCGCGCTGCGACGTCGACGTGGCCATCGTCGGCTGGGGCGGCGTCTGCGAGGGCGACGCCACGTCGTTGGTGCGCCCGTTGCGCAGCTGCTTCGCCGTGCCCAGGTAGATGTGGGGCGGCTGCTGCTGCTGCTGCTGGTGGTGGCCCGAGGGCAGCCCGTTGAACGTGTGGTTGAGCAGCGGCCGCTGCGCCTGCGCCGGCGTCAGCAGCTCCAGCGCCAGGAGCAGCAGCAGCGGGACGGCGACGCCGTCGGACGACGCGCGCCGCTGCATCGCGAGGGGGTCCCGAGGAGCGACGCCTGGTTCCGTTTCCGGCTGCGTTTCCCCGGTAGTTGGGCGGGCAGCACTTGTTCTAGTGGTTGTTGCAGTTGTTGTTGTTGTTATTTTAGTCACTCTCCTTTCTCCAATAATAGTAGTGTTTAAATAATAGTGTTTTTGTTTTTGTTTTGTGCTTTTTTCACTTAAATTCACGCACTTCACGAAAGTTTCTTGTCAATGTCTCAGGATTTTCTCTTCGATATTTTTCTGTTACTCTTGCAAGAAGTTGTTGTTTTTGTTGCTGTTGGTTATGTTGTTGTTTTATTGTTATCAACAGATTTTTTCGTTAATTTTCTGGTTGTTGATTTTGTTGTTGTTGTTATTGATATTGACTTTTGTTATCGTATTAAATGGTAAAAAGTTCGGAGGGTTCTTCTTTAGCTCGGCTCACGAATGTCTCTTCGACCGCTTCACTGCGACCCAGTGGGCAACACTCGCGCGCGCTCGCCTCGCATGCAACACTTTCGCCCTGATTCTGGATCCTGCTACTCATGGCTGTTGTTGTTGGTGTGGGTGATCGCGCTCGAACTCACTGCTTGCACCTACCACGGCGCCCTGCTGGGGAAGCCAGAGACAGGCCAAGCCTTGGATCCACCTGAAAGAGGGAGAGCGCGAAAAGTGCCGTTAGTGCTGGTCGCAGAGGGGTCCAGGGGGAGGGGGATGGTGGAAACGACATCGTTAAAAGGCGACCTTCCCGCTGCCGCTAATGAGAATCCCTGCAGTTTGGGTGTGAAGGGCAGTGGCGGCAGTCGAGACGGAGGCAGCGGCTGGATTTCGATTGGTCCAGTGGCCCTGACCACGTGGGCCCGTCGCCTCCCCTCCTCAGCCCTGACCCCTCGTCTCGCGCCCTGACTCGTCCCCTTTCCCTGACCTCCATGACCTCTCCCAGGTCGAGGTCCACTGAATTCCACGCCAATGTCAACCGGAATCGATTGGACGACGACGAGATGAGATCCGTACTCGGCGATAAATGAGGTGAGGCGACGATAAGCAGAGAAAGGCGTAGAAACGAAAGGAGGTGAAAATCAAGGATATGAAGAGAAAGGAGTTGGAGGGGAAGGAGATGGAGAGGAAGGAGTTGGAGAGGAAGGAGATGAAGCGAAAAGAGTTGCAACAAAGGAGTTGGAGCGAAGGAGATCAAGAGGAAGGAGTCGAAGAAGAGGAGGTTCAGAGGAAGTTGAAGAGGAAGGAGGTGGTGAAGAAGGAGGATGTGAGGAGGAGATGAGCAGGAAAAGGACACCGGAAGGCGGCCTCGCGCGGCTGATCCGCGGCGCTGCGCTCGGCCGCATGCGGCGAAGGACGCGGGTGGTCGGAAGTGGAATCTGGGCCAGGCGAAGTCGCCGCGACTGCCGCGTCTCATTGAATCGGTTTTTACTGCGACCTTCCGACCTCCTGACGACCGTGACGACCGCCCGCCCAGCCCCTTCGCCTTCCCCAAATCGCTTCCGGGATCGCGTGCGGCGCCGCAGTCGTTAAAAAGCGATTTCGAAATCAAATCTTTTCAAAAATAAACATATCGTCTGTTGTTGTTGTAATCCATATGTTGATGTTTTTATAATCAATATATTCTTGTTGTTGTTGTCGTCTAATTTGCTGTTTTTTCTTAATTTTTGTCGTCATCAATTCGTTTTTTCCATTTTGTTATCGTCAGCTGTTCCATTGTTGTTGTTGTTGTTATCAACTATTTGACTCTGTTGTTGTTGTTGTTGTCGCCGTCTATTTTCCTCTTGTTATTGTTGTCATAAATATCGTTGTTGTTGTTTTGTTGCTATTTATATTTCGTCGGTTTGTTTTTAGACTCGCTAAACGAGCGTTCGAGCTCTCGACAGTCGTGGCCCCGCCATTGGGACGTCGAGCGAGGGAGTCTCGACACAGTTAGTGGATTTTCGATGAAATCCGATTCAATATTTCAATATTTTGTCAATATTTTTTTCCACAAAAATGTGTGGATTTTCTTGAACTTATTTTTGAATTTGACTTAAATCTCGAGTTTGGCCAACGACTGACGACCGAAGATGTAAGAAAAAATTTGGAAAAAATGTTTCAACTTTATAGATTGTTTTGAGGAAAATGATACCTTTTAGAGAAGGAGAAAAAGGGAAAAACCAAGTGGAGTTTTTTGAAAGGACTCGCATTTGTCAAAATTTCGTTAAAAGAAAAATGACAGTTGTTCCTTCGAAGCCTTTTATATTTGGAAGTCCATAGATAAATAGTGGAAAAGATCACGATTAGACAGAAATTCGCCCAAAACTTTTTCTCCCTTTGCTACACGCTTTTCAACAGGACGAGTGTGTGTGTGTGCGTGTGTGTGTTGGTATCCGAGTTCGCGATACCGAGGCTTTCATTTTCGGCGATAAATCTATGGTTCATCTCGAGAATCTCGTTCCCTTCACACTATTTGCATTCGCCAATTGTTTCATTTGGAAGAATTTGCAAAAATTGTCTACATTTCATTTTTCGAAAGAAAAAACTATTTTACTTTTTCCAAGAGTTGCACTAATTTTCAAGTAAATAATTTTGGGCTTTTCAGAGCGTTTTTTTTTTTCACTATTACGATTGACTTTTGTACTTTTTGGATTCTTTCACCATTCGCTTAAGATTTTACTAATTTTTGAACATGTTTTTCAATTTTTTCACCGAGTCTTCCGCATATTTCCAGTGGGTTCTTCACGTTTTTGAAAGAGTTCTCAACATTTTCGAATCTTTTTATTCACTCTTTTTCGCTCTAATTTGTTCCTTTTTCACGAAACTCTCTTTTCGCCAATTATTTTCGCATCCATCGCCTTTTTTCCAACTCCGTGGGAACCCGAGGTTCCCGACCACTGCGCGATTTTCAGCACAGTGGAAACGCGACCGTCTCGCTGTTGTTGTTGTTGTTGTTGTCGTTGTCGTTGTTGTTTTTGTTGATGTTGTTGTCTTCTTCCAACTCTCTTCACCTCACTGCGGTTTTCATCGGGAGTTCGGGGAAAATTTCAAAGGTTCACATTTGGATTTTGCACGAAATTCTCACAATTTTTCGCGAATTTCTGAAAGTTTTCACGGGCTTCGAAAAACGTTCACGTCGGTCGATCCGAGTCGAGGTTCGGTGTTGCGCTGGCTTTTGGAAAACTCGCTGGGAAAGGCGAAAAGTGCGAGAAAATTTTCCTTCGCAGCCCGTCGTCGTCGTCGTCGGTCCGCACAGATACAGATACATATCGAGGGGCGTCGTACATTTTCACTTTTAGCATTTTCTTTCCGAGCCTTCTTCGCGCTGCCGACGCGCCGTAGCCGTCTACGTCGCTGCCGCTGCCGCTGTCGACGGGGACGACGCCGTCGCAGCATCAGGCAGGGCGACGTCAGTCAACAGGACGAAGGAGCGGAGAACAACAGAGAACGCGAGTACCTCGTAGAGCGAGACAGCGACAGAGGGAACGGAACAGAGAGAGGGAGAGGGAGAGGGAGAGGGACGCGGATAATGGCTTTCGTATTGCGAATCGTACTACGAACGTACGCAGCCCGAACGAGCCCCGAAACCGAGGCCGAGGCCGAGGCCTCGACCGACCGAAGCCGCTGCCGCTGCCGCTGTCGATGCCGAAAACGCAGCCGACGTCGCGGCCGAACGGGCGAAGCTGGCGAGAAGCCGAAGAGGAAGAAGAGGCAGCAGCAGCTTCGTGAACCGTTATAGATACAACGCCTCACACACACACACACACACACACACGCACAGCCTCCCGCACACACGCCGCTGGAGCCCCGTCCGGAGAAATCGTGAAAATCGCAAAATGAGCGGAAATCGCATGAAGCCGACGACGACGGCCGAGCGACGACGGACCGGGCGAGGAGCGTGAAGAAGAAGAGACAAACGACAAGCAACAGCAACAAAACCACTGCCTCTAATCAACAACAACCCAAGGGAGGACGACGGGAAGAGCGAGAAGAACGCGAGCAGAAATTATGCAAAGACAAAAACAAAGGAAGAGAGAAGGAAAAAATAGCGAAGCACGGAGCGAAGTTCAAGAGACGAACAAGAGTCCGAGTGACTGAGGACGACCAATCGCCAGCAGGGGACGCCGGGCTGGGGGAGAGGGAGGGGGGTGGACGAGAGAGGGCGATGCAAGAGCGGGGACAGGCGGGAGGGAGGGGGGAGAAGAAAGAGAGACGGAAAATAATCGCCTTTGGAGGCTGGTTCCACGTCAAGCGGAGGAGTTTCCAAGGGACCGGGACCTGGGATCGAGGAGGGACCGCCAAACGACTCCAAACACTCTCCGAAAAAGGAGACCGAAACCGATTCCCAACAACATTCGGAACGCCCAACTGGATTCCAAAAGCAACGCGAAAAACGTTTCAAAAAGCAATTCCAGAAATCAATCGAAAATGGTTTCGAAAACGGTTCCAAAACAGGTCGAAAAGGATTCCAAACCGATTCTAGAAATGCTACGAAAAAGGATCCAAGAGGCGATTGCAAAATCTCTTCGACAAATAATTCCGAAACCGATTCCAGAACGACTCACAAACGGTCAAAGAAGATGCGAAAACGATGCAAATGTGAAAAAAATTAATTCCAAAACGGGTCGAAAAACGCTTCGAACAACGTCTCCAAAAACGATGGAACCGGAGACGCCGACGTCGAGGGCAGGCCGAAGGATCGGCCGCGTTGCGACTCGACTCCTTGAATTCCCGCGATTCCTCGCTTCGCCCGAGGTTTCTGCGGTCTCTCGACGAACTCTCGGCGGTCCCTCGCCGCCCCTCGGTCGCCAACTCGCGGCCTGAGACCCGAATCGCGGCTCCTGGAGCGAGGGCCCAAGCGAAAGGGAGTCCGCGGCCCCGAGGAATCCGAGGAGTTGCTTCAGGTCTCGCTTTTGCAGTTTTCGTAAATTCGAGTTTTCGCATTTTCTCATGTGCTCGTGTTCGCAGTTTCGCATTTTCCCAGTTCCGAGCATTCGTCGTTTCGGCTTTTCGCAAACGCCGAAAACAAACATCGAGGATCCTCGTCGTGTCTGTTGGTGTTGGTTTTGGTAATGGTGTGTGTTGGTGTGTTGTTGAGTGCGTTGTTGTTGTTGTTGGAGGCGACGCGTGGCGAGGGGCGAGCGCGAGGACGAGCGAGGCCCGAAAATAACTCCACGAGCCGCGGCGGCGACGACGGCGGCGTCGAATCTGCGTTTTTTCATCCACAACGACTGCCTCCCTCTCACTCACTCGCACCCTCTGCCACACTCTCTCGGTCTCGCTCCCACACTCTCTCGGTCTCACTCTCACCCTCCTTCTCCCCTCGCCTCCCTCGTCCGCTCGCTCCCTTCGTCCTCTCGCCGTCGTTTTCACTGGCCTTTTCTCACTCGCTCTTTCGCCCGCGCTCTCGCGTTTCCTCCTCGCTTCATCTCTGTATCTGTGTATCCCGTGGATGCGCCCCACTCGCCCCCGTCGCTCCCCTCTCGCCCCTCGGCCCTCGTGCCTCGCTGCAGAATCCGAAATTTTCACAGCCCGATTATCGAATCCGATTCCGAATCTGAGTCCTGCGGATGCTGAAAATTCTGGCCCAAATCCACCGTGCCCGAATTACCGTCAGATGGACGAACACTTTTTTCTAATTTCTGCTGTTGTTGTAGTTGTTCTTCGTGTTGTTGTTGTTGCTGTTGTTGTTGTTGTCTTCTCGCCGTTTCCAGCATGGTCGCCGCATCGAAACGTCGAAAATGCGCCGATTTTCACAGATTTTCCCGATTCCGATTCCTCGGCGCTTCGAGGCGTTCGATTTTTCACAATTTTCACTGCACAACTTCTTGGCCCAGAGCACAAGGGCAGCAGAGCGATACACAGAGATACGCGACGCTGTATCCGTGCGATACACGTTCGCGAGCGGAGGGCTGAGAATTTCGACTGGGCGTCCGAGCCGAACCCGTCGGAGCCTGGCCAGGAGCGGCCTCCCTCACAGGCACAGACAAAGAGGGAGGGAGAAGGACTCGGAGAGAGAGTGAGCGAGAGTGAGTCAGAGAGAGAGAGAGAAAGAGAGAGACGGAGCTAGGGATGCTGCGTATCCGCCAGATACGAGAAACCCTAGCGGTCGAGGCTGGGGCCGGAGCGGCCGTGGGTGCGAGCGGGACGGCGGCTGTCATCGAGACCTCCGGTGCTCGCAGTCGCCCCCATTGTGGTCGTTGTTGTTGCTGTTGCTGTCGTTGTTGTTGCAATTCCATCTGTCACCCACCGCATCGCTGTATCCTGCAGATACCGCCGCGCACGAATCTGTTGCTGTTGCTCTCGAGCTTTTTCCACGGAATCCCTCGCCCTCGCCGTCGTCTGTCTCTGGGTGCGTTTGTGCGTGTGTGCGTGTGTGTCAGTGGCATAGGTCGTTGGTCTTCTTCTTCCCTGCTCTGGCTCTGGCTCTCGGTCCTGCTCTTGTTCTCGTTCTTCCTCCGTATCTCCGGAGAAACCGCGCCGAGAGCCGGATGCGAGCCGTCGAGAGAGCGGCTCGATGTCGCCTGAGATGGAGAGTACAGAGGATATCAGCAATTTGGACGAGGATCCCGTCTTCAGGACGAGGGCATGGAGAGGAAGGAAAGGAAGCAAACGAAAGGAAGCAAAGGAAAGGAAAGGCAACCTGCGATTGGAACCAGAGGCCGCCGTAATGCGATTGCCGTGGTCGCCGTCGTCGTCGTGTTGGCGCTGGCAGCACCGGCTCACGTTCACTGGAAGCAGTGGCAGCACTGGCAGGAAATTCGATTAGCGAGACAGAGGCAGACCGTGGCAAATCGAACAGGTCTACGAGGAAACGGAGAGGAATCTGGGGAAGTCGATGGACGATGGCCGCGATCAAAGACGACTGCTGGAAATTGAAGAGGATTCGTAGGAAATTTGCGTAGATCCTGAGTAAATCGAACAAGACTATGAGGAAGTCGAACAAGAAACTGAGAAACTGAAGACGACTGTGGGGAAATCGAAGAAGCCTCTGATGAAGACCCAACTGGGACTCTGTGGAAGCGAGGAGGACTGCTGGAAATTGAAGAAGATTTGGAGAAAGTCGAACAAGACTCTCATGAATATGCAGAAGACTCCGATGAAACGAAGACGACTCAGAGGAACTGAAGACGACTTTTAGAAAATTGAAGAAGACCCTGAGAGGATGAAGTCGAACAGGAGTCTGAGGAAATCGAACAAGTCTATGAGAAATCGCCGAGGCCTCTGAGGAAATCGATGACGACTCCGGGAAATCCAATCAGGCTCCGACCGGCGCTGCCGACCGAGCCAACGGAGAAGCTCTCGGGGGAGACGAGGTTCGCTTCCGGCGGTGAACCGCGTCCTCCGGTTTAATTTGGCGTCCTCGGTCGCCTCAGGTCCATCGGAGAAGGTGCGAAGCGGTGGAGTCGAGTCCGCGAGCGGAGGCGACGGCGATTTAAAAATAATTCCAACGGCGTCTGTCGCTCGTCGCCCGTCGCCCGTCGTCAGCTGTCGGCGGAAGTGGAATTCGTTGTTTTTCTTCTGCTTCGCCTGCGCGCGTCGATCGCGGAGCATGGCGGAGAAGTCCCTCGGTCGCCCCTCGGCCGAGGGTCGTCGAGATACGCACGCCTCGCATCTCGTATCTGCGAGATGCGCTCGGGCTCCCGGCCATATTTTTAGCGCGCGAATTTCGGCGACGGCTCGTGCCGCGAAAACACGAACGCCGAGAGGGCGATAGAAATAGACAGGGCGGGCGGGCAGGCGGGAGAGAGGGAGACAACCGCAAGTGGATTCGTTGGCTTCGAGTGCATCCGTCGGATGCGCCGCCCGACCCGAGTGATTTCATTAAAATTTAATTGAATCCAGTTCGCGGATTCCGCCGCCAGGAAAAATGTCTCCCTCTCCCCCCTCCCCCGCGGCCGTTGCCACCCTGTCGTCGTCGTCGTCGTAGTTGTCACTCTCAATCAATTGGATCTAGCAGATACTTTTGTATCTCGCTGTGTCGCGTTCGCCGCACTCACTCGGATGCCTCTGCGTTCTTCTACGCCGAATTCGGTCGCCTTCTGGTCTCTATTTTTACTCGTGTTCTTCTTTTTACTTTCTGGGATTTTTATTTGGATTTTTCTTTTTCATTTTTTATTTTTATTGCGTATTTTTTACTATTACTTTTTTTACTTTTATTCCTACGATTTCCGCCGATTCGCGGCTCGATTTTCCGCGATCTCGATCTCGCCGTCGTTTCTTCTTCCTCTTAGTCCCGGTCTTGTTCTTCCTCACACGCGCGCACTCCACGACCAAGAATCTCGAACTGAATCCATTCGGTCCACTCGGTGCGAGTCGCGCAGGCCGCCGCGGGTCGCTCGTCCGCCCTCCGTCAGTCCATCCATCCGACCATCTCTCTCTCAGTCGCTCTCTCGCCGCTCAGGGTTTCGGTCTTTCAGTCTCTCGGTCCGTCCGTCCGGCCGCCGCGCGCATGTCTTTAAGAAATTCGCTCTCGTTCTCGTTCTCGGCCCCGGCCTCCGATCTTCGGCTCCTTGGCTCCGCTCTCTCGCTCTCCCACACTCTCGCCCACTCTCCCCAGCACTCCTCGGATCTCTCGCTCCCGCGCTCTCTCCCACGCTCCTTCGCATCCCTCGATCTCCCTCTGGTTTCTCCCTCTCCACCCAGGACGGATCGCAAGATTCTGCCGTCGTCGTCGTCGTCGCCGTCGGATATCACGCGTGGGAGGAAGAAGGCAATAGCCGAGTGAGCGAGAGGCGGCGACTCGGTGAGGTCTGACTGCGATCGTCGCCGCTGATGCTCGGCGATTGATGGGTTTCGCAGGAGCGAGGCCGAGCAACGGGTGGGCGACGGCGACGGCGACACCACTCGACGCACAGTGGGCCGAGACCGCGCGACAATTGCGACGTCTTCGTCTCCCTCTCCCTCTCGCTCCCATCCTCCGCCGCTCCCTCCGGCAGAAATGATGGATCGGGCGGCGCCGACGCCGGCGTCGACCGGCGCGTGATCGGCCGGCCCAGCGGGACCCGAGCGCGCCCCGCGGCGTTCGAGGGCCTGGCCTCGCTCGTCGGTCGTCGGTCGTCGGTCCTCGAGGGATGCGATGTTTACAAACAGAGACCTGCGGCTACGCAATTGAAACGTCAGGCGGCCGGGGGTCGGCGCCGGCGTCACCGACTCGGGCCGACCTCGACTGGCGGTGGCGACGCAAGGTGGCTTCGGTTGGACCGGGGTCGTGACGCGACCGGGTTCTCTCGACCTCAAGTGGATTTTCTTGACCTCAAGAGGCCTCGGTAACTCAACGGGTGGCCTCCACCACTTGATCCTGCTGCTGCTGCTCCTGCGGCGCCTTCGAGAGCCTCCGCTGTGTTTGTTTGTTTATCCTTTCACGCAATTTGTGGTTGTTTTTCCACCTCCTTCTTCTTCTCACCACGTCTCTGGCGCCTCCGCCCCGCCCTCCTCAAGTGGCGAGAACTCAACGTGAAAATCTGTCCACTGCCGCCGACACTCCGACGATCGTCCGACGGTCCTCTGACGTCGTCGATCGCCCTCGGTTCAACCTCGGTTCGACGTTTTCCGGGCTCCTCCGACAGGGTGCGGCCGACGCCACCCTGTGCCGGAGTCCGTCGAGCACTCGGTCGCTCGACTGCTGAAGCTTCGGGGAAGCTCAGGTGACGAAAGCTCGCGACGGGCCGACTCCAGCCACGAGGCGACGCCGACGACGAAAACCCGACGACGCACCCGAAGCCCGCCGCCACGAGGCCGTGGGCCGCTGTGTCAGGACTGTTTTTGTTTACGTCGACGTGCGCGCGGCCGTGGTCGTGGGGGGGGGGGGGTCGGCGTTGGTTGGAGTCGAGCAAACAAGTGGCTCCGACCTAACCTCAACCTTGCCAGCGAGGGCCGCGCGGCGACGTCGGGGCCACGGCGGGCAGCGTAAACAAGATTTGCATAACGCATGGCGAACTGTTGCCTTCGAGGGCGAGGGGCGGCGGCGGCGGGGTGGGCGCGGCTGGCCGAGTTATCGATTGCGCCCGAGCCTGCGCACGGGGCCGCGGCCTCCACGAGGAGTTTCGGGTGTAGACACGGCCCGACTGGAGCTGCCGAGCGACTCGACCGGACTCGACTCGACCCGACCCGACCCGAGTGCACCGAGCGGAGCCGACCCCGATCAGAACCGTGGAGTCCTTCGTGCGAGTCGGAACTGCTTCGTCGAGTGACCGTAATTTTTGTGCTTTTCATAGTTTTCCAAGAGGATTTTCTCCAGAGGATTTTCTTCAGCCAACAAGTCAAATTCGATAAGAGCAGAATAAGAAGAATAAAAAGAGAAGCGAAAAGAAAAGAAAATTATTAGACTGGAGGAAACTTCTATTCTCCGAAGAAATTATTTAGTCGCTGAAGAAAAATCGAGTCTCTGAAGAAAAAAGTTCGACTCAAGAGAAAAAAGTTGGCCTCTGAAGAAAATATTTATTCTCTGGAGAAAATCATTGGCTCGAGTCGTTGCTGAGGAGAGAAGAAAATCGTGGAAGAAAATCGTGATCCGAGTTGATTTGTAGTGTTTCATTTGGCTTCTTATTGTGCGGTCCTCTGGGCGCCTCCAGAGCTGCGACGGACCGAGGACGAAAAAGGACGAAAAACAAGGACTGAAAAAAGTACCGAAAAAGGACCGAAAAAGGACCGAAAAGAGATTTCCAACTGCTGCTTTAATTTAACTAACGAAACCGAGAAAACAAAAGTAAATTCAGCTGTTCTTTTCGCTACTATTTTTGCTACTATTTTGCTAATATTTCTGCTACTATTTTGACTGTTTTTTTACCAATATCTTTGCCACTATTTTGCTAATATTTTTGCTACTAATTTTGCTAATATTTCTTTGCATCGCCCCGAAGTCCTCTAGTTATTGAGATTTTTCACATTTTTTCGTCAAATTTTTTCTGAATTTAGCAATTTTATTCCAATTATATTGTAAATTTTCCATTCTCTGATTTATTGTCGATTTTTTCGTACATTTTTCGCCTAATTTTTCTCGAATTTATTATCAACATTTTCTCGCCTGTTGTCAAATTGTATCTAAAATTTATTGTTTATTTTTTCTTAAATTTTCTTTTAATTTTTTTGTCAAAATATCTCAACTTCTTAGTCATTTTTTTCTGAATATCATTGTCTCGAATGTTTTGTTGAATTCATCTGGAATTTTTTGTTAAACTTATGTCGATTTTATTCTCATACTTCGTCCCAATTTGGTCTCGATTTTCGTAGATTTTCGTTGTCTCAATTTTTTCTCTATTTTTCAGTCCTTGTTTGCCTCCTCCTTTTCCACTCCCTCTGCTTTTGCGTGCCAATCGTTTTGACTACTAACACCACTACTACTTCTACTACCTTTTCTCCATATTTTGCCAACATTTGTTTCCTTCACCCACGTAGTTTCTGCATCGATTTGGTTTGATTTTGATTCGGATTTCGTTCCTCCGATTCCACAATTTTCCTCCGTTCTCTCTCTGTATGTGCGTGTGTGTATGTATGCGTAAAGTGTTCACTCCCCGATTCACTCCATTAAACGCACAACAACAACGAAGACTCCTCCACCCGTGCCTCGCCCGACTCCCGCAATTCAATTAAGGACAAACCCCAGCAACCCCCCCCCCCCCAAAATCCACCTCCCCCTCCCGTCCCCCTCACCTCATCGTCGTCTGTCACCCACGGAAGTGCGGAACCAAGTCGTCCGTCCCTCTCGCTCCCCCACCCCTTGCAATGCGGTTGTTCGTGTGGTAACGTTTTTTCTACTCGTTCTCTCCCCCGTCCTCCCGCCCTCGCTCGTTTTTGCTCGCACTCGTTCGTTCCCTCGCTCGCTCGTTCGTTCGTTCGCTCGTTCGCTCGTTCGTACGTTCGTTGGTGTTTTGAGAGAAGTTGAGAAAATGATTTTGTACTGAGCCCGAAAGGATTCTCTCGCAGGGAGCAGATCCGTTCGCGCGGAAGCTAGTTCCATCCGGCAACAGGTAAGTCCACGATCCGGCCACATCAACCTCCCTCCTCCTCCCCGCACCCGCTGCCGCCACCCCGCTGCTCGCCGGCCTCCGGGTATGGCCGCCGTCCGTCGGCGCGGGAGCCTTGGCAGGGCTCAGGGATGTCGACAGCCAGTGGCCGCAGCCCCTCGTGCCCCGGCACCTCCCCCACCCCGGCGCCGGATACACACACAATCGGGCTTTAATTTGAAGCCCGAACCTCGCCCTCCTCCCTCCCCCACCTCTGCAGCCCGGCCCAGTCTCCACCGCCCGTGCCTCGACCAGGTCGAGGTTGCCAACTACGCAGTTCATGCGGCTCCAGGACGACAGACGGCAAGGTCGGGCGGGGCCGGGGTCGACGGCGGCGCCGGAGTCTGGACGTGTCGCGTATACCGATGGCGATGACGTTGTCAACGTTGGGCGGCCGCCCTTCGCGGTGCAGCCTCGACTGCGACTTGTGCGAGACCAGCTCGCTCTCTGTCACTCTCCCTCTCTCTCGATCTCTGGTTCTTTCTGTTGTGCTCCTGGTCACTGCGTCCTGGGCCGCGGCTGCCGGGGGCCTAAAAAAAGATTCCAGGACCGGGCATCCAAGGTCCAACCGACGTCTGTCCTTCACTCAACCGACGTCTGGCCTCCCCTCAACCGACGTCTGGCCTCCCCTCAGTCCACGGCTGTCCCCCTTCCGACTGTTCCAAACCCCCAGCTGGAAGTCGAGATCGCTCTTGTCAACTGCACGGTAAATACGAACATTTTGTAAGTTTCATATTTCAAATATTTTTCAAACTTTTCAAAATTTGAACCTTTTGTGAATTTTCAATTTTTCCACATTCTAGTAATCGAATGATTTTCATTAATTTCTCAATTCTTTTTGTTCAATTGAAATCAATATACGATGTTTACGAATGCCATTCCTTTAACTAAATAATTACTAACTTTTTTATTCATAAACTGAGATTTTGTAAGAAATTAATGCATTTTGGAATCCAACATTTTTTATATAATAATATATACAAATTGTAAGAAAAATAATTAAATTTTCATTCTTAATATATTAAAGTTTATAGAACTGCCTTATTTCTAGATATATTTATTAATTGTAATTTAATTTCTTGGTAACGTTTCAAAACATTTAATTTTATTTTTTTGCTTGTAATTTAATTTGTTTATATATTTTTATTTTTTAGAATTTTGGTTCTCAATTTTCAGTTTCCTTTAAATAATTTGAGAATGTATTTCCATTCATATTTTGTGAGCAAAGTATTTAGTTAAAGTTTTTCGATATGTCCGATTTTCTTCGATAATCACAAATTTTTTTAGAACTACTAATGCGACAGTGTTGTTGTCATGTTGTGTAAATAGGTAGGAGCCAAGTGAATGCCTTGCGATGCCCACCCCGCATCTCGCAACACGAGCCACCCCCATCCCCACCCCGATCGCTCCGACTTGTTGCATCCCATTTTGATTCGATTTCTCTTTTGTGAACCCTCGCCAACGATTTTACTGTGCAGGAAACTCACGTGGCTTTCGGTCCCTCGCTCCATTGCAGGCGATCCCGATGCCCGAAGTGCTGACGCTGCCCGGCATGGCTGACGCAGAGCCGGACCTCTCGACGTTCGAGAACAAGACGGGCCTGGCCGAGGACATGAAGTTCCTCGCCTCGATGCCGGAGCTGTGCGACGTGACCTTCCTGGTGGGTGACACGCGCGAGCCCGTCTGCGCCGTCAAGGTAGGTCCAGGGACGGGCTGAAGGACTCACAGCCGGAAGGACGGACAGCAGGACCGAGTCGCACGCAGCAGGACGGCCTCACAGACGGAAGGACGGACGGCCACAGAGGCAGCTCCCTTGATTGCCCACGGCAGCTTCCATTTTTCTCTGCCTCACTCTTTCTCTCCCTCCCTCTCCCCCCGCAGGCTGTGCTGGCGTCCCGCTCGCGCGTCTTCGCCAAGATGCTCTACTCGGCCCCCTCGCCGCAGCGCAAGCGGGAGACCTCGACCAAGGAGAACAAGCTGCGGCTGTTCCTGAAGCGCTCCTCGGAGCCGCTGCTGAACCTGCAGAACGCGGCCCAACAGGTGAGTGCAGGCAGGCGGCAGCGCTCTCGCTGTCTCGCTCTCCGTACTCGGCCACGATGCGCTCGTAGTCGAGGGCGAGCGAGGGAGGGTGTGGGGGTTTAGTGTGAAAGAGAGTGTGGGGGATAGTGGGAGCGAGAGTGGGAGAGAGAGAGAGAGTGAGCTAGTGAGAGTGCAGGTGGAGCGAGTGGGTCGTGGGTGGGACGAGTGGGCTGAAGGTCGTCTGGCCGAGTGGGTGTGTGTGTGTGAGAGTGAGAGGATTGAGTCGATGAGATTTGAGAGCTGTGTTCAATGAGGCTGGAGGGCTGTGTTTAAAATGCGAAGCTGTGTTCAATGTTCGAGCTGTGTTCGTTGTGCGCGTCTGTGTCCACTGTGCGAGATCTGTTCGTCCAACTTGTGTTTGTAAATATGTGAAGCCATTGAAATGTGTTTTCCACTGAATTTGTTTATATTTATTTTTTATTTTCCCTTCCCCGAAGGACGGTCCGGACTCGAGCCGGAAAGTCCTTCGCCATCCCATTGCCATCCCATCTTCAGTTTTCGCTTTCCGATGAAATGGTTTATGATTTCGAATTGATTTCGGTTTATGAACTTGTCATGTGAAATTGATATCGAAATCGCAATTGAAATTTGCTTATTGTTTTGTTTACTTTCCTGTACATAAATTAACCGACCCGAGCTGAATTCGAGAACTCACGTTTGTCACTTTATTTGTGTTTATTTCCCATATGTGTCCGAATTATTTCGAAATTAAGAGGAGTGGTTTCACCCAACAATTAGCCCCAATACCCGAGGTAAACAATATCAACTAAGCGCCTGCTTCTCATCGCTCCTCATCCTCCATTCATTCGCATTCGCATTCTCTTTCCTTTCGTTGGCATTCTCTTTTCGTTCTTATTCGCATTCCTTCGATCCGCTTCTCATTCTCCCAATTTGATCCTGCTTCGTTTGATGATTTCTTTCTCTTTCTCCTCAAAAATCCTCCTCTCGATGTGCTCGCGTAGACCTTTCCTTCATTGGCATTTGGAGCAGATTTTGTTTCCGAAGTTCATCAGATTTTCAATTATTTCCTCAACTCTCTTTCTTTCTTTAAAAATCTTACACTCTATCTTGCTCTCTTTCACTATCTCTCTCCCCCTCACACCACCTCATTGCACTGCAAACCATCGGCACAGCCTCAGCCTCATCCGTCCATCCTGCGTGTGGCCGCCGCTCCCTCGGACACCTGTCTCTGCCTCGCGCCCGAGTGAGCGGCGCCCACGGCCTTCTTCCTTCTCTCTCCTTCTCTCTCCTTCTCTGTTGGCCTTGCCGAGACTGCATTCGTTTCTTTCCGTTCCGTTCTCCCTGAATGTTGTTGTCCTTGTCGTTCTACTTGTTGTTCGTCGTTATCCTGTGTTGACCTCGGCTTTTGCCGATGAAGCCTCGACTAATGATGTCTGCCTCTGCCCGCCCTTGCAGCCCTCCGGCCAGCAGCACCAGACGCTCATCATCGAGGAGTTCGAGCCCGACGTCTTCCGCCAGCTGATCGAGTACATCCACACCGGCTGCGTCACCCTCCAGCCCCGGACCCTGCTCGGTAGGTCAACAAAACCCTCCTCCCCCTTTCCCCAAACGATATCGAATCGATCCACCATCATTTGCTCTCCCTCCCTCTCGCTCCAGGCGTGATGAACGCCGCCGACTACTACGGGCTGGAGGAGCTGCGGCGGGCCTGCGCCGGCTTCGTCCAGTGCTGCATCAACGTGGACACCGTGTGCGCCCTGCTCGCGTCCGCCGAGCGCTACATCCAGTACAAGTGCACCAAGAGCCTCGTCCAGAAGGTGCTCGAGTTCGTCGACGAGCACGGCAACGAGGTCCTGAACCTCGGCAGCTTCACCCTGCTGCCCCAGCACGTGGTGCGCCTGATCCTGGCCCGCGAGGAGCTGCGCGCCGACGAGTTCACCAAGTTCCAGGCGGCCCTCATGTGGAGCAAGAAGTACTACGACAACAACCCGGTGAGTGTCAATTTTTGGTTAATTTCTGTAATTGTTTGACCTTTTTGGTCATTTTTGGCCCATTCCTCATTGAGATTTCCCTCGTCTTTGGCAGAACATCGACATGAAGGAGATCCTGGGGAACTTCCTCGAGTACATCCAGTTCCACAAGATCCCGGCGAACGTCCTGATGCGCGAGATCCACCCGCTCGGCCTAGTGCCCTACTCGATCATCATGAACGCCCTCGCTTACCAGGTAGGCACGGCCCCAGGCCGACCCAGCCCCCGCCCCTCCCTCGCGGCGCTCGCGTCGAAATTCTCCCCATTTGGCCCTGTTTTCCCCAACCCCTTGCAATTGGAGCCCGTTTTTTTTTTGGTTTGAAGCCCTTGTTGAAGTGATTTTGGTTTATTTTCTTCAATAACCAACTATTGTTTTCTTCGACTTCCACTCACTGCCCTCCACTTTAATGCCCTCGTAAATAGAGCCCGTTTTGTTTGATGGTCTGATTGATTTTGATTTTAATGCATTTTGGCTTGTTCAGTTCGTTCGGTTTAGGCACGTTTTTGACCCCAATTGAATTACTCGAAATTAAGCATTGATTGAAATGACGAAATTAACGCTCAACGTATCCCAACGACATTGGCACGTTCGGATGTGTCGTCGCCCCTTGTGTCCCCCCTTATGTCTGATTCTAACCATTGCAGGCAGACCCAGAAAGCATCGACCCCGGAAAGCTCTCTCCAAACTCTAGTCGAGTGAGGCGCGCCCGCCAGAACCAGGGCCGCTCGATGTCCGTCCAGAGCTCGCTCGACCCCTACGGCTCGAACACGACGCTGAGCTCGAGCGGCAGCAGCGACCCGACCAGCGGCCCCCACAACAGCAACTAACATAAGTTGAATGGCCCCTCCTCCTCCTCCTCCACCGTCGCCGGTGCCGGGCCATCCCCGGCCGGCGGGCGGCACAAGCACCACCACCACCACCAGTCCCTGCCCAAGATCCGCAAGGCCAAGTCCCAGAGCTTCCGCACCCGCCGCAGCCCCTCCGAGCGGCGCAGCCCCAACGCCCCGCTCACCCTCAACAGCATGCTTGGCGGCATCGGCGACAAGAAGCGCAGCCCGTTGACGCCCAAGAGCCCGATCCTGCCGCAGCCGGACGCGAAGAGCCCGGGCGCGGCGACGACGCCGACGCCGACGTCGCTGTCGCGGCAGGGGACGCTGCGGGCGTCGCATCGGCGCAAGAACAGCATGACCGGGTCGCTGGTGCTCGTCCAGGGCCGCCGCAGCCCCGTCGGCTACAACGACCGCAGTCCCCAGGGGCCGGCGGGGGCGGCGTCGGGTCGTCGGAGCCCGCTGTTGCTGCTCTCGAACGACCGGCTGAAGTCGCCGAACGAGCCCTTCGGCTCGAGCCACAGCCACAGCCCCGTGGCCCGCAGCCCCACCTTCAGCATCCACACGCAGGACCGGCGCTCGCCCCTCGGCGCCTCCTCCTCGACCGAGACGACCACGGCCCAGACGCAGGGCCAGATCCAGAGCCAGAACCAGACACACCGGAGCCCGACGTCGACGGTGCACGTGCAGGACGCGCGCGCCGGCGGCGCGTACGAGACGGCCGGCACCGGGACCGGCACGGAGACGACGCCGACGGGGTTCCCGGGCAGCGGCGGGGGTGGGGGCGGAGGCGGCATTAAGAGGCCCTCGATCGGCCTGTTCACGCCGATCTACTTCGGCGGCGACAAGCGCAGCCCCCTCGGGCCGATCCCGCCGATCACCGTCTCGAACCCCAGCGAGACCGAGCGCCGGGCGGACGCCGCGGCCGAGCGCGAAAGGGCGGCCGAAGAGAGGGAGAGGGCGGAGAAGGAGAAGGAGCGGGAGAAGGAACGCGAGCGGGAGAAGGAGAAGGAAAAGGAGCCCGAGAAGAAGGAGCGAACGAGTGTGATGCGGGAGATCCTGGCGTTCGTGCGCAAGCCCTCGAAGCACATCTCGACGAGGACGAACCGCTTCGCGAACGCCTTCACGCGGGCCGAGTCGGGCTCCTCGTCGGGCCCGCTGATCCGGCAGAGCACGTTCTCGGCCAGCCCGGCGGCCTCCTCGACGGCGGCGAAGAGCGCCGTTGTGAAGCAAATGTCCGAGGTCGGGTTCGAGCCGAAGATGTCGCTCAAGTTCGCCCACTACACGAAGATGTCGCTCAAGCTGCGCCGCTCCGGCGCCTCGGCCGACGACAAGGCCAAGCAGCAGGCGGCGGCGGCGGCGGCGGCGGCGACATCGTCAAAGCGACCCAGCGGCGACTCCTCGTCGACGTCAGGCGGCGGGCTGGAAGTGGGCGGCCCGGAGAACGGCCGAGCCGGGCCGGTGACGGGGTCGCCCTTGGCCGACGTCCCCTTCGAGCTGGCCAACGTGCACTTCGAGAAGGTCGGCGAGTCGTACATCAAGCACGACAAGGTCATCCGCGAGGAGGACCCCGGCGACGAGGCCGCCGCCGACCAGGCCATGGCCGACTTCGTCGAGGAGGTCGCCAACTCCCTGCACGTGGTCACGCTGTCCGCAGAGGGCGCCCAACTGGCCAACGGAGACGGCGGCTCGTCATCGACGATGACGACGACGACGATCATCGGCGTCCACCACTTCCAGCGGCGGTCGGAGAGCCGCGAGCCGATGGAGCCGCGCATCAGCGAGGAGCAGGAGGTCGACTCGAACGATCTGGCGATGGAGGAGCACCGGGCGGAGATCGCGGGGATCCTCGAGCCCTACGCGTCGGAGCCGATCTACGTGAATCTGGTGGAACTGAGGCGCGAGGTCGCGGAGGCGGCCGAGGCGGCTGAGACTGCGGCGGCTGCCAGGGCCAGGGAGGCCCAGGAGGCTAAGGAGTTGGCCGAAGCAGCCGCCGCCGCAGCCGCAGCCGCCACCGCGGCGAAGTCGCCTCTGCAGTGTCCGATCATCGAGTTCGAGCCGCCGTCGCGCCGCTCCTCGTTCGACCCGCCGCGCTCGCCCTTCCTCGAGAACCTGCGCAGCCCCGGCGGCGACACCGACACCGACCTGATCAACCTGCAGCGGCTCGACTCGGGCGGCGACAGCTTCGAGCTGGTCGACGGCGACCGCAAGTCGAGCCGGGCCGAGTCGAGCTTCGAGTGCCCGTATTCGTCGCGCGACACCAGCTTCGACATCTCGCGCTACCAGTCGACCAGCTACGAGGACCAGACCTCCAGCTTCGAGATCGTCGACATCGAGGACCGCAAGAAGTGCTCGAACATCGACCTGCGCAAGTCCTCGATCGAGCTGGTCGACGCCGAGACCTTCCAGCGGTCGGGGCCGGGCTCCGTGAGTGGCCGCAAGTCCTCGCTGGAGACCCACTTCGACTACGTGCCCTCGCCCTCGGATGGGGGCAGCCTCGCGACGCCCGCCCCCCGCTCGCCCAACTTCCCGATCTTCCCCGGCAAGCACCAGCAGAAGCAGAAGCCCGACCACCTGCGCTCCCGCGACATGCACATCTCGCCCTTCAGTGCCTTCTCGCGCGCCCGCAGCCCCCTCTCGGCCCAGACCTCCTCGAACTACAGCTCGCGCGACAGCTACGACTCGACCACAAGCTCCTCCTACCCCCACTCGGCCGGCCCCGGGCCCAGTCCCAGTCCCCACAGTGCGGCGGACGCCCAGCGCAGCCCCTTCGCGGACCCGACGCGCCTGCACTTCCCGCTCACGATCCGGCAGCGCGAGGAGGAGGTCAAGACGTTCCTCTGCACCGACAAGCGCTGCGCCGCCATCTTCGAGCCGCGCCCCACCTCCGCCCTCACCCAGCAGCTCTCCGCCGGCTCGATGTCGACGCCCTCGGGCACGCCCCTGCCGACCCCGACCCCGCCGCCGCGAGTCCTCATGACGTCTGGCTCGTCGACGGGTGGAGCCGGTTGCGGGTGCGGCTTCTCGAGTGGCAGCGAGTTCGAACCGCCCTCGCCCCGGCGTGCCGCCAGCGCCTCGCCGAAGCACACGTTCACGTTCCGGATCGTCCTCAAGAAGGTCGACAGCTCGCCGGAGGCCCTGTGTCCGGAGCGGCACCGCAGCCGCATGATCGACCGCTACCGGCGCCGCGACAGCCGGCGCAAGCGGCTGCACGACGCCGGCAAGAGCTTCTAAGGGGTAGTGGGCGTGGCGAAGGCGAGGGCGGCGGCGGCGGGGCTGAGGTTGGGGTTGAGGGAGCGGCACCGGCGGGAACCCTTTTGACAATACACAAAACCCTCCATCACGCTCCAGCCTTCCACAATCCTCCGAAATCCACTTCCTTCACACCTCTCATCCTCCCCACGACCTGCCCGCATGTGTTCCGGGACCGAGAAGCGCGGCGGGTCCAGGGATCGCCACCGATCCGATCTAAACCAACTCGAATCGATCCGACTCAAACCGATCCAAGGCGTCTCGAACTCTCGACTCGTGACGTCGCAATCGCCTACGTCTTGTTTCCATCAAATGAACAAATTTTTGGTAGTTGACTTTTACAACAGCAGAATATATCTATCTATCTAATCATATATCTATATGTATATTTGTATGTATATGTATAGGGCAACCTTTTTGACAATCCAAGCAGAGTTTATAGCATTGTTGAACCAAGTATTGAATGAAGAATTTACAAATCTCTACATGAAATAGCAAAAGAAAAAATAACAAAAATCGCTCAATCGGCGAATTAATTTTGCAATTTACAAACGGCTCCGACGGTAGGCCGTAACCGAGGGAGAGAGAGAGAGAGAAAGAGAGAAGAGAGAGGACATTACCAATAAATCCTAGTAATTAAATCAAATCAATAATATATGAATCTCGATGTAAATGTATTTTGTAATTTGAAATTGTAATTCGTAATTGTTATTGACTAAATGTAAATTTTTGAATTTGAATTTTCAACTTCAACCACTGGGAATTGCCTTCATTTCGCAATTCGATGGCCATCATCGTCATGATCATGATTATATTGTAACTAGAGTATAAGAGTTGGGGGTTGGGCGAGATGGGGTGGGTTGGGATGTCTCGAACTGGGGTCGAACCGAGCGTCGTTGACGACGAGAGAAGATTCTAAAAAGGGGGAAATTTTTCGGAGCTAAACTTGAATTGATAAGCATAGAATACCTGATAATGTACGTAGGCCATAAGTAGTTAAAGCCAATAACAAATCTCATACCCGTAGGACTAGAGCCGTGGCAAATCATGCGAGGAGAAACCAAAATCCAAACTATGAAATCAAAAATCTATCAAAAGCCAAGCAAAAGCCAAAAATCTAAAAAATCAAATATCTAGAATCCGAAATCTGAAATGCGAAATCTAATGTCTAGACCCAAAATCTAAGACCTAAAGTTCAAACTCTAGCTAAATCTGCAAGCGTTGGCGAAGTTTTTCCGTCGAACTCTCAGTCTTGGTTCCATTCGCCGTATTCTATTGATTATGTCTCGTATCTTGTCGTAGTTAAATCACTTTTGAGTTTGAGTGAACTCTTTGGTTTTCCATCGGATGGACCATTCAGTCCTCGATATCAGCTGGATCAGGGGCCGCATTAGTTTTAAAGAAGCAACAACAAAGTTTGCACCAAAACGAAAACAAAACCAAAGACAAAAAAAGTTAAGTTAAAGAAAATGTTTAAGAAAAAGAACAAGAGATTAAGTAAAAGCAAATGAAAAACTTCTGTGAAAATTCGTTGTTCGTATTGATTTATGTATGCGTGTATATTTGTGAAGTACCCATGTGTGTGTAAAGTTAAGATGAGTGTTGAGTTGCCAAAGAAAAGCAAAAACAAAACCTAAAAATTATTTAAATATTAAGTTGTTTGTGAAGCCAAAGGATTTCGCCTCATTCGTCCATTGGTCTGTCTCTCATTCGTTCATTCATTCAGTCACTCATTAGCCCCTTCTTGGTGTCCTCGCCTTAATTGCCGAGAAACGACGTCGACTCCCACGCGAACTCTTTCTCGACCTCCTCGACTCCTTTTCGCAGCCAGCGTTTAACGAATTTACACTAGCCTAGCTTAGTATTAAACTAGTGGCCGTCATCGCATGTCCTTAACTGGGCTCGAGGCCCGTCCCCGATTCATCCACTTCAAAGGCATCTTTTTCCAAAGCCCTTGGCCCTCTGATGTGGCCACGAATCCCAAATAAATCATCAGAAATATACAGAAAAATATACGTATTTGCAATATTTGTGTGAATTTTACGAACGTTTACCGTTTCTATCGATGTTTTTGACTAGGAACCGTTTTGAATTTTAAACGTTCAAGTTTCGTAACTCAATTTTAAACAATCAGCAATCAGTTTTTAGCAACTAAATCAGTAAAAGGAGTTCAAACAAGTGGGGTTCCTAAGGGAACCCAAAAGCAAAAAGTAAATTTTACAAATCTGAATACTTTATAGTCTGACGAAGATCGCGACGATGAACGAGAACTTGATTCTAAAAGAAAGCAAACTTAGTTAAGACGACGCAAGCCTGAATAGATGAATTTTGTAAGGATTTGTATAAAATGTGGGAATGGGAAAATCACGAGAAATAGCTATAACTATTTCTATATATATATAGTAGTGCTAAATAGTTTAAGTGGAACCAGGATGTACCGAACGGAGAGAGGGAGGGAAGGGCAGGTACGGAGTTCGGTAACGACAGTTGTTAAATTCCATTTCAGTGCAAATTTTGAACTCATTATTATTGATATTATTGCTATGATTATGATTATTGAAAATATTGAAATTATTGATATTGTTTAGGCATTAGTTATCGATCAAATGTTATTGATTATTCATAAATGTACAACAATAAATTTTGTCCTTTGAACTCAGCCGATGTCTATCTCTTCATGTTAGTATGATGGAAAGTTTTCACTAGGATTCCTTTACTTACTTCATTTTGTGGGAAGCTCGAAAAAGAACGAAGGGATCTTTTCTGGAATAAAGTGCATTTATTTGACGTTTTCGAAAATACCGCGATCCCAACTTCTTCTTCTAAGCCTATGCTAAGCGTCGTCTAGAGGAATCAGCTGTAGGAAGAGGATCCTTCGGAAGGATCCCGCCTACAACTTGGAGCCGGCGTGGATGGCGAGGACGCCGTCCTCGGCCCAGGCGTCGATCACGATGTCGGCGTAGCCCCAGAGCTCGACGGTCACGGACTTGCCGGTGCAGCTGCCGTTCACCTTGGCGCCTGAGATGACGTCACAGTAGACGCCCGGCTCGAGGCAGGTCATCAGGCGCTGGCGCAGATCGTACGAGTTGCCGTTGAAGGCGACGAAGCCCTTGTTGCCGCGACAGAAGGCGATCTGGTTGTCGCCGTTGTCCCACCAGTCGTTCAGGCCCTGGTCGCGGACCTCGTTCTTGAACTCGACCATGCTGTAGATCTGGCGCCAGCGATGCTCGCAGACCCAGCCGTTCACGCAGGCGCCCTCGCTGTTGAACTCGGGCGACTTGATCGAGCCGTCGTCGTTGGCGGGGGCCGGTTGGTCGCGGTCGCTGAAGTCGAAGGAGCTCATGATGCGCGAGATGCCGAAGGGGTAGGCGAGGGCGAAGGCCGTGGCCATCTTGTACTGCTTGGGGGTCTTGTAGGTGAGGATGGAGCCGCCGTCGCGCTGGTTGTCGTGGTTGTCGACGAACACCAGGGCGTCCTGGGTGGGCAGGAAGCCCCACTCGGGGCCCCAGTTGACCAGCCACTTCAGCTGGTTGTAGCCGCGGAAGGCCCGGCCGATCTGCTCCGAGAAGCTGAACTCGGTGACGGCGCCCAGGCCGTTGTACTCCCACTTGGAGACCTCCTCGTAGCCGTGGTCGATGACCTCCTGGTAGACGAAGGGCCGCGCGTTCTCGGGGAAGCCGTGGTACGTGTTCAGGTTGCGGACGCGCTCGTAGATCACCTTCAGGTCATCGGCGGCCATGTGCTTGGCGGCATCGACGCGGAAGCCGGCGACGCCGAGCTCCACCAGATGGTCGAGGAACTCGACGAGTCGGGCGCGAACCCACTCGTTGCTTTGGTCGAGATCCTTCAGGCCGACGAGTTCGCAGTTCTGCACCTGCCAGCGGTCGTTCCAGTCGTAGATCTCGCAGGTCGGGTGGAAGTCCAGGCTCGAGTAGGGCACGGCCGGGAAGCTCTTGCTGCCCGGTTCGGCGGTGGATCCGGCAGTGCCGTAGGCGGTGTGGAACTGGTCGGCGGCCATGTGGTTCAGGATGACGTCGACGTAGATGCGGACGCCGACGTTGTTGCAGCGGCGGACCATGTCGGCGAACTCGGCCTCGTTGCCGGAGCGCGTCTGGAGCTTGTACGAAATGGGCTGGTAGCGCTCCCACCAGGGCCGGTTGTAGACCTCGACGTTCTCGTTCACGGGCGACACCTGGCGGGGTCAAGAGGGAGAAAAACACTGTAGTCGAGCACGAGGTCGGAACTTCGAGCCCAAAGGACTGGGTCAGGTCTTGGTCTTCACCTGAACGCCGGCGAATCCGTGGGGCGCCAGGAACTGCTCGCACTCGTTGGCGATGTCCGTCCACTTCCACTCGAACAGGTGGACGATCGTGTTGCGGTTGCCCCACCAGTGGGTCTCGTGCCCGAGGGAGCCGGCGAGGGCGGCCAGCGCCAGGGTGGCCACAAATGCTAGACTTGCTGTAGTCATCGTTGGGAGAAAACTGGATCTGGCCAAGTCAATGCCAAGGCTTTTATACACGACTCCCGGTCTCTCGTCTTATCAATGGAGGTGGTGGTCGGTGGTCGGTGGGAGTTTTCGCTCGATAAGAGGTTATTCCAGAATTTGCGTGGAGGATTTCGTTGTCAGTGGTTCGTGCGTCGTTCGCCGCTCGCCACTCGCCGATCGGGCCAAGTGGGCCGGTGATAAATCAGAGTGGGACCGGGGTCTCGATCACGCCGGCCAGCGATGATAGAGATCGCGGAGCCGATACCGCTTGCTATCTCTTGGCAGTGGCCGGCGAGCATCGGCGAGTCGCGGCGATGGCAGGTGCCAGGTTGGGGGCGGTGGTTGGCGGTGCTCGAGTGGTCGACAGGCCGTGACTCGTGACGCGTGCCGCTGGGGCTCGTGGCGAGGGGTGCGTGAAGAACGTGAAGGGTGTGAACGAAGACGAGGGCTTCAGGACTCCTGGGGCGCCTCCTGCTGCCCGACCGCCTTCTCGTCCTCCTCTCCCTCGACCGTCATTTGCTGGCCCTTGGCCTTGGTGAAGAGGATCTGCTCGCGCGCCCGCACCTCCTGCCGGTACAGCTTGCGCAGGATCACGCTGAAGTAGTAGAGGATCTCGACGCCGGAGACCATGCTCATGCCGATGAACAGGCTGAAGGCGCTGCCCAGGTTCGCTGAGGGGTGACGAATATGAGACAGGAGAAAAAGCCAAGGAAAAGAGACGACGATCACTTACAGACCAGGGTCACGGTGTTCGACAGCAGGTCGGTCTTCACGCGCCGGTACACCTGGGAGTTCATGAAGATGTGGGCCACGGAGAAGCCCGGCCCGATGCCCTGGCTTTGGGCCAATTGGAAAACCGAGAATAAAAAACATTAGAACTGGAGGCAAGGAAGCCCGATCGCTGATGGCCGCCAATCGCTTGATGAGGTGGCGATAGCGATCGATCGGCCACTTCAGAATATTTAAATAAAATCGCAAAAAGTGCTCAATCAGATAGCAAAACGAAAGTATTTACTCCAAACGAAGATACCGATAGCATAGTAAATGAAAATCTACATTATTAAAATGAGCGGGGAGGAAAAATCTGCCAAAAATAAAAAAATATTAAAACAAAATTAAGAAAAAACCGAAATCGATAACATGAAAACATAAAAAGAAAGAAAAAAATATAGTCTATAAAAATAAAAGGAACATTCGCCTAAAACACGGAATTCCAAAATGATGAAAAATATGTTGAGAAAAAAACCGAAACCAAATTCCAATGGATATCAAATGACAATAAACAAAAAAAAAACATAAAACAAATAAATAAATAAAGAGAAATATATATTATTATTAAAATGAAAGGGGACGAAAAAAATTGGCATACAATTCGAAGATTAAATGATGATAAAAAACGGCGTAAAGGAAAACCCAAGACATAAACATGGGAAAGGGAGATAAAAAGAGAATAAGCAAAAAACTTAATTGCTATCAAATAATGCTCGATAATAAATAAAAGGCTATAGAACGTCCAAAAATAGATCCTGGACGATATATAGAAATACCACAGTCAAAAAACGACAGTTGAAAAACCGATAAAGTGGCGAACGGAGAAGGGAGAAAAACTATGGAAAATATTACAGCAGCGAGAGGGAGAACACGAGACAAAGACGATAAGGCGTATCGCGAATTTTAATTAAGAGCCCTTATCGTGGCCGAGGCCCTCGACCGCGTCACTTGGCACGCCCTGGGCCTTTCCGCGGGGGGTCGGCCCACTCGGGGACCATCGGGGGCGCAACGAGCGTCTCGGAGGGAGTATCGAGGGGCAGGGGGGGTTCTTTTGCTATCGCTGGACGCCTCTGGTCACTCACTAGAACTCGTCGACGGTGGCCACGTCCGGCTGCAGGTCGGCGCCGGTCAGCTGGACGTCGAAGTCGATGGTCTCGCAGCTCTTGGGGCACGGGCACTGGGTGTTCCTCTGCCTGCCGATGATCTCCGCTAAGGACGGCGACCGGAAGTCAGTGGGGAAGGCCGAAAAAACCCGCTCTCGACTCACCGAAGTTCTCGACGAGGCAGGGGATGTCGGTGAAGGTGCAGACGCGGTCCGCGGTCAGCCGGTTGTTGAAGAAGAACGTGAGGCAGCCGCAGATCCGGACCATGTTCTGCACCCGGCAATTGAGCTCGCAGTTGGCGCCCGCGTAGGCCTCGAAGTGCCGCAGCGGGAACTCGTGCGGGAAGACGCACTGGCGCTCCTCGACCGCCAGCCCGCGCACGGCCGGCGAGCAGAAGATCTCGACCGGCCGGACCGACAGGAAGACCTCCTCGCCCACGGCCACGAACTTGGCGACCGCGTGGGCGCTGGGGAAGGCGTTCGTCTCGTGCAGGAGCAGCTTGAAGCCGCGCGAGTACGAGCGCCACGCCTCCAGGTCCCGGGCGCCGTAGTGCAGGGCCAGCGAGAGGCCGCCCTGCAGGCCGTGGTGCGTCGCGCGGCTGTCCGTGAAGCGGATCCTAGAGAGAGGAAGAGAGAGCAGGTTCTTTTTCATTCCCTCTCGACTTCGAGCTCACCCCGTCTGGTTCAGGTTGAAGGAGCAGCAGTGGCCGAAGAAGGCGCGCGACACCTGGAACAGCTCGGCGCAGGCCACGAGGCGGCCCCGGTAGCGGCAGCGATGCATCAGCTCGTCGCAGCCCCAGCGCAGGCGGCCCACGAACTCCTCGGCCGTCAGGTTGTTCAGCCGCAGCACGCCCTGCATCAGGTCGATCTGGCGCGGCTCGAAGCGGACGTCGTCGTTCATGAAGCCGTAGCTCAGGCCCAGCTCCGCGAAGACCGAGGCGGGCGAGGCGTCCGGCGGCAGGCGGCTAAGGGAGGAATCGATCAATGGCCTGGCTTGAGGATCTTCTCCGAGTTTGGGCAGCGTATGGCGATGACTCACAGGGTCCCCAGGTAGGCGAGCGCCTTGTCGGTGTTGTAGAGCACCTCCGGGCAGACGGTGATGGCCGGGAAGAACAGGTTCTCGATCGGGGCGTGGTCGTTCTCGACGTTCATGCGGATCGGGTTGCTCCGGTAGTCCACGTAGAAGGTGAAGACCATGACGATGGCGCACAGCAGCATCGACACAGTGATCAGGAGCCACACGAATCTGGGCGGACGGGAGAGAGGGAGCAACTCAGCGATGGCCAAAGGGTTGGAGCCGTACCGACCTCATGACCTTGTTGGTGTCCTCGTCGTGGATGTACTTGAGGCCGTGAATGCTGGTCGTGGCGCAGAAGGAGGCCCAGGTCCTCTTCAGGGCCCCGTGCAGCGGCGAGATCGACTCGTCGATGTCCTCGGGCCCCAGCTCGGCGTGGCCCATGGTGGGATTCGTCGAGTGCCACTGACTGAAGACTGATAACTGACGACGGACCCAGATCGAAATGGGTTTTGGGCAGCCAGTCGGACGTCGAGGGCCAGCTCGAGACAACCGCCAATTTCCACGAAATTATGGTGTTGCGGTTGACATCGAGGAGACGTGGCCGGAGGTGGGGAGGAGGAGTAGATAATCATGGGGAGGAGACAAACATGAGGAGTTGGAGGACACAAGCATAAGGAGCAGCCGTCGATAAAGAAATGAAACCCTCGAAGTATGCAATGGTTTCTGCTGCTAACTGTTATACAATGAAAAAACTGAACTGTCCTACTGATGGCGCTGGGAGAACTCGTGCGCATGACTGCGTTGGGTGGGGGCCGCGACTCGCTTCACTTGGCCGACTTCGATGCCGAAGTCCCCATCTGCCGAAATAGCTCAGTTGGGAGAGCGTTAGACTGAAGATCTAAAGGTCCCCGGTTCAATCCCGGGTTTCGGCAAACAATTTTTTTTACCTTTAATAATAACAAAAGACGCTTGTTAAAATATCAGAACAAACATAAGAAGGAAGAAAGAAGGAAGAACGAAGCCATTTATAACCCGGATATTGACGCAAATATATTCAGATGAGAATACTTGATTGAAAAAACGTCACCAAAAAAGACTCTTATCCAACCTTAATTACCTCCATTTGAAATGAATTGACACATATGTCATTTATTTATTACATGATCAGTTTTTATTTTTTTGAATTTGTTGTGTTTGAATTTATTTTGGATTTTTTAATAAAAAGTGAGAAAAATATAAATTTCTGCCGAAACCCGGGATTGAACCGGGGACCTTTAGATCTTCAGTCTAACGCTCTCCCAACTGAGCTATTTCGGCTCTTAGCGACCTCCTGGCGAATGCACAGCATACAACTGGCGACGATCAAGAACGATTTACAAACTCGATGATGATGATTAGACGTGTTTTTGTTTCTTCCACTTCCCCAGAGGTCGACTTGAATTAAAAACGAGACTTTATTTGCATTTATAAATCCATTCAATCAATGAAGGAACTTGATGTTTATTGATTCCATTTCATCACTATCGTTATCCTTTTCTCTAAATATACATTAATTTTAGATTTGTTGACTTATTGCTTGAGTTCCGTAAAAATAGCACTAATAAACATTACAAAATCAATGAATATACAATTGTCTGGAGTTTGGAAATGGTCTCTTCATGGGATATGGGATTCTATCACAATTACAATGTCACTGTGCACGAGGAGAGAGCGAGTCGGAGACACAGGCTGTCTCTCGCCTAGTTTCGCCTCATCTCGCCGAGGTACCGATTTAGTTAGACTTTCGACTTTGTTTACACTCTGATGACTACGATTACAAATAGAATACGTTTACTTCTAATTTAATTACATCAGCGGCTCTCGCGCTGGCTGACTCGATGTCTCGACTCCTCCTATACACGACTTAATGGCAACTACTTAGCAAGAAGCAAAACTCCTTACACACTAAAAATTTAGTTAGGCTCTTAACTCTAACACGTCTTCTCCCTCGCGATCGACCGGGGCCCTCCCTGGGTCTTCTGGCTGTCTTTTGTCCGGGCTTTTTGTCCCCTTCCCCGCCCTCTTCCAACGTCGTCTCCTGCGAGATCGCGCGGCCAACACTAAGACTAAGACTAAGTTTAGTAAAAAAGAAGTAACTGACTAAAACTAGGAGCCAACTCCACACGTCTGCGGCCGTGGCCCGCTCAGTGGCCGGTCTCGGTGACGCTGGTGACGGCGGCGGCGGCGGCGATCGCGGGCCGGTGGCCGTTGCTCAGGCGCGTCTGCTGCGGGGTCGCGCTGCCGTCCGTCGCCGTCGCCGACGGGTCCTTGGGCTCGTCGTTCTTCGGGTTGTCCCACCACTGGCGCTCGCCGGAGCCGAACACGTTGTAGAAGGTGCCGCAGATGATGTACACGAAGGCCGCGATGAAGAACACGATCTGCCACTGGCCCATCGTCGGCTGTCGGACCGAAGAAGGAAACATTTCATTCAGTAAGCGAGTAAGAGAGGTGGGAGAGGTACGAGAGAAAGGGAAAATCTCCTCACCTTGTTGTTGATCAGGTTGCCGGCGGCGATGGGCGCCAGGAGGCCGGCCAGGTTGGCCATGCAGTTGGTGATGGCCATCAGGAAGCCGGCGAAGCGAGGCGTCAGGTCGAGGTGGTTGATCTTGAAGCCCGAGTAGATGCCGCCGTTGAGGCCGACGCCGATGGTGAGGATCGCCAGGGTCAGGGCGCGGTCGCAGCCCGTGTAGGAGGCGGCGATCAGGGCGATGCCCGGCCCATATTGACCTGGGACAAGAGAGAGAGAGTTGCGAGAGTGAGTGGATGGGGGGGGGGGGGGGGAGAGAAAACCGATTGGGTCGATCGGATTCGACTCCAACTCACCAATGCTGTTGATGATCTTCCTGGTGGCGGTGTGGGTGAAGCGCTTGGAGGTGATCATCCAGTCGGCGATGACCGAGATGAACATCGAGAAGAGCCACATGGCCAGGTAGGGCAGGGACGACAGCAGGCCGTTCGCCTTGAGCGAGAAGCGCAGGACCTGCTTCATGTAGGTGGGCAGCTCGGTCATCAGGGTCTCGTAGCCGTAGTTGTGGCCCATGTGGGCCAGCAGGATGGCGTAGAAGGGCAGAGACTTCATGATGGCCTTGAACGGAATCGGCGGACTCTGCGCAAAGAGAGGAAGATTTGTCAGATTCTACGGTGAGGAAAAGGTGATTTGAGTCACCGACCTTCACGTCGTTGGCGCCCCACAGGGAGTCGTTGATGTACCTCTTCTCGCGCTCATCGATGCGCGGGTGCGACGAGGGGTCCTCGTAGATCAGCCACAGGAAGGCGATCGACCAGATCGTCCCGACCGCCCCGAACACGTAGAAGATCGACGGCCAGCCCCCGTCGAAGCCGTACTCGGCGAGCAGGCCCGACAGCGGCATCGAGATGATCGTCCCGAACTGGGCGCCCGCGTAGACGGCGGCCCCCATGCGCGACCGCTCGTTCGGCGGTATCCACTTGGCCAGCAGGGCGTGGGTGCAGGGCACGATCGGGCCCTCGCCCAAGCCCTGGATGAAGCGGACCGCGCAGAGGCCGTAGACGCCGCCCTGGCGAGCGGCGACCGGCACGAGGAAGGCGAACGTCGAGTTGATGAACATGCCCCAGCCGAGGAAGCGTAGGGCGCCGTACTTCTTGGCCAGGATGCCGAAGGGAATCTGGAGAGGAGAGAAAGTGGTCACTTGGAGGCTCCGGGACTCTTGGCCTCAGTGGTTACCTGGGTGATGACGTAGCCGTAGAAGAAGGAGGACAGGATGTAGCCCTGGAGGCTGGAGCTCCACGCGAACTCGCCGTCCTCGCCGTTGTCCTGGGGGAGGAAGGAGTAAAGGGAATGATTAGATCAGAGTCGATCGACAATCCATGGCGCCAGACTCGAGGTGAATCGGTATCGATCGGTCTAGGTTCGACCACCCGATCCCAGAGGGCCAGGACGACTGCACACTCACCACATCGCTGTAGTTCGAGTCCGGGCACTCGTCGTCGAAAACCTCGTCGCTGTCGGTGATGGCCGTGTGGTTGACCATGGCCACGATGGCCACCGACATATTCGTCCGCATCACGTACGCGTTGGCCATGCCCAGGAAGAGCATGAATGTGACGAAGTACCGGGTGGCGAAGCCTGCAATAAAAGAAGACAATCCCATTAGTCAGGCGTTTGTCAAGAGCTGGTGGAGGGGTCGGAAGATTGGGGAGTTCGCAATCCGCAGTCCGTAGTCTCGAGAGCGTGTGGAAATTCCCGGCATCGCGTTATCGCCGCGTGTTCGGGGCATTCGTGCTAATTAAACACGGTTCGATTCAATTAGCGCTCGCCCACGTCGTCTCCCATCGCCCCTCGCCGGCCCCCGTGGCCACCCTCAGCGGGCCTGACTCAACCCTGCGCCGGTTGCTCCAGCGACGCCTCACGTGCTGCTCCTCATGGAGCGGCTGCGTCTCGTTATCAGGGCCCAATCGCTTCGCGCTGGCTCGCTCGATCTTATCAGTGTTTGCCCAAACCCACTGCCGGCTGGAAGCGGTCGGTCGGCGGAGCCCAGAGGGGCGGCAGTTCAGTAACTAAACCTGCTGTCACGGGCGCCGGCAGCAGCGATAAGCGGGCTTCCTCGCAAGTAGGTCGAGCGGCCCGGAGAGCGCGGGAGTTTGGAAAGGAAAAGAACTCATGGCCATGGCAAGGGAACGTGGTCGAAGAAAGTAAGCAAGGAAATGAGTAGGGGGCGAAGGAAGGAGAGAAGGAAGCAACGAAGACAGGAAGAGCGTGCTCGAGAAAAAAAAAACTGCATCGTAAAACAAAATTCTAAAAATATGAAAATGCAATTGAAAAACATTTTCACGACCGCGATCGCAATCCGCAGATTTGGGAAATTGTTTACATTTCTGCAGCCAGCGAGAGAGGCAGGCGAAGAAGTCGAAATGATTATGACACCAGGGAGATGGAGAGAGAGAGAGAGAGATCCACACTTGGCTGAGCGAGAGACGGAGCGTCAGACAGAACGACAGACGGACAGATCGTTCCACGGATTGAGCGATCGTCATTTGGCTCGACGAGAGATGAAGCAACAACAACAACTGCAGAAGACAGGCAGCGAGAGGCGAGCGCGAGAAAAGTTGACATCAGAAAACCGAGAGAAACGACAGACAGACGGCCAGACAGATTGACGGATAGCACAAGAAACGCGCGCGTTTTCGTCGAACGCCGATTGCAGAGAAACTTTCGTTTGCGGAAACAGTAAATGGGAAATTTAGCATTCGATTTAAAAATATCTCGATATTGAAAAGTGAAACAATTTCGTTCCATTTGACTTATGACCGGCCGAGCGATGGGAAATATTGGCAGTTATAAATAAATATTGTGCAATCGACATCAGCAGTGCCATCAGCCCCCCGCATCTCGGCACTTGTCGCGCCTGACCATCCCAAGTGCTCTTTAACTCAACTGTACAAGAAAAAGTTCCCTGCGTCCGTCCGTCCGTCCGTCCGTCTGTGACTCTTTCGTGCCGTCCAACTGTCTTCGTATCATTGTGTGATTTTTTTGTCTGTCTCTCGAGCTGTCCCGCAACTCACTTGGCAAGTCTCACCGTCTTCGGTCATCTCGTTCCCTCCCTGGAAAAGTGTTTGTCCTTCCCGCAAAACCACGACAACAACAACGAACTTCAACACTTTTCCCATCTGTCCCCTCTGTCCGTCCCGCGAGCGGAAGTCCGACCGCTGTCCGTCCCCGAAAGTCCAGACCGTCGCCCCACGATCCCTCCATCCTCTATTTGTTATTGTTTTCATGTAATTCGAGCCGTGTCGCAAATTTTATTTTGTACACTTTGTAAAATTGCTCGCTCTTGGGTTCGTTCTTGTTGTTGTCTTCATTGTGGTTGTTGCTGTTTTTAGTGGAGTTATTATTGTTGGTACAGTGGTTTTTGTTCGTCTTGTTGTAGCTGTATCCATAATTGTTGTTGTTGTATTTGTTTTCACTCGATTTGTCGCTGCTGCAGCAAGAAAACTCTTCGATGAATCAGCGCTTTTCTGGAATTCAATTCAATCGTCGCTCGTTCCTCTCGTCCTTCTTCGTCGGCCCCACTGTTGTTTCTCTTTGTTCGCGCCTCGAGCGCTCTGCAGGGAGACCTGCTCAAGGTCAAAGACAAAGGGTCGGCCAGGGGAAGGTGGGGGAAAAGAAGAGCTCGAGTTCGAGGTCGCTCATACGACACGGTGTCCGACGGAAGCGGCGGGAGTCGGTTGTGAAGGAGTCTGAGCGAAGGACAAGGGTCGAGAAACCTACGCTTGGGCTTCGTCTCCGCGAAGACCTCGTTGAAGCTGGCCTGGTCCCAGATCAGGACGTGGCCGTTGCGCTGTCGGTTGCCCTCGCTCCGGATGAACGGCATCGTCTCGGCTTCTCAGGGCTCGATTCGAACGTGGAGGCACACAAAAGTCACAACAAGCGGTCGCGTCTGGATGAACTCAAGACGAGTTCGCAGTTTGTAGTCAGAGAGTTTGGAGAGTTTCGGAAAAAGCGAGAGGTTTTCACTTTTTTCGCACGCGTTTAAACCATTTCATGTTCTACCGGATGCACTCGAGTCGCGAAAACATTTTGGGTCGGTCACTTCTCGGCACGCGGCTCCCTCGAACGCAGATCGGCGGTCGGATTCACGTGGCCGACGTTTTATTTTTGAGAAATGTTCTTCCTCTTCTGCACCTGGCAGCGCGTTGTCTGCGGCTCGGCGTTCGCGATTCGACTGACTCTGAGGGCGAGCTCGGCGCGGCTCGTTCGGGTACGGTTGAAGTCCGCGGGATGATCGAGTGCTGCTTCCTCTTCTTCTTCTCGTTCTTGTTCTTCGCCTTGTTGGCCACTGACGTCAAGTCGCCGTCGAATCCACAGTCAGGCGTCCACGATAAATGGGTCAGAAATAGTTCCTCGCAATTATTTTCGCTCCGACTTTTATCTAATTGCAGATTCCGAATCCGAATCTGCTGTTCTGCTCTCGTCCCTTCGGCCTTTCGCGGCTCCCTTCGAGGTCCGAATGTGTCGGTGTCGGTGTGTGGTTGTGTTCGTGTGGCTTTTGGCGCGCGTTCTTCGCCCGACTGACTCGCGGCTCGTCGCAGCGGCGAACTTTTTATCGTCCGGCACTTCGCGATGCCTCGGCGGCAAGCAAATGAGCAGAGCTGGCGACGAGGGCTGGTTGAGGGGCGAGAGCGAGGGGCGTCCGCTTCCTCAGCGAGGGGTTCCCTGGGCGAGGGCGGGCGCGGGCTCGAGGCTGCAGCGAGTTCGCCGAAAGCAGTGACGGAAACCGAAGTCGAGAACGAATTCCTCGCTCTCCTGTCTGGCGATTCTCTCTCGCGCTTCCCCAGTCGCTTCCTCTCAGTCAGTTCACTCTCCCGTAGTCACTCCTCTCTCCCTCTCTGCCGCTCGTCCCACAGTTCTTGGCTTGCGAAAAAAGTCCCTTGGGTCCTCCTGCGTCACCCGTGCTCAGGCGACTGCGATCGCAACACATGATTCGCTCTGGGATTTCAAAGTCGCACATGGGCTCCATTCATCACGGCTCGCTCGATCCCCTTCCGTCCCTCGTCCCCTGCTACCCCCGTCCCGATCAGCTGTGATCTGCGTGCTCGGATAAGACCAAGCGACCCACAGTTATGCAACCCATGTGATCGACTTCGGTCCGTTGTGGCCACAAACGCGTCAGCAGGAATCAATCTGACATAATGTAGTTTGAACTTCGATCGAATTCAGTCAAAAATCCCACAATTCGAGGTCGGATAGGGTCAATATATTTCTCCACTATTTCTTCCCCAATAACTTCATCCGGTCGATGTTGGTATAAAAATTTGTGATTTTGCTATTTTAACATTTGATCCTTATATTTCTCATGTCCAAAGCATAAACTTTGGCTTTTGGTTTCTTCGGTTCATCCCAATTTAAAATTTGCCAAATTTACTATTCAATTAGAGTTTATCCTACCAACGACGTCACGATCGTAAACGTCGTTCTCGGAACGCGAAAAATCACCGCCTGAACCCCCACAATTTTGCCCCAATTGGTATGGATGAAGCGGCGGATTCTTCAAAATCCTCTTTATCCGAATTTCGAATTGTAGTGAAATCCCCGAAAAGTGAAAAATTGTCCCCAGCAACAACAACTTCCACGGCACAGGCCGAAACGTGCCGCCGGCAAGTGCGTAAACAACTGCTCAGAACTCATGAAATCCAGAAATCCACAACAGAAACTGCTACAAAAGCAGCAACAAAAATAACAATGACAAAAACAACAACACGGACAGCAGCAACAACAACCATGCCGAATGACTCTTAAAAATGCTGATCGACAGAATTCGTTGTCAATGGACTTTCGACACACAGACAGCAGGACGGACGATCTCGTGACTGGCCGAACGTGGAGCTGCAACAACAAAAGTTACAAAGTATAACAACAACAACCACCCTGCAGACATCGTACGAAAGAATCTAAAAAAATGCAAACATGTTAAAAATAGCAGAAGTCTCTCTTGCTCTCTCCCTCTCTCTGCGTCTCTTTTCGTCTCTCTTTTTGGCTCTCTAACAAAGTAGAAATTCATTTAAAAAATCGCTGAATGAAGTCATTTAGTAAATAAGTTCAATGTGATTCAGTTGTTGTTCTTGTTACTGTTGTTGTTGTTGCTGGTATTTTTGCTGCTGTTATTGTTGCTGTTAATGTTGCTATTGTTGTTGGTGCTTTTTTAATGTATACAACGATAAATCGCTGTATTTTAAAGGGTGCCAATTGCTTGAGTAAAGACCTGAGGAGCGAACGATTGGAAATTTTTAAAGTGCCCAAAGCGAAAGGGAAGACGAGGGGCGAAAAGCAGAAGCAAAGAGGAGGGCGAGACGATCGTCACGCAACCCTTCGATCAAAGGCAGAAAGTGGTCGGCACCACCCTGTGACCGCCTCGTGATCGCCCTGCATGCTCTGTTTTTCCCTCGCCCTCCCTTTGCAGGATCCTCCGGGGCTCACGTGTGGCTCGGGCGACTCGAGACCCCTCCCCAGAACCCTCCTCAGTTGCTCTGCCCCTTCGTCCCTCTCTCTCCCTCCACCTCTCCACTTCGGCCGGTGGATTCGATCGATCGAGCGAGCGCTTGACTCACGAGATGAGAAGGCATGCGATATCGTATCGCACAGACCCCCTCGTTCGTCCATCCGTCCGTCTGTCCATCCATCTGTCTGTCCCCGCCAGCCATGGAATTTCGCAAATTCGCCGACTCGTTGCGTCGTCGCTCGTTGGCTTCGCTAGCGATCGACGCGAGCACGAGATCGGGAGCCATGTGTGTTTCTGTGCAGTAGTGGTGGTAAATGTTGGAGTTGTTGTTGTTCTATTGTTGTAGTAATTGTTGTCGCTGCTGATATTGTTGTAGTGATTGTTATTATTGCAGTAATTGTTGTTATTGTGGCGGTTCTTGCCAGTTGTTGCTCCACTAAAAGCCGTGCTAATTGAAGGAACCCATGATTAACCGGATGAGTTCTGAGATTTCGGACGGACGGAACGTCAGGAGTGGGAGGTGCAAATGGCGAAATAGCCGAGTAATTGTTTGCCTTCCTAGATTAGATCGAGTCGCAGCGAGACACAAGTGGGTTTTTGTTGTCTCGACAAGCTCCAAAGTGCAAACAACCGATGTCGGAGTCACTGCAGCTGCCGGTTTTCGCTCAGTGTAGGCAAAGCTCCGACGCAGCTTTCGCTGGAGAAAAGCAGTCAAAGTTGTCAGAAGCAGTTAAAGCTGCCGAAAGCTTAGGGAGAAAAACTCCACAAGCCAGTCGGAAGCTTTGAAAGTGAAGCAGTAGGCGGAGGCGACGTTGGCGCAAGCTCGGGCGGAGTTCGCGGCATACTTTTAGGCTTCGCGGGCGACGAACTCCGCGCTGCGTCGCTTCCGTTGTGGATCGTTCGAGCCTTGGTCGGGGAAGGATATGAGGGGACGACGAAGCCACTTACCGGCTTCCCTCGACGTGATCGGCAGACGACGAGAGGGAGACTTTGTTTAAAAGAGTATGGATGAAACTGAGCTGGAATGCTGGCCATTGGCCCACATTTCGACATGGACCCAAAGTTCGACAGCCCAGTCTTCGCACTGTCTGCGATGACAGCGCCAAGTGTTGCCCCTCGAGCGTTCGCGGCCCTCGAGTGGCGCCACTTGCGGCTGTCAAGGGCGCCCGACCGAGGTTCACCGAACGGCCGAGTCGAGTCGCGATAATGCCGAGATAAACGCCGTCGACTTTCTGCGAGGGTACGACGCTGGCTTTGGCTCTGGAATCCCAGTCATAAATTTAGTAATCGGTCGTCGGTCGTTCGATCGGTCGGCGGCTCGAGGTGCGAAATTTCGCGCCAAATCATTTTGTGCTGTGACTCGAGATGTCCGGGCGTGGCTGGCGGGGGCGGAGGGTGTCGGGCGACCGGCTGAAACAAGGTCGACGCCGTCAGCGCCGCTGACGTCGCCGCCATCACGAAAACTCAAGCGGAGAACTTCATTTAATTGGCTGCTAAAATATTTGCGTCTGAGCGAATTTCATGGAAACCAAATACGGATTTCAAAAATGTCCTCTTAAAAATCACACTTGTAAATTTCGCAAGTCATCGCACATGACACGAGAAAGTCTTTAGGGGAGAATAAAAATGAAAGGATTTGTGTTTTATTTTTAACAAGGTGCTGAGGTGACCGCATTTGATTACTGAGCTGTAATAAAAATTAAGCTTGTTGTTGGCTTAATTTTCGCCCCTAAACTCGGAAGTCATCGACATGTCGCGCTCGTCGACAGGTCCCCGCGAACTCCATTTTCGAGAACTCCGAAGTACTTTTCAGTCGTCCGCAGCCGACTCCGGCAATTCCGGAAAAGTAATGCACATTTCAGTTTTATTTACTTGCGACTTGTTGACTTGCGGATGAGTGATTTGCTAATTCCGACTCTGAATTACGTAAAAGTACAGCTCATCCGGATCCCGCGCACCCCCGCTCGTCACCGCGTCACGTCGCAGTCGAAGTTCAGTGACAAAACCGAAACCACTAAATGCCAGGGCAAACAAATAGCGGGCGAAACTAATGGAGGACCCGGGAACAAGTGGCAGGCGATTAAATTGTTAACTCATGCACACGACTACTGCGGATCGAGGCGGGATTCGGGGTCGATCGAGCAAGTGATCGATCAGCGATCGTTTGTGGAAAACATCTGAGAAAACCCCAAGAAAACCTGAAAAATCCCCATCCTTAGGTGAAGCTTCCATCGGGTAGGGTGGGGATCGATCGTGATCGAGTTCGTCTGTTATGGGAGGCGCATCGCGCCGTTACGGACGGGCTGGCGATGCGACGAGGTCGCCCCAGCCTCGCCCCTGTCCCTGGCCTGAACAATGGCAGTGGAGAATGAGAAGTCACACAACGCAGTTCAGGGGGCCGTTGAGCGGATCGCATGAAAATGGGCTTTTTTCATCATTAAAAGTCCGCAAACGCGGACTGCACAAAACGGCGACAAAATAGACTAGATCGAAAGTGAAAAAAACGAGGGATAAAAAGTAGAATCGTAAAAATAGCAAAAATAAATACCTGGAAGCATTTGCATTTTTACACTTGCTACACGACGTGTGAATAGCTTAATGACAATAATAACAACAAAAACAATGATAACAACAATGACAGCAACAACATGGGCCAGTCCAACAAAACCTCACTAGTGAATATAAAAACAATTAAATGCAAAAAGGCGGTAACGAAATAGTAATTATAATGAAAAAATAAATCCCGCAAAACTCAGGTGCGCACGCGATTTTTACAGAGAGTCGGCACTCGAACACCAACAACAACAATATCAAGTATTATAATTGCAAATGAGCCACAAACAACAACAACTAGGGTAATCAGGATGTCAGTCCGTTATTATTTCGTAATGATCCACAAGAATTAGCCACAAAGGAAAATGAACATAGAACAAGTAACTGATATTTAAAATGAATACTGGATGAAAGCCGAAATTTACTAATGAAATGCGAACCAAAAATCTAGCGAACAGAAAAAACTGCATTGGCATTAAAGAAATCAAAAAATAATTCAGTAAATAAAGCAATAAATAAGTAAATAGTTCAATAAATAATTCACTGAATTACCGAATTGTATGTAATAAGGAAAACCCACAAAAAGTTTTGCTGATTTCGAATATCGATCGCCGTGCGCGAATAATGGAAGCAATAAATTATGAATACTTGGAAAAACAAGTGCGGAATCTCCGCCGAATAATAATGAAAATAATGAAAGTCCAAAACAGCTGTGGTCGTGTCGCCGTCGCGTCTGACGGTTGACGTCGGCGTCGACGCGTGTCGCGCATTCCAAGCATCGGTCATCGATCAATCAGTCGGTGATCGCGGGAACGTGGTCGAAACCAAGGCTCAGGCAGCGAATGACTTGGGTGCGAATTCGGAAGTCCGAGCGGAAGTCGTTTGATGGCTCTTGTAGTCGTCGTTGTCGGAACTCGTTACGGCCTTCACCTACAGCCCAAGGAGGTTCGAAGGACCGGTCGCCAGAGGCCGGTGGATCAAGTGGCAACGCTCGGTGCAAGGTCAAGGAAGCCGAGAGTGTTGTCAAAGGAAGCCCGGTATGAAGCCAAACGAAGCCTGGACAGAAACCAAAGGAAACCCGCAGTCAAACCAAAGGAAGCCTGGAGTCAAACCAAAGCAAGCCTTGAGGGAAACCCGGAATCGCCGCCCGGAAGACGTTGTTGTTGCTGTGGAATTGACCGCAATTGTGGTTTTTGTTTTGGCCAAAATGGTTGGATCGTTGTTGTTGTGGGTTTTCAAACCCGACTAACCATGTTTGGCTGTGTTTTTTTTCGGCCGTTGACGTCGCCGTCGTCGTCACAATCGTCATCATTGTCGCCGTCGTTGTTATGAGATTAATTTGTTGTTTTGCGAAATTATTCACAATTATGTAAATATTTCTTTCCACGCTTTTTTAATCGTCGCAACTTTTGTTTTATGTTTTATTAAGTTTTTGTTATTTTTTATGTTTTTGTTTGTATTAATTTTAATCGTCGCAACTTTATTTTATTTTTTTAATCATTTTTATTAAATATTTTTTGTTGTTTTCTCTTGTTTATCTCATTTGCATGTCTGTGTCTTATTTGTTTTTCTTTCTTTATCGCTTGTTTTCTTTGGTGATTGGCATATTTTTTGGGCACAGTTTTTGAGATTCGTGAATTTGTAGTTTCTGATTTATTCGTGCTAGATTTATTTGGATTTGCTTCTTTTTTTTCGACCAGAGGCAACTCAAAGCCGCGGGGAATTCCCACGGTCCTGAAGATGAATTTTTAATTAGTTTTCATTTTATGCTAAACATATTGCCTTCTTTGTTAGTTGGAGTTCGTTATTGAGCTTTCAATCGAACCGCCGTAAACCGACAACTTGCGCAAATTTCGTGAGGGCCTCTGGCAACGCCTTCCGGCGCGTCACCCGCACGTGCTCCACGGACTCCTCCCGACCAATGCCGACCGCTGGTGAGCTTGACACACTTTCCGGAAGTCGCGCCGCCCCCTCCGCCAACCACCGACCATCGGCCGATCATCGACCGACCGACCGACCGATCGCCGAAACCGGTCCCGGCGCACTGCATCCCAAACGAGCTGTTTTGTTACGGCGCCCGATTGTTGTACCGGCGTCGTTCGGAGTCGTCTCGTTGTTTGGAGTTGTCTCGATGTTCGCCGTGTCGTGGCCGCCGTCGGTGCCGAGGTCAACGAGCGCGCGCCGCTCGGCGCCGGCTGACGACAACGACGACGACGACACAGATGACGACGACGCATGTGCACGCGTCCACTTGACAGCGAGACTCGTTGACAGCTCGTGTTCAGGTGACAGCTCGATGTCAACGTGCGTCGAGCTCGAGCGGAGGACAAGGGAGTTGAGAGGAAAAACAAAACAAAAAACAAACAAAAAAATCAGCAACTACAGGAATGTTCCTGTTTATTAAGAAAAATTGCTTGTCCACATTTTATAAAAAACAAATATTACTAGAAGTTGTCAACATATAAAAGAACATTACTTGTGTTTGTCAACATTTCGTTGCAGTGGTTTTTAGCGCATTAAAAGCTTGCCTCGAATTTATCGAATTCATCACTTGAAGAGAAGACGCATTCCTGCTGAAGAATTCTTCAAATCGGACCACGTCACGCCCAGCCGCCGCATCCCTTCGCAGAGATGCCTTTCCGCACCGGTGGCTCGAGGGGAATCCGCGGGCCTCGAGACGAGGGAGTGGAAATGCAAAAAAATCCGCGCCGAACCCGAAATATCCCGAATCGAAATAGAAGTGATGAATTTATTTTTGAACAATTTGTATTTCGAGGCGCGAGTCGTGGGCGGCCAGCGGCGAACAGTCGAGTCCGGCGCGTTGGGACCGGCGCATCGACCGATCGACCGATCGACCGACCGACACCGCCAGCGTTGCCACAGGTCGGCGTCCGCGTCGACTGCGGTGGCGGCTGCTCGTTACACGCTTCAGCTGGTAATTAAAATAGATTGAATAATCATGCGGTGTCGGACACTTGACTCAGTCGGCGTCCCACGAGAGGAAGCCGACCGAGAGACGGACGGACGGCCGGACGAATTGACTGGGAAACGTGTGGACAGACGGCCAAAAAGTAATTGGGAGGGAGCCAGAGAGAGAGAGAGAGAGAGAGAGACAGCGACGACGTCTCTCGAGCGCAATTTGCTAAATTGCTCGAGCTTCCCGTTCATTTGTTCGCGCTCTTCTGGCCCATTATGCGTCTCCTCCATTGTTGTCGGCTTATGCGACTGAATTTGTGCCAAAAAATAGTGTTGCGTCCACCACAACAACAACCACAGCGAGTGTGATAACAAAAACTAAATCACGAACGAGAGATAAATAAATTATATTCAATTGTTGTGGCAACGCTCGAGCTCTAATTGCAGACGAGATCAACTTTTATTCACTTCAGTCCACACGAGTTGTTTTCGCTTGGGACTTTGGGCTCGTTTGTTTATTTTTTCAGTGTAGACTTCTGCGATCTACGAATTCCTGAGCATCGAGGGCCGCCCTCTGAAGATCCCGAGACCGGCACCGAGTCGTGGGGCGTGGACTCCGTGTGCAGTGGATCCGACGGCGATGACTGAGTGGGAATCAATTCAGTGAAAAATACTGGGTGGTTGGCGAAGGTTTGGAAAGTCACGCTTATTTTGCTTATTTCGCGTGTAGGTTGGAGGAAAATCCCGAAAATAATATCTTACTAAATATCTTTGTGGCAAACTCACCCTTGGGCTTGTCGAGGTCCTTCTCCTCGCTGGCGAAAATGTGCTCCTTGGACGCCGACATCTTGGCCTGGATTCTGCCGGTCTGCGCTCAAGCGGAGATCACTCCAAAATAATACTGAATCTGAGTCTCAGTCTGGGCCTGAGGATGAGCCTCAGGGTGAGGTTGAGGTTGAGGTAGAGCTGGTTGTTCAGGCAGTCGAGTCGTGATTGGGTTCAGCTGTGGAGTATTTATTGTTCTGGTGCCAAATCACTTGGTGGCTTGGCTTTTCCCCGGCGACACAGATGTTGTTGTTGTTGGCGGTAGCGAAAATCGAACCACGTCGCGTGGCAGCGGCAGCGGCGGCAACTGCGACAACGACAGGTTTCGCAAACCAAAAGTTGAACCTCAGGGCTCAGACGGCGTTTACCGTCGCTGGTGTTGTTGTAGGCGTTGTTGTTGCGGTTGGCCGCTTTATTTTGACTGGTTTCACGTTTCAGTTGGCAACGCGGACTGGATGCTCGGCGCCGAGCTGTGTTCAGCGGTCGGCGGCTCTCGGCGTTCTGACAAAACCCGAGCGACGTCGCTGGCGTTTAAATAAATTTTCCACCGGCGCTGTCTGCCAGTCTGTCTGTCTGTCTCGCAGCCTGTCTCTGCTCTGTCTGTCTGGCTCTCTCTTCTTGTCTGTCCCTGCGTCTGGATGGCTCTGGGTCCGTCTCCTCACAGTTCGCGGATCGCACGGCACTTGTTGATTACTCTGGAATGGAGAAGAGCGAGAAGATGATGGCGATGAGTAAGTGTGGATGAATGGATTGTTGCTGTAGTTGTTGTTGTTATTGTTGTTGCCGAATGGACCCATTGTCCGGCAATCAACCACGAGGACAGGAGCCCAGGGTCCACGGCCCACAGCCCACGAGTGCCTGGCCCGACGGCTGAGGTCGGTCGCTCAATCGAGAGCCAGAGTCATTGGAAGCGAGCACGAATCGGAACCAATTGAGGAAAGGTGGAAGGGAGAGGATCAGCTGATTGTGATTCCCCTCTTCCACCCCTCTCATCCGCCTCCTCTCACCGCGAATCCACCCGCTTGAAAGAACCGGAACCCGAGTCCGAGGCGTTTGTTTTCGTTTTCAATTGGTGTCTTTTGTCATCGCATCAACCTCGGCGCCTCTCTCGCCTCTTTCGCCTCTACTCTGCCTCTGCCGCTCCCTCGCATTCAACCCCACCGAGTCGTTGGAGCTCCTGACGTCACTCCCGATCCTCCGCAGTTGTTTGGCTGAAAGCGATCGAGCCAGCGAAGCTCGTTACCAAAACAAACAGCTCGACTCGACTCGACTCGGATCGGCCACGGTTCGGCGGAGTCGACTCGGCTCGAAAGCTGTTCACGGCTCGCCAGAGGTGGCCAGATTACCGACGAGACTGAGAATGAGAAGAAAAATCTTCGGAGAACCCGGAACAAAAATTCTGGCAAAAACAGCTACCGCAGGTTTCTCCCGGCGCTGTCGAGGGTCCCAAAAAGTAACAAAAAAATTCCATTATTTGTGAAATTCTGTTGTTTGTTTTGGGTTTATTGCTTTGGAAGATTTTGAAAACAATTCAAGAAGACGAATAAAACAACAAAATATCAAATTAAAAAATATTTAAAAAATTGTTTTTGAGGCATGAGAACACGTTTGCGTGAGGTTGGTTCGGTTGTTTGCGGCTTGGGGTTTTGCGGTCAAAATCTGTCAATTAATTATTGCTCAATGACAAAACTCACTACGTGAACGGCAGCGGTGAGAACAACAACAAAACGAACAGCAAAAATACCAACAACAAAAAGAACAACAACAAAAAGAGCGTCTACAAAAAGACCTACATCAAAAAGAACAACCATAAACAACACGCCAACAACAAGTACAACTCCTCAGAATTATTCAAGTAGCATACTTAAATAAAATAAAAATTTTAAAATAATTTGATTAAGTTATTTCGTGTGCATCGAGTTTAATGTCGCCGGCACTGAGAGAAATGCCAGAGTTCATTCAAGCGAAATCAGTAGCGACTCCTGGACCTCTGACTTGTTGATTTTCCTCGAGTTTGGCTGGTTCAATTAGTTCAATTGGAGAGTTGTCAACAACGCGCGAGGTGAGATTGATTTGTGCCTAGGGCAAGGCGAATGGAGGAGGAGCTCGGGCCACGGTCTGTTCCGGGCGGAGGACCGAGGTCGAGGCTGCTTGAGAAGAGACTGAGAAGAAAGTGGGCAGAGACTGGGGAAAGATTGAGGGGTGATTTAGAAGAGATTGTGACCGAATGAGGATCGATTGAGAAAATATTGAGGACAGATTGGGGGCTTATTCAGGACAGATTGAGGAACTATTGAGAAAATATTGGGTATAGATCGAGTACAAACATTGGCGGGTCAGAGAGGAGAGAGTGAAGAAGAGTCTGCAGTCGGCAACAACTCGCGGTTCGAGGTGGAAGTCCGCCAGTTGGTCGACTTGTCGGTTATCGCTACGCTCGGTGCAGCAAGGCCGTCCAGCCACGGCCTAATCTGGCGTCTGTGCGACCAGGGCTGGCGACCGAGGCAACGAGCGAAATCTAAACGGAATCGAAATCGAAGTTGAATCCAATTCGCAATCTAAATTGGAATCTAAATTGCAGCCCGATCGCGATCGCAATATCGTAATCTGTCCTCTAATCCAGAATATTAACAATTATGGGATTTTCTGGTTGTAAATTAAAGACGTCTTTCGACCGCCTTCGGGCAATCAATCAATTCATCAATCTTCACGCCCGGACCGATGACGTTCGAGGCTCGCGTATCGATGGCGATGGCGCTGATCGGGTATCGATTTGCAATCGATTAGATTGTTAATGGCTCTTCGGTTATCGGTTCGGGGTTGTTTGGCTTCGTCGTTCACGCGATTGATTTATGGCCAATCGCTGCGGTGACCACCACGAGATCCCGAATCGGATCCGGGCACTTCCAAGAACGACAAAGACAAGCCATCGAACCAGAGTTCTTTTCGGGCAAAGCCTCGAACTCGTTCCCGCCCGGATCGACCTGCTCGAAAGCTCGAACTCGCCCGTAGCCGTGGAAATCCGCGATCCGAGATCTGGCCGCAATCGCTTGTAAAAGGGCCGCGATAATTCACTCACACGAGAGCAGGCCTGATCATTTATTTCACCGAGGAAAACCCCATCGCCAGCCGAAGGTCGCGACAGTTGTAAACCTATTGCGATGATCGTTCGCCAATCCCCAACCCATCGGTCGCCTACGACGACGCAGCAGTAGAAAAAAGCGATTAGCAGTTGTAGCAGTTGTATTAGCAGCAACGACGATATCATCATCATCTGTCGATTGTCATGACTGCAACAGCCGGAAGCTGGTGCTGGATTCCCGACGCCGTCCACTTTGGGGGTGGCGATCGCGATTATCGAAAGCCCCTTAGAGAAGATCTCCAAATGACATGGGTGGATGCCAAGGATGCCCATTGTTGGAGTCGCTTATCGCCGTGAATGGGATGGGATTTGGCTGCAGTTGGGCCCGTAGCAGGAAGGCCGCTTATCGCTTTCGCTGTGGCGGGTCGTAAAGCTGAAAATTATCGAAATTTATGGAGCCCCTAATTTTACAACAAACTTTATGGGGCCCAATCGACGTCCAGCTATTATCGTGTTTACAAACACGTCAACACATTGTTTACGGCCCCAATCGCGGGGCGCTAGCAGAAGGCGTAAATCAGTTCGACATCTACGGGGTTCGACGATCGGAGAATGGAGATGGCGAGGTCTTCGGTACTTTGGCAACTTCGAGTACGTTGGATACTGTGGATACTTTGGCTGCTTGGACTTCTTCGGCTACTCTGATTGCTTCGACTCGGCTACTTTGGCTCCTTTGTCTACTTTGGCTTCTACGCCGACTACTTTTGCTACTTCGACTATTCAGACTACTTGGACTACTTCGGCTACTCCGCCTACTCCGACTACTTTGCCTACCTCGGTCTCCTCATGCCAGCCTCCCCCCGATCGTTGCGATCGCTGTTTGCCCGGCCGTCAACTCCAACGTCAACGCCGCCTCCCGGAGCCCCACCTCGACTGCCAACTTTTGCTGCACTGTTGCCCGACTACGTTATTGCTGTAGCTTTTCTGGCTCTTGTCGCTAGAACAACCTGCTGTACTCGTGCTCGGGCCGCGGTTTACACGTGTAATTGCGGTGATTTACACCCGTCGACGGAGGCGGCCCACTCAAAGAACACGTTCGCGCCCGGTTCAAGTTCAGTGTCGACTTCGCCACGATCTGTCGTTGATATCGCGATTGAATCTTGATCGGGGCGATGGTTTATGTGTTTATCTCTGCCATTTTGAGGGCTGGAACGCGGGAATTCCCTTGTCCTTGGTCGGGGGATCACGTGGATCATGAAATCGATGATCAAGAATTCGGCCGATGATCGATTAAAGTCCGAGGGTCGAAATTCCGGGGTTCTGCGGGAATTCCGAGGACTCTCGGGGCCGATTCTGATCGTGTTGATGAAGTCGTTTTATTTTTTGCGCCGATGTTCGCCACTTTGTTGCCATTTGTTTATCTTCGCGATCATCGCGATCATCATCAGGCGACTTATGAACGATGATCGTCGTGTCGTGCTGCTTATCGCGGTGAGGCTCGCACGGATCGCGGCCGACGGATCGGTGGACCGTCGGACCGTCGGCCGAACGGCGGAAAAACTGGGTCTTTTGTCACCAGAAGCAAACAGAGTTATTGCGGGTATTTGACAAGTTCCTCTAATGATCTGATAATCGCGGAGAAACACGAACGAACGCGGATAGACATTCCGACTGGAAGGCAGACATTCCGACGGACGGACAGGGCGACAGATATACGGACAGGCAGAATTGAATCACTCGACGTGAGCTGCGGCTTCGCCATTGTTTCTCGTGTTTACCTCATCTCGTTGTTGCTGGAACTCGTTCGAACGGTTGTTGGAATTGTCATTGTGGTTGGAATTGCTACTTTTCTTGTTGTTGTTGTTGCTGATCTGGTTGTTTTTGCTATTGTTGTTGGTGTCTGTATCTGCGGTTGTTGGCGCTTCCATTCCATTCTGATTGCATTTCTGTTTTATTGCCAGAACGTGAACGTGTCTCGCATTGCCTCGCGTCCGCCGAAGCCCGGGCGCGTGAGGTTTTCAAGTTCACGCTCCGCGGCCAGGGCGTCGAGGGTCGCCGGAGGTAGGTCGCCGGCGGATGGGTCGATGGGGCCCCAAATCGGCTGCACCTCGATCGAAGTCGCCTCCCAATTGCGATGGCGTCGGACGGACGGACGAAATTTTATTGGTCGATCCGCGTAATTTGACGTTTTACACCGGACCGATCGAGGGAGGGGTCCAGAAGGAGGATGAGTTGGGCCGTTGAAGGGTATTATCATTTATCCGGCGGCCGGTGACTTCCGCGAGTTCTTCTGTCGCAAGATCTGGCTGCGCCCTCGTCGACAATTAGCAAGCGATTCGTTCGCAAAACAAGTTTTACTGCGGATTACTTTACTGCTCATTGTTTCAGTGCCTCCAATGCCTTCCCCTACTCGTCCTCCTCCGTCCCTCACCTTGTCAGGGTCGCGCTGCCCTTTGCAGGCACGTCGGAACGGAGGGATCAAGGTGGCCAGGTTACACTGAAGTATGGTCCGAATTCATCCCAGTGGCAGCGGACGCTTTTTGGTCCGAGCGCGATCGGGGAGTCGAAAACATCGAGTCAAGGAAATTTTGCTCTGCTATTAATTAGTGATGATAACGACTTTTAGGGAGGCGGAGACCGGAGACCGGAGACCGAAGATCGGGCTGAGTTGGAGCCGTCGAGCGACCGGTTTCGGAGAACTTTTGTGAGTTTTTGCAGCGATCGAGTGATCGATTCGAACGGGACGAATCGACGGATTTGTGTCGACTGTGGCCACAGGAGAGGGCAGGGATGATCGGGAATGGTTGGCGACTCACCTGCTTCGGAGATCCGTCGTCGATGGAATGGGAAGAGCCTCGAGTTTGTCGTCGACGACGACTTGGACTTCTCGGCAGGATTCTCACAGGATTCTCGACGGTTCAATCGAATCGCTTACGTCACGCTAAAGGCGAAAAACACGATCAAAATTTTCAAAAAATACGACGAAAGTCAGTGAATAACACGACAAAAATGTGCGAAAAACACGACAAAAATTCGCGAGAAACACGCTGAAAATTTGCTTTAAGCCCGATCGCGAAATTCGATGCCGACGGGAGGAAAATCCTCCAAACTACTTTTCGCTCGGCGGCGGCGCTGCGAAAGCGATGGAAAGCGGCACGAGCGGAGTCGTTGACGCTGACACAGTCGTGGTCGTTGTCGTGGACGGTGGCGAGGCGGATTCGCTGGCGATCAGGCTCGGACGACGTCTGGCGGCGCTGTGAGTCGTACCTGGGCCAATTGAACGCTTAAGTATGACGACGCCACCTTGGCAGCGCCACCGGCAACGACGTCGACGTCGACGTCGGCTTCGGCGTCGAAATTAGTTCACTGGCGAATTCTAGCCGGGAGCCGTCGCCGCCCGCCGCCGCCCGCTCCCACAGCCACCTGGGCACCCACCACCCTCGCACTCTCGCTCGCGCTCTCTCGTTCTCAGTCTCCCTGTTGCTCTCCCTCTCCCGGCCGACGTCGCTCTGTGGATCAGGCGGTTGCTGTTGCTGCACTTGGCCAACAGTTGGATTTCTGATTAGAGGCCTCGGCAATGTGTCTGTGTGTGCGTGTGAATTCGTCTCCGAGCGCGCGTTCGTGTGTGTGTGGGGAGCGATAACAAAGCAGGGGAGAGTGATAAACCAACATCAACCACAACAACAACCACAACAACAACAACAGTATCAACAACAACACATCGACGATCAAAAACGAAGATGAACAACAACAACTGCAGAGTCAGATGGTTTTACGAAAGACGTAAAACCGTCAAAAGGTTTCGCACAACCTCCCTCCCTCTCTCTCCCACTCCTCCTCTCCCTCTCCCTCTTCCACTCCCCCACTCCCCCACTCTTGCTCTCCCTTTCTCTCTCTCCCGCGCTCTCTCGACACTTTACTCTTTCAATTCGGCTCTGCCGGTGTTGCCAATCGATCGGCCCACCTGCGCCGCGCTGCTCGCTTCAGTTTTCTTCTCACCTCGGATCGGCTCGACTCGGCCGAGATCGACCCGTCTCATTTGGGCTTCGGCTCTCCGTGGATGCTCGCGATCGGTTTCGGGTGCGGGTTCGGGTTCGGGTTCGCTCAGCGAGGCGTCGAAGTAAAAGTTCCGTTTCACCTGTGTTCGTAGTTCGTCGTGGTTGTTGCAATTGGCAACCGTGATTGATTGCAGAAGAGCGGCCGGTGCGAATGGGTGTGTGGAAGAGAGAGAGGGTCTGAGGGGGAGTGAGAGGCACCGGTCGGCCGACGTCGCGTCAGACTGCGAGGGGAGAAACTAATTATCGCTCGCAGTCGGACTTCGATGCACGTGTGGGTCGCGCGTTGGGGGAAGGCGCGAGACGAGGAAGCGAGAAGGCAAACACGGGTACTCGTTAGACGGGTACTCGAAAGGCGGGTACTCGAGACAGGCGTACTCCATACACGGCTGCTGCCATCATGGGTCTCGATCGGCCACTGAACCTTGTGGAGCCCGTCGGGGGATCGATTCGAGCGGATGGGAAGGAGCCGTTGGCATGGAGAGGAAACGCCTTCACCCACATTGCCCAATGTGCGCGCGCCGACTACCGACTACCCAATGCCGTAGTGAATACCCGCCATGAGCGATCGATCTCTCGATTGCAATTGCTGCCGTCGTGCATTTGGCTCGACAACGTTGACGTCGGGGACAGAGTGAGACGTGTCGAGTGAGGGGAGGAGGCCGGCAGCGAGAGGGAGAGAAGGAGAGAGTCGAAATGGGAGCGGGAGAGAATGAGATTGAAAGAGGGAGGTTGGGAGAGCCTCCGAGGCACGTTTGCTGCCGGCCGGAGCACGTGATCGAGTGACTCATTTTCCGTCGCAGACACACTGACTGACGACAGGCGGCTGGCCGAGTGTGCGGGAGAGGGAGAGCGATATAGATAGTCCGAGAGAAGACCAGCGATGGGCGCCTTCGCCCTCAAGGGCTCCGGGCCGCACCTGCGTTGCCACCCGGTGGGTCGAGGCGGATGGAAATCAGCCAGGACCGACCGGGCCACTCGCCTATGGCGCAATCGCCGGGAACCGCGCTGGCAGTGAAAGCGCTCGCGAACCCATAAACGACCTGATTGTTTCGAGCTCATAAACTCATGATTTACGGGCGGCTGTAAATTTGCTAATTGGGGGCTAAACTGGCGGTAATCGGTGGACGGCGGATGGCGGCCGACACCGGGCACAGAACCTCCAGCGATCGCGGCGACTGGCGCGGGCTCGGCTGGGTTGAGTTGGAGGTGGTGGTTGGTGGTTGTTTTTTTCGAAGTTGTTGGTGTTTTGGTTCCGCGTGTTGCTCGGTCTTTTATGACAGCTAATGCTCTTCGGCCGAAGAAGCAGCGCCGTCGCCGCGATAAGCGACCGAGACAGCGGCAGGCTGAGAAAACAACAACGGCGGCGGCGGCGGCGTCTTCAGCAGGCGACGCCTGGCAAACAACCTGTTGGGGCGCCGAAGACGCAGGCGAGGGCGAGAAGCCTTCGGCAAACACCGAGGACCGGGACACGTTGCGCTTATCGTCGTCGCCGTCGTCGTTGTCGTTGTCGTCGCCGTGTTCTTCTCAGTCGATGGATGGCTTCGAAACACACGGATCATCAGCAAATTTAGTACAAATGACTAAGCACGAGTTCTTCCGACCGTTGGGCTTCAAAAACTCACCCAAGGTGCCTGCGGTTGCTCACTTAGCGAAGACAGCAACCATTTCCTCAACCAGTTACCATCGTTATCCACCACGCCAGTGCCTTCGTCCCGATGACCTTCTCAAAACAAGTTCGCACTCTCTCAATTCTTCTCTCACTCCCTCGCTACGCCTTCATCTTCCTACCAACCCCCTCTCTCTCTTTCTGACATGAACTCACTTCCAGCAGATATAGCGAACTTCTGTGTAACGAACTTCCGAAGCCCCGCCTGTCGAACCGCCGCCGTTGACGAGCCCCAGATAAGCTGTCACAGCGGAAGGCCTGTAATCACCGGGCATCGAGCTGTACACAACTCCGATGACGGAGGTGCTTCGGAGGCGGTGGTTTCGCAACCATAGGGCACGTGATCGCCCCTTATCGATGGGTGTTGGGGCTATAAAAAGCCCGGAGATCGCTCGAGTACTTGGGCGGCTGATTTGCCAGGGTGTTCCTGGGAAATCTACACGAAAATCTACACGAAAATCTGTTAATATAGCCGATAAATTTTAATCATTTATCTGCAAAACGATCCAACCCGTCCTATGACCACCTGGGTTCCTGTAGGGAGATGGGAAGCACGAGCCCATCCTCTGAGAACCGTGCCCTGGGATTTGGGGAGACATCGATCGGCCTTATCGGGCCGCAACGGGCTGATTAGCGATCAGAATTCCGATCGGCTCTGATCGCGATATGGCCAGTGAATGGCCCAATCGACGTCAGCGTCATGTTCCATGTAAACAGAACCCTCATGGCACGGATCGCAGGCAGTTCGACTCCAACGATTGGCATCTCGATTTCGAAAAGGCTTCCCTTCGACTTGGCTGGACTTGCTGTGGTTTGCCATCCCGGCGAGGCGACGAGTCGGTAAATCTTGTATTGGCCCCATAAAGCGATAAGGGAGAAATCAGAGGAAGAAGAGAAAAAAAAAGTATTTAATTTCCTTGAAAAGTTTCCTACCAACCCAAAAACAACAACAACAACACTGCTGGCTGGCAACGATAGCGAAATTGACACATGATGGCGCAACGAGCTGCCGATTTCTCGCAAGTGCTAATCTGGAAATCTCTAAAGCTCCGAATTAAGAAAAGGGTCTTTCACGTCGCTTGTCTTTGCAAAAGATCGACAGCTCGGGGGCCTCGTTGAGCCCCGCTCGCGCTACATGAGCTTGTCGTAGGGAAGGTTATGGATCGCCAAGGCGGGCACCGGTGCCCTGGCGAGACACGTGGACGTCCACGTCCACGTATCTTATCGTTTCGCCCTCCGGTGCCGTGAACTTGAGTCGACTTTCGGAAAGACAACAAAACTCTCGAGATCCGCCGCTGACTTTGGCCCGAAGACAATGATAATTTATAAAGCGCCTGGACGATTCGCAGAGACGATCGCTATCGGCGCGGATCCGGTCGGCCTAATCAGATGAGCGACACTTAGTGTGCTTTTAATTGGGCTTCGAATCGGGCAGCGCAATCGACATCGCCCGCGAGACAATCTAATCTCTTGATCCCCGACCCACTCGAGCACTCGGAGCGTCTCAATTGGCCATCGACATGACAATCGGCCAATCGTCCAATCTCCCAACGCCCAATCGGCCTATCGGCCAGGCATGCACATGTGTTCGATATGGCCAAAACAGCCGATAAATCGAAGACGTAGTCAGTCGGTTTTAGGGGTGTGTAAACAGCTCGATATATGCTCGGGTATCTTATCGGACTCCGTGGTATCTGCGGGCCGGTGCGTGTCCGCAAGAAGCTCGCGTCCCAGGCCCCTCGGCCTGGACCCTCGCACTGCACTTGGGGCAGAGCGATTTAGCCGATGTGGGGTTGGTTGATATCTCGCCGAAAACTCCATCGATCTGATTACTTCTATTGCGCTAATCGTCTCAGGGGGCTGCGTAAATTTCAACACTCAAATCGGGGCTTCTGATGACGATAGTTTGAATTCCCAGCTCTTCAATCTCTGCAGCTCTTCCTCTAGATCTCCCTCTTTGCCACTTGTCTGGCTCTTCCTTTTGTCACCTCGCCGACACTTTGATATTCCTTTCTTTGCCGCCTCCTTGGCTCTTCCCTCTCCTTGGGCCTTCGATCCTTCCTTTATTTTCCACCTTCCTGGCATTTCAACCTCCCTGTTTCGTCTCCCCAGCTTCGTCGTCAAGGGCTGTCGTCGTCAAATTGGAGTTGGATTCCAGGGAACTTTGTCCACATTGCTGGCATATCTTTGTGATTCTGCACGCTATCTCGATTGCCTTCTTCTTATCCAGCTGAAGACTTGCTTCACCACTCCTCAACTCCTCGTCACCACCGCCGCCGTACCCGGTGACCTTCATCCGATTCGGTGAGAAACGTGACTCAGCCGCGGCTTTTACGATGCCATATTGGGTTTATTGGCCGCCGCCGCCACTCGGCGCCTCTCGGTGCTGGGGCCGGGGCCGGGCCCCGAAATCACGGCGCGGCCCATTGCGGGGCTCCCAGATAAGAGCGAGTTGTTTTTCGCCTTTATCGCGGATTTATCGAGCATGTTGGGGCCGGGGTCGGGGCAGTGGGTGTGCGACAAGCAACACGTGTTCCCGCCTGAGGTCGGCATCATCGACGGTAGTGGAGGAGCCAATCATGCGAGGCCCCTGGACGAGCTTCGCAGCCGTGCGACAGGCCGTCGTTGTCGGTGGCCCTTATCACGGCCCGGCGAGAGCAAAATAAATCCATTAACATCAATTACGCGAGCTCGACACCACCCTCGTCGCAGCCGGTGGTTGGGGAGCTGGCGCTGGATCGCTGTGATTCAATCCTCAACAGCCAGAGATCGCCGCCGACCGCGGGCTAAAAATACTGACTACGAGGAATGTGGAGTGTCATTGTTTGGACGGCTTGTTTGCCGCCAGCGATAACGGAGTCGACCGACCGCCGTCCGACGTCCACCGACCGTCGTCCACCACCCACCGTCCACTGTGCACGGGTCGGAGGCTTGACGGGCGTGCGGCGTTCACGTGAACGCCTCGGCCGCAGGAAACGTTTCGACGAAGCACGATCGTTATCGGCCCTCGGCCCTCAGCTCTCGTGATCCGCTCTGGTCGTTCCCGTCCCCGGTCACGGTGCAAACAACCTGCTGTTGATTCGGTCGCCTCGGCTCTGTCGTTGCCGTTGACAGCACTTCGACCGGCCGCACCAGCTGTTGTTGGTGTGGCGTGATTTTCTAATAAATGTGTGGCTCGATCGCTGAGGTCTTCGCGGACCGCCGGGGGAGGAGGGAGTAGGGCGTGGAGTCAGTCACGGCGATCGTGTGGTTTCTGAGACTAGTGCATTGAAGTCAATCGAGCGTCAATTTCGACCTCTTCTTTCCGACCTTCCCTGTACTACTTTGTCGCTTCCTACCAATCCTTTCCGAACCTTCTTCCACCCTTCGACTGATGTCAACTTACCATTCCTAAGGCCAATTCCTAGCGACCTTTCGAAGACGCCCCCAGCGATCCCACCTGGGTCGCTCGCCACAATCCCATCATCCCATCGAAATCTGTCGCCGCCGTCTGTCGTCTGTCGCCTGTCGGCTGACATTTCGTTGTATATTTTCGAAGTTCTAACGTGAATCGCTGTCGCCTCTTTCGCCACATTTTCTCACTTACCGCCCCTTTTCCTCATGGCTTCGCTGATTCCCAGATCCCGGTACCGGCCCGTGGTGCGCCTGGGCAACTGGTTCGAGGACATCTGTCTGGAGCAGGTGGGTTCGCGCGAGTCTCACCAGAGTTTTGAGCCCGATCTTGACCCTCGATCATAACTGACGATCCACTCTCCCACTGCAGGACAAGATCCGGACCTTCAAGAACCTGCGCGACCGCGGCCAGCTGCTGGTGGAGAAGACGCGCGAGCTGTTCGACAACTTCCACAAGGAGATCGAGCTGGAGGCGCCCAAGGAGAACATCCGGTTCGGCGCGATCGTCCAGCTGATGCCCCTGCGCATGAACATCTGCTCCGAGGGCAGCCTCGACGTCCACCCGGCGCTCTCGGTGATCATCAACGAGCGCGTCGTCCGGCACAGCCAGAAGATCAACGACGAGTGCGAGCTGACGATCGCGCCCTCGATGAAGCCCTGCGTCCGCAACTCGTTCCGCATCGTCAGCGGCGATGGGCGCGACCGGACGAACGAGCTACTGAAGTACGGCCAGCACTTCCGGCTCGAGTGCGTCGAGACCCAGGACGAGCCGCTGCTGCTGTTCAGCACGCCCAAGTCGCCGGGGCTCTCGACGATCATCCACGCGACCTTCGAGTCGCACAAGTACGGCGAGGTCAACCTGCCGCTGGGCCTGTGTCTCCAGAAGGTCTCTTCCACCTCGCTCTTGTCTCCTCTCCCTGTATCTTTTCTCTTTCTCTCACTCCCGCGCTCTCTAGAACTGCGGCCCCGGCAAGAACATCCCGGCCGCCTACACGAACTGGATCTGCCGCCACATCGACCCCAAGAAGCGCTTCGAGACCGACGGCCAGGCCCTGCCGGTGGGCCCTTCGCTCTCCCTTTCTCGCCTAACACTCGCTCTGACTCTCCTTCTCTTCCCTTCTGCCTCCCCTAGAGCAACAAGCCCTTGGTCATCACCCACGTGGCCACGAACAAGAACCTGGCCGCCGAGAACGTCGTCATCCAGACGCTCTTCGGACCGGTGAGTGCCACGCGCCCATCCTCCCGCGTCGCCCGTCCCTCACCCGCCCCTCTTCCAGGAGTACCTGGTGTCGGTGCAGAACTACAAGGACATCTACAAGCGGGAGACCTGGAAGAACGTCTGGATGATCTGCAACGGGCACCAGTTCAAATGAGTCGCTGACGCCGATGTCGAAGGCGATGTCGATGTCGTTGTCGAAGCCGTTGACGATGTCGTCGACGTCGTTGTCGCTGGCTTCGTCGTTGCTGTTGCTGTTGCTGTCTCCACCCACGTCCCCGCCCCCCGCCACAAATTCGCAGTACGATCCACGATCCACGGCGATAAAAATTCACCTGTGTTTGCTCCGTTCGCGAAATTAAATCAGGCCGTGAGCGCCGAAGAAGGTCGCCGTTGTTTACCTCGTTTGGGTCGTTGAGTCCGCGATAAGCGTCCGGCGTCCGGCGCCCCGCGGCTCGGCGTCCTCCTGGGCGCGGGTCGGCGGCCGGTGGGCGTGGTGGGCGTGCGTCGTTAACCCAGAAACGGCCTTTGAACTGAGGCGGCCCCCTGGGAGCAGCTCCGGCCAGGCCTCCGTGGGCGCCGGTATAAAAGAGCAGCCCGAGCCGAGCCGAGGGCATTCGCAGACCCTCCTGCACTCCTCGAGTTCGAGTTTCAAATCGGTTCGGTTTCCTTCCAGCTCCTTGCTCCTTCATTTTAAATCCTTGGTTTCATTCCAAGTGCTCGGTTTCGATCCGAATTCTTCGCGGTCGATCGATTCGTTCTCGTTCTAGTTCCTCGCTCCAACAACGACGACATGTTGGTCCTGCTCCTGCTGCTCGCCCTCGGCATCGGGCGCATCTCGTGCGGCACCCGCATCATCGGCGGCCAGTTCGCGGCCCCAGGCCAGTTCCCGCACCAGGTGTCGCTGCAGCTGAAGGGCCGCCACCACTGCGGCGGCTCCCTCATCACGGACACCGTGGTCGTGACCGCCGCCCACTGCACCCTGGGCCAGAGTCCGTCGCAGATGCGCGTCGTGGCCGGCACCAGCGACCTGCAGGCCGGCGACGGCCGCTCCGTCGGCATCGCCCAGCTGATCATTCACCCCCAGTACAACCCGCAGAACCAGGACTACGACATGTCGCTGATCCGGCTGAGCGAGCCGGTGCCCCTGGGCGGCAACATCCAGACGATCGAGATGGCCTCGGCCGACAGCAACTACGCGGCCGACACCCTGGCCACGATCAGCGGCTTCGGGGCCATCAACGGCAACCTCGAGCTGCCCAATCGGCTTAAGTTCGCCCAGGTGCAGCTGTGGAGCCGCGACTTCTGCAACCCGCAGAACATCCCGGGCATCACCGACCGCATGATCTGCGCCGGCCACCCCAGCGGTCAGGTCAGCTCGTGCCAGGGCGACTCCGGCGGCCCGCTGACGGTCGAGGGCAAGCTGTTCGGCGTCGTCTCCTGGGGCTTCGGCTGCGGCGCCAAGGGCAGGCCGGCCATGTACACCTATGTGGGCGCTCTTCGCTCGTGGATCCAGCAGAACGCGGGCGTTTGAGTTCGCTCGCCTGAGGCAAGGATCCCAACAACAATAGCCAAAGAGTCTACAACATCAACTTTATCTACAACTTTCAACTATTCACAAGAAACAATAAAATAATAAATATCAATAAATAAATAATATTTTACCAGCAATCCAATCGCTTGTTTGAAAAGGGGGAAAACAGGGAAGGTCAACAGTGTCAAAAATGTAAGTCTTTAGAAAGTATTCAGCCGTTTGTGAGGCACTGGTAATGGATAGCGATTTTCTTCAATCCGCCACTCAAACTAAGCTTTAACTTTTTGGCAATTGCTCGCTAGATGACACTATAATCAAATTCGAATATTACTCAGGACTGCGCTACTAGCGCTTAGATGGCGCTAAGAGCAATATAGAGTACGTTGTATTTCGGTTTGTGTCTGCACTAGATAGGTTGACGCGATGTCTACCATTTAATCAGTTTTCCACTCGTTAAACGCCATTGTCCGCCAAACTGTGACAGATAGCAAGACTAAGCTGAATTTGTGATCACATCAAAAAACAACAATTTTTTATTGCCTGCTCCACTTTCGTAAATAAAAGATTGCGCACTTTTTATGTAATTTGTTTTTATTCATTTCCATTCAGATTTAATCAATATCAATATCGCTAACTTAACGCACTATATAGTAAACTGTTTACAGTTCCGATTACAAAATGACGGGCTCTGCTCTAGTTTCGACTTCAGTGCTCGATTCGCAGCGAATCGTTTGCCCATCCGGAGTAGGTGTTTAAAATGTAATTAGTTAATGTGAACTTACGAGTACTTGTGTGTATGTGTGTGTATGTGTGATATTTTTATATTTTCAAAGATATGCTACTTTAGACATTTTACATTACATATGTACAGGAAGGTCTATGATACAAAACTTGGCTTCACTTCACGACCGTCAACTCTTCTCTTCTCTAATCTTTCCCTTTCCCACTACTTCAATGCATGGCTTGCATGTATTGTGTATATAGTTCATATATAATATATTTTAAATATAGTTGTAGTTGTATTTTAGTTAGTAGTCTAGGTTTACATAACTTCACGTAGACTTACGTCTGTTGCATCATATTATTGTAGAAGGCACGATTTCAATTAATAAAATAACGAACGAACGAACGACGACGACGGCGACTGGATCGCGAATTTCTGTGGCTGTGGATTCTGCGCGAAATCGCGTCGGGCTGGGTCGGGTCGGGTCGAATCGGGTCAGATCGGGGCGATTTCGAATCGGGATATGTGTGAATTTAGAATCAAGTGGCGTCTGTCGAGTCGCAGTCGTGGCCGGAGCAGGAGCCGAAGCCGAGGCGACAGAAACCGCGGCAAGATCGCATTTCCTAAGCTACAACTAGGGACTACCGTAAACCTAACTTAGAAAGTCGATGCTCAGGGGGTGGGGGGTGGGAGGATGAGGATGTCAGGAACCGGGGTCGGGGTCTGGGGTCTGGGGCTCGTTGCAGGAATGTCTCTTAGGGTATCACTAACCTCTCACAGATTTCAGCAGTTCTCGAAACGCTCTATTGCTTACAGCTTAGACCTAACGCCGGCCACGCCCACCATGCACAAGGGCGTGCGGTGGGGGTGGCCTTAGTTTGTAACTCTTAATCCTAGCTCTAACTCTAACTCTAGCTAACTCGCGATATAAAATGATATCTCAAATACATGTACAATTGGATAATTCATTGGACTATGCATATGTGTGTGTTTGTGTGTTGTTTGTGTGCGACTGTGTTTCTCTCTCGCTCGCCGGCGAGGGGGCGGAGGAGGAGGGAAGCAGCGGATCCCCAGCCCTGTCCTCAGGACAAGGGACTCGACTCGGTCCCGATATCGGTCTCGGTTTCGTCAGCTTGCAGTCTGTAACAATCTGGATCCTCCTTCTTTTGTCCGGCTCCACATGGCTTAATCTGGCTGTCTGTCTGTCTGTATGTCTGTCTGTCCATCGCGAAATCTGTCTACGCTTAGTCTACTGTACACGGTCGGGCGGCCGCGGTTGTGGTTGTTTTTCTTGACCCCGACGGCCGCCCGACCCGGGGGCGGGGGATCCCGTCCTTATTGCACTTGTCGCTGGGTTGCCGTTGCTGGTGTTGTTTCAGTTGCAGTTGCAGTCGTCGGTTTGGTTGTTGTCGCCGTTGTTGTTGCCTCTGTGCTCGTCACTATTTCCACCGGCGGTGGGTGGGGACGACGTGGCTGCCGTTGGCGTGGACGCAGCCTCACAACTTGGACGGGTCGTAGTTCTCCATGCGCCACTGCTGGCGCAGCTGGTCGCCGCTGCACTCCTCCATCACGATCTTGTCCTTCTTCTCCGAGATCGCCAGGCACTTGTCCGAGGAGCCGTGCCGGATCTGCTTCGTGTCGTTCTTGTACGTCCAGAACTGGGAGCGTGAAGACCGGCGCCGAAACGAAGGCAAAAAAGAGAAGGGAAAGAAGTCGCAAGTTAGTCAAATTCACACGAGAATCTTTTCAGCGAAAGGAAGGTCCAAGCTGTGCCCAGGCACTGTCTGCCTTCCTTGGCCCGAAAAAGCAGCCTCTGCCTGTTTTTCTCCCCAGTCCGTCCAAATCTAACTGGAATAAATGTTGTGATTCCCTCCAGTATCGGGCTGAGCTATTTCTAAATCATCCTAATGCTCATTACGCCGCCCGTCGGCCTCAGGCGGACCCCTCAGCCCGTGCTCAGGCGTCCCCAACCCCTCGCAACCCCGCAACCGCAACCACAACGTATCAGCTGAACTCAATTTATGGCCCAGGTAATTCCCAACCGAAGCCTAATCCTCCTCGACGCTATCCTTTCGCTCCCCGTTCCCCCCGCCCGCGCCCAATCCGCCCTCCCTCCGGCATCCAACAGCCTTTAACAGCGTGTTATCCTTGGGCTGCGAGTCGGGTTCGTCCCTGGCCGGGCGAGGGGAGGGAGCGAAGCTGTTCGAGGACTAATCCCAGGCCCATTTTGTACCTCGCCTTCTCCCACTCGTGCTGGTCCTCAGCCTCACCCTCGTTCCCCATGCTCGTCCTTGTCCTCATCCTCTTTCTCCACGTTCTCATCCTCCACCTGAACCTCGTCTTCGGTCTCGTTTTCGTCCGCGCCTTAATAACTGTTTACCACGGCAGCCCAGCCCAGCCCAGCCCAGTCTACCGAGGCCCAGCCGTCGAGGCCCATCTCGACCCGTCCCGCATTAATTCCACTCACCTGATTGCCCTTGGAGCCGTGGCAGGGGTAGAGCATGACGTCATGTCCGGCGTAGTCGAGGCAGGCCTCGTCGCGCCGGATCTCGCCGCTCTTGCTCAGCATCCAGTACTGGATCGGGTGGAGAGTGCGAGGGTGGCGGCGGCGGCGGCGTTGTCGTTGTGGATGTGCGTGTTGCACGTGAACACGGGGGCAGGAGCAGCAGCGACGGCGGTGGGGAGAGGGAAATAAAAAAATGTATTTGTTAATAAAGGAGCAACATGAAGGAAAGAAAGAACTCGTAGAGAGAGAGAGAGCGACGGAGAGAGTGAGAGCGAGTGGGGCAAATGAGAATCGAATCGAACGGAGCGAGCGGGTGAGCGAGATGGAATGCGATGATGATGATTCCCTTCCCTTCTTCGTTCGCTTCCATGGCGGAAGCAATGTTTAAAAATGCGACTCGGTTTCCGTTTCCGTTTGTGTTTCCGCCATTTTTGAGCGTTTTGTGTTTGATGCGAATTCAATTAATTTCCCACCATTGTTGCCTTTGCCAACGAAGCCGGCTCCACAAAGCCAAATTAGATTTCCATCGCATGGTCCCTCCAAGAGCATGAGTGTGTGTGTGTGTGTTGGTGAGTGAGTGAAGTGTGAGAGTGTGTGTGGGTGAGTGACAGGAAATCAATTAAAGGTTTCGTCGATTGTTGTGTACGACGCCATTGTTGCATGTGATGCTCGGGAAACTCGGCTCGGCATTCAAAATCAATCAGAAGCACGTGAGGACGGGCGGACGGATCGCGCCAAGCAGGCAGAACCCAATTAGCGTGCAGTTCGTCGCAATTCAAATTGTTTGTAAACATGGCACGGCACAATTCGGAAACATCTTCATGGGGAACGAATGAAGTTCCTTCCGAAGAAATCGACTGATTTTGGGCATCGCCATGCGGACAATGAGGCAAACATGATGAGACAATGACGAGATGACAATGATAATCAGACGATGAGTGTGAGAACCTTTCATTCCGCTGATAATGGCCGAACCAGACACGATCGACAGTGTCCAGAGTCGACGATGACCAATGCAGAAGTTCAAGTGCTCGGTTGAATCGACGATGGCCATCGATCAGCGGACTCCGACCGACGGTTTCCGCCGACTCTTCTCAAGTTTCGTTGATCGATTGCGAGACCTCGGTGGTCGACTCCAAGCAATGGCTACTGGCGACTTTTGCACTGCCGCCGCTTGGATCCTCTGGCCACCGATGCCCTGATCGATCACCGAGCGGAGGAGCCACGAAAAAGAAGTTGCCTCTGGGGCCGATTCCACGAACCGCGGCTGGCCGATAAGCGGACGGCGAGGGCGAGGGCAGCGACCGATAACCGGAGGCGTTGCTCGGACCCACTTCTGCCTGGGCCGACTCCGACTTCGATTCAGGCCAAGGGTCGATGGTCGAGGGCCGACCGCGACCGACCGATGGCAGCGGCTGCGAGAGGTCGCTTTCATTCAAATGAGTAAATGGGACGCGGGTGCATGAGGCGTGGGATGAGGGCTGGGGTTGAAGGGCGTTGTGAAGAAGGGAACAAGTTCTATACAATATGATACATACATACAGAGGTGGGGATATTTATACACATAGGTGGAGATACTTATAGAGATACTTATGGCATTGCTTACGATGGTTAACATAATACTGAATTATGGTGAAATATAGTCAAACACTAGTGTAAATAAACATAAACCATTGCTGATCGAATTAGCTCAAGCCACAAACTCCGTTAATTAGTTCCAAACTAAATCATTGCCGTGCTACAACTTTTTGCATTTGCTTTTGCTTTTGCGTATGCGTTTGCGTAATTGAATTTTTGCGTTTTTGCTTTGCTTAAATTTGCATTGCTTTTGCGCTTTCATTGCTTTCCACGTTTTAGCCAAAATTTCAAGCTCAACCACTACAACACGAAACTTGCCGAGTGTTGCGAACAACAAAAGTGATGCTGGTGGTGGTGGTGGGGTGGTTGTTGTTTTTGTTGTTGTTGTTGTAATGGTGATGGTGTTCTTATTGTTGCAGTTGCTGTAGCTGCAGCTGTAGCTGTTAATGGGAAAACCGCCAAAACCCGTCTGCCAAATGGAGGACATGCATTGTTGATTATTGGTAGGAGAACAACAGAGTTAAAATTAAATCAAAACCACGTTAGCACAAAATCTGTTAATTGGTTAATAAAAACAACACTAAGTGGTCGCCGCGCTCCGGGTCCAGGTGCAGGGTGGGCGGGGTGAAGGGCAGAGGCGGGGGCCAGGCCGAAGCAAAACCAAATCCCATTGAGTGGTGGGGCGAGGGTCCGAGGCCAGGGCCAAAGGTAGGAAGGGAGGGGGGTGCGAGGAGATCTTGGTGGGGGGGCAAAATCCAGAACTTTCCAGGAGGATCGCGGGGGTCCTGGTGCGACTGAAACAAAGGGCAGACCCCGAAGGAGTTTCGAATTGAAAGCGCTGAACGCGAATGCTCGCTGGACTTGATCGAAAGCCTCGCTAATGGAGCGCCGGGCGGAGGGAAATGCCCGGAAGTCCGTGTTTGTGATTGCCCTGTGTCTGTGCGTCAGTGTGTATGAGCGGGATGGGTGTCTGTGTGGAATTTGCTTTAATTGAAGGGTTTTCAGAATTTGATTGTGCCCCGACTGCAGTGGGTTTTAATTGTTTCGAATTAGCGTTTGGCGAGAGTGGGTGGAGGAAAAGGCGGGAAAGGGAGAAGGGAGTTGGGAAGCGGAAGTTGGGGCATGCGGACGTCGGATGTGGGGCGAAGTGGCGAATGCGACCGTTTGGAATGGCGGGCAGGGGCGAGGGAGATACCGAGGCACCGAGGGTGGGCGTTAGTGAAAAGCGATTGCGTGTAGTTCAACAACTAGGGCTTCGGGTGGGAGTCGTGGCCGTGAGGTGGGAGGGGCTGGGGAGGCGCTGACTGCGGCTGAGGCAGAGGCAGAGGCAGGGGGTGAGGTGCAGGTGGAGCCAATAAGTTAAGGAATGCTGTTCGCCAAGTCACCAGCACATGGACACGACTACTGTGCCGGTGCCGTTGCTGCTGCCGGCGAGCGCATCAAGGCGACCCAGCGAAGCGGGTGAGTTCGAAACAAACCCAATCGAAGCAAGTCAAGTCAAGTCAAGTCCAGTCACACCGACTCAACACAAACCAACTCAAGGCAACTGAAATGAAACCGAATCAAATGAAACGAACTCAAAGCAACTGAAACCAAATCAATTCACATCCAATGAAGTCAAATCGAGGCAAGTGAAACAAGGAGCCAAGGAACCACACCCATAGAACAAAATGAAAAGTACCTGGTTTCCTCCTTGGCCGTGACACTCGTAAGGATCAACGGCCGAATGCATGTCGTCCGGTTTGGCGGCCGAATCGAGACACATGTCTGTGAAAATATTGGCGATCTGAAAAGTGAACAGCAAGCATGGGTTTAGAACGTGAGCGAGAGGGCGGAGGGCGGAGGAGAGGCGGCCAAGGGGTCGGGTCAAGGGGTCCTTGCAAAAGGCTGTGGCTGTTAACGGAGCTTGTGGCGGTCGCTTCGGTCGGCCGATGGTCTGATGGTCTGATGGTCCGATGGACTGATGGGCCGGTTGAGGCCGTTTCACCAACCTGGTTGCCGCCCTGGTTGTGGCACGGGTAGAGGCTGACGGGCTTCTTGAGGTCCTTCTTGCGGGCCGGCGAGTCCAGGCACGTGCGACCGCCAACACCTAGGTTTCTTATCTGCATCGAGAGGGGAGGAGGTCGCAGGGCAACCGTTAATCGGGGACCAGATGCACGTGTGCATATATCTGTGTTAGTGTGTGTGTTAGTGTGTGTGGGGGGGACTCACCTCGCCGTACGCGACCGATTCGCCGGGAATGAACAGCTCCGGGTAGACGTTGTCCAGGTACCACTTGAAGCTCTTGCAGCCCAGTCGGCTCCTGCAAGGACGGCGACCCCAAAAAGAGGGGTTGATTGACTGAGTGACCGCTTGGGCACTGGACGGACTCGACTCACCTCAGCTCCTTGCGCGACGAGACGTCGCCGAAGTCGCCCTTGTCGTTGCCGATCCGCTGGTAGTAGTACTTGGCGTAGTCGTCCAGCCAGACCTCGGCCAGCCGCACCGAGTTCTTCTTCAGCACGTTCACGCCGGACCGCCACTGGAACAGCAACAACAACAACAATGATAACAACAACCCCTCGTCAGCTGCATCCACAGACAGGGGGCGGAGACGGAGCGCGACAGAGGGCGATGCAGAACCCGCAGACCAGATAAGTGCAGACCAGACCGGACCGGACCGGGCCAGACCAGCCTCTAATTACATTTTCAACCACTTTTCTAATTGTTCCACGAAGGCCGCCCGCCAGCTTCAGCTCTCCGGCGCCCCCGCAGGCCAGTCGAGTCAAAAACCATGAACCGAACACGGCGCCGAACTAATTGTCCGAGCAGGGACCGGGCAGGGACCAGGGCGGGCGCCGCTGGACCCGCGGAGTGACGGAATCACGGCTCAGACAACAACGGTGGAGGTGGACCTGGGAGGGAGACGCTGGAAGCGGGCGGGGAGATGGTGGTGGCCGTGGACAGGGACGGGACGTTGGACGCGGACGTGGACATGGTCTGGGGACTGTGGGACACGGACGACGAGCACCCGAGGGCGGCGCAAATGGAGCATCAACCAACGGCCCCAACCCCGTCCCCGACCTCGTCGAACTCGCGCGACCAGGTGCAGGCGACGTGCGGCGGGCCGCAACGAGACGCGACCGGCGGGCGGGAGTCGAACGGGGCAGTGATTGCGAGGACCAGGCCTGGGGTTGAGGCTTGGACCGGGACTGGGCGGAGACTGGCGCAATTAGGAACCCCTGGGAGGCCGTGGTGGCGATTAACGTGGCGCCGGGAGGAGCTCGCAGTGAAGTGACGGCGGCTCCCACTCACCTTGTAGGGCGAGCGCTTGCGGAAGATGTGGCCGACGTGGGAGCAGGGGACGATCTCGAGGACGCCGCCGCACATCCAGGTCTTGAAGGACAGCTCCAGGTTCTCGCCGCCCCAGATGTCGAAGCCGGAGTCGTAGGTGCCGAGGAGCTCGAAGAACTTCCGGTCGATCGAGAAGAGGCCGCCGGCCATCGTCGGCGAGTAGACGGGCTCGGCCGAGTTCTGCAACGAGAGAGAAAGGGAGAGAGAGTGTGAGTGTGAGTGAGAGGCGAGTGAATTAATTGAATCGAACGGGCAACCAGTGAGGCCACTGAATAACAAAGTAATTGGGAAAAGAGACGCAGTGAGCGGCGGGAAATCGGGCAAAGGGGAGTCAGGAGCAAAATGAAATCCAAATGAAACGGAAATCGGAACAAAACGGGGAATTGAAGGACCCACTCATGGACTCATTGAAAATCCAATTAATTGAAAAAATAATTAAAAACAATTCATACGAAAAAGAACAAATACTAAATGAAATACAAAATATGAAGCAATCGAACAAAAAGGTAAATTAATTGAAATCCCCAATTATTGAATTAATTGCAAAAACACGACTGGCAAAAAGAATAGATATAATAAATTAAAAATAAAAACTATACGATGAAAAAGTATGTTGAAAAAATATGATGAAAAAATTTGATGAAAAAATATGATGGAAAAATATAATGAAAAAATATGATAAAAGCATATTTAAAGAAGTAGTCAAAAAACAATTGAATCAATAATTTGAACCTAATTAACAAGGGAGGATAAATAAAAAGTGAATAAAGGGTTGAAAACGAAATTGAAAACGAATTGCGATAAATAAATAAATGTCACGGACCGCGGCGAAGGATGGAATTAGAACGTAATTAGAAGTTTCATACGTGACCGAGGGTCCTTCGAGTTCGTCCAGAGCGCGACTGTGTGTGGGCGAGTGCGAGTCCCTCGCGTGTGCCTGTGAGCGTGTGTGGGTTCCAGGGGTTTGGCCGACAAACAGCGCTCGAGTGTTTGGCTTGGGGCAGCCGAAGGACCGACAGCAAACAGGGCCACAAGTACGCAGACACATGGACACATGGACACACATTCAGCCACTCACTCACACCCACACCCACAACCGCACTCAAACTCCCACTCACACAAGCAAACACTCTGGGCGAGACAGGCGTCAGGCCGAACAAAGAAGAGGCAGGGAGCGAGAGCGAGAGAGACAGACGCACTGACCGTTGCTCACACATGGTCAGTCGAGGCGAAGGAAAGCGGGAGAGTGTGGGAAGAGCGGGCCGTGAGAGTGAGAGGGAGTGGTTGGTGCAAAGGGAGGTCGAGAAGGAGGGAGGTTGCGAGGGAGCGAAGAGGAAGTTCGAGGGCAAGAGGGCGTTGAGGACGGGTGCGAACGGGGTGAGGTTGCGAATTGAATTAAATGCGAGCGTTTATGTCCACAAATGGGACCAGGGAGAGGACGATTGGGCGAACGAACGTCGGGAACCCCCATTAGGCGGCCACCCCTTGAACGAGCCTCCCAGCGCCGCCCCGATAATGAGCCGCGACTTTCCGGCCGGAAGAGGCCTCCGTCTATCTGGCCTCAGGGATCGGGGCCCCAGATGTCCGGGGGTCGAGCTCCAGGGCCGGCGCTCCAGGATTCGCGACTGTCCGCGACGGTCGATTCCGCATTTGTTTCCGCCGACATTTGTCCGGCTTGCATGGCATGCAAAATTAAAATCAACAACGGGCAAACGCTTCCGCTCTCGTTCGCTCACGGTGACGTCCGTTCTCGCTTTTTACCTTTTTCCGAGGATTCCCAGGAGGCGGGGAGGGGACGACCCAGGACAAACAGTGAAAACAAAGTGCACAAAAAAGAGAACACAAAGAGAGAAGACAGAACGAGCGACCGACGTGCCCGAGCTCGAGTTTCGGATGTCGAGCAACCGGGGCTGCTGGGGACGACCGGGAGGAGGTGCGAGGGCAGGGGAGGGTCGCAGGGGGCGGTGGGCGCGGCGGGACTGAACGAAGCTTTCTTGGGATGAAGTTGCATTTCGGCGCCCCCTCCCGCTCGCTGGCTTTCGTTTCCATTGATGCATAAGAAGCCACTCATGTGACGGAGGCGCCTGCAACATGTGTCCACAAGGAGCGAGGCGGGCAGGGAGAGGGCGTGGCGACGACGACGTGAAAATTGTTTCTGATGCTGCCTGGGAGGAGATCGGCTGGAAGGGCAGGCGGGAACAGCTGTGAGCGACAGGCGAAGGACGTCGAGGGAGGGAGGGTGGTCGAGGAGTGGGGAAAGGGAAGAAGGGGCGCGGAAGAGGGCGAAAGCGGGCGGAGATGCGGAGACAGCACAAAGGAGGAGAGGCGAGAGAGTGTGAGAGAGAGAGAGAGATGCAGTTGCTGGGGGCAGGGAACGCTCGTGTTTCCACTTAATCGGCGTGAACCTGCCAGTCAGCGACAACTCCTCCCTCCGTCTCGCTCTGCCCTTCCCTCTCCTGGGGGTTCCCTCATCGGCGACCCCTTTCACAGACCCGAACGTGCCACGATATCAATTCCATTATCGTGCCCCAGCCTGCGTCCTGCTGGCGACCGCCGACCGCCGACCACCGAACGCCGACCCCCAACCTCACCTGCCTCGTCCACCGCCCACCGCCCGCCCGCCCGGCCATTATCTGAGATCTCCTTTTAAAATATGGCGCGGCAGGACCTCATCGAGGGAAATCGTCTTGAGCCTGCGAGCCAGAAACGAGGCCGTAAAACTTAAGAGCTCTCTTAATGGTTTTAAATATTCACCTCGTACATTCTGCGGCCCCGCCCTCCAGCCGCGCCCGCTCGCCCCGGCCCGGCCCGGCTCCCCCGCCCCTGAGGGAGAGGGGCGGGGGAGCGCGGCGATTGCCACACAAGTCACGTGCTGGGAAGCATTTATTTAGCAGCGGCAGCAGAAGCTTCCGAAACGGAAGCCCCAGAAGCAGTAGCAGCAAAGTAGTGGAAGAGGCAGCAGCAGGAGGAGGACAGGCAGCTGAAGAAGAAGAAGCAGCAACAGCAACATCTGCCGCAGTCGCAGTCGGCGCGCCAAAAAATATGCCACAAACCATTCCAGATGTCGTTCACATCGCACGAGACGGCGACGAAGACGACGAGGAGGAGCTGGAGACGGGCGAAAGGGAGGCGGAGGCTGGGCGATGGGCCGAGTGCAGCTGGAGAGCCGTCGAGGAGTGGGCGGGTCCTCTCGAGGCCCGGCACGGCGTGGATGCCTGGAACTGGAGGACGAGGCCGGGCGGAGGAGGCGATGCAGGGGAGGAGGAGCGAAGGGGCCTCCTTGGGAGTCGAGAGGGGGGCGACGTGCACAGAAGGAGGAGGAGGATGGGGAGGAGGATGAGGGTGAGGGGGGCTGCTTACATTTTCACGTTTAATTAAGCGCACAAAGCCCTGAGACCTGCAGCCTCAACTGAACTCGCTCCGTGTCGTGGCAACGGAGGCGGCGGCGGCGGCGGCTGCGGATCCGCTTCAAGTGGTCAACGGCAGGGTTCGGTTCGCATTCCCGGAGCCGTTGCTTGGGTGAGGAGGGGTGCGCGAGAGAGGGACAAAGGGAGGGAGATGGAGAGTGGTTACCGCAGATACAACAGTGTTTGAGAGTGTTTTGTTGGCTCTGTGCGCTACTCGTGTTTGTTGCTGTTCGTCAATTTGTTGCCACGACTTCATCGCCTCCCCTTCTTCAACTCCTTCAAGTAATCCTCCCTCCTCCCCCTCCTCTCTTCGTCCTCCCTTCGCCCTCCCTCTCTCCGTCTCCTCCTCCTCTCGCCACCTCCCGTAGAACTTTCATTTGTCTGAAGCTTTGTTGCCATGGCCCATTGTTCGGCTCGAGTGAGCGAAGCCAAGGGAAGAAGAGAGCGCGGGAGAAGGTGAGAGTGAGAGAGGGAGGGAGAGCGAGAGGGGAGGGAGGACGAGCGGAAGGGAGAAGGCGCTTCCGGCGGCTTTGTGTAACTTTGACTGCAACTAATTGTGTTGCGCCAAAAACTTCGCCTTTCTGTCTTTTTTAAGAGCTGCCAAAGACCTTCCTTCCGGCCGCGCCCCCCACCCCTCGTTGGCACCACGACCGCTGCCCCGACCTCCCTCCGTCACCGCCACCCGACTCGACGCCGTCAGCGACAAGTTCGAAATTGCATTTTCCGCCGCACGAACTTTTATTTTCTTCTCGCACATAAATTCCGCCAGATGGCTCCTGATGTCATAATTACCTCGGACCCGTCGCTCACATGGACCCGCCACGACACGTCCCGCCTCCCGCCCCTCGTCCCCCGCCCTCCCCCTCCGTCCACCGCCGCCGACGGCTGCTGTTGCTGCGGTTGCAGCGCGCCTTCCATCAGGAGCGTGGCCGGGCTGGCGCCATTTCGCGCTGACGTTGCATTTTTCATTCCCCATGCCTGCGCTGGGACGTCGCCGCCCGCCCTCGACTCCTCGCCCTCGACTCCTCGCCCTCGACTCCTCGCTCTCTCGCCCAATTTGCATATATGAAAAATAGTAACGCGACCTCCGCTTTGTCACTTGACAGCGGCAACGAAGCGGAGGCGACGGCGAAGTCGGGCAGGTCGCGGTGCCTCGGGAAGTTATTAAAGTTGCAGCTTTTGGCCGAAAGGACGACAAGTTGCAGGGCCTGCCTCGTTCCTTCCACTCCCGTCGCTGCTTCCTCTCGTCGTTGTCTCCTCTCCATTCAGAGCTCTTTCTGTTCTCCTTCCGCTGCTCGTGTCTTCTGAATTCCCTCGTGCCGTCAGCTCCGGCTCCGGCTCCGGCTCGAAGAAGACTCGGGCCGTCGCTCCATCCATCGCTCCATCTCCTCGGAAGTCGGCGCTCCGAACGAGTCGAGTCGAGTCAGCCCGAGTTGCTGCCGTTGTCAGCCCGGAATTGGAGCTGTGTGTTGCATTCCATCGCCCTCGCTCTCCCTCTCTGCTCCTGCCCTTGACGGCTCCTTTTTCGGCTCCGCGCTCGGCGCCCTTTCATTTCCATTCATCCGCGCCGTAAATCAAGCCTCGCCCTGTCCGTCCATCGGTCCGTCCGTCGTCCTGTCCGTCCCTCGGCCTGTCCACGGCGACGTCCCTCCATGTCCGAGCCGGGCCCCGCTGTTCGATGGCGATCCTTCATCCGCTTCCGCCTCGCCTCCGCCTCGCATGACTGATTCCATTCCGTTGCGTTCCCGCCAGAGCCGCCTGCTTGCGCCCCTCTCTCGGCACTCGATGGTCGAAGCTCTTTTTTCCCATTGTTCACTCTGCGAAGAGAGGGAGACGACTGCGGAGGAAGCGAGACACCTGCTGGTGCCAACAGCCGACCGAACAGGCGCCCAACGGAGCACGCGATGTGTGTGGGAAACGGCAAAAAGAGCAGCGAAAGTGATCGACCGTCGTGTCTTTGCATGGATTGCTTTCTAACTCCATTTGGGAATGAATTCCGATTCCGAGATGCCGAGTCAGCTCGAACAAGTCCCCAGGCCCTCGTCCTCGACCCGCGGCTCGCTCCCGACGATCTAATTACAATCATCACCGGCAAATGTTTCCTCTCCCGAGGATGACAGGGAAAACACAAGGCGAAGGGGGCGCGCGAGAGGGAGATGGCGAAACCACTTGCTCTGGATCCCCCCTCGCCGTCAGCCTCCAGCCTCCGGCCCTCTTCCTCTCCCTCATCCGACGTCCCTTCATTTGCCGTTGCTTCCTGTCTCTCGCATCCTCCTGTTCCGTGTCCGTTATTTTTTCTTCTTTCCTCCACACATTTTCTTTTATTTCCTCCTCGGAGATGTTCCTTTCACTCCAGTGCAACAGCAGAAATGAGAAGAAGAAAAAGAGGCGGAACAACTGAAACATGGCCCTAATGGTTTTAGCTGCTCGGGATCATCGCAATATTTAGCTTGACTCGAATTTTAATTAAATGCTTCCACAACGAACTCCGACTAACGGACGGCTGCCCACTCGCCGCGTCCGGTCCCGACATCTCCGCACTTCCGGCTCGCTTTCCACCGTCGGCCAGGGCCAGGCCAGGGCGAGGGCGAGGGCGAGGCCGAGGACGAGCTTCAAACTGGCTGTTGTGTTTTGTGCATGGAATTCTTCCTTTTTTCTTCTTCGCTCCTCTTTTATTTTTCTCTTATTTGCTGAGCCAAGGCGGAGAGAACGAGGCCGGAGAGGACGAGGCGATGAGGACGGAATGAAATGCCGAAATTGAAAAAAGTGAACTCGAGTCAAGTCGAGTCGAGTCGAAGTGAGTTGGAAGTGAGCGAAGGCGACGTGGGAGGAGCGCGGGCGGGAACACGATGTAATTAAGAAGAGTTATTTTTGCCGGAATATTGAAAAGCAATTATCTTCCTCCCTCCCTCTGTCTATCTCTCTCTCTTGGTCTCCTCCGCGCTTTCCTTCGGTTGCTTTGTCTGCGGGGTAGAAAATTAACCAAATTCCTGGGTTTCCTTTTTCGGTTTTTCCTCTCCGGGAGACATTTTTTATTTCATTCTCCCCTCCTGCTCCCGCATTCTACTGGAGACAAAGTCTAATTTTCTTTTCCGCGCTTCTCTTTCCACACGCCATCTCCCTCGGTTCTGCGAAAGAGATGAACGATTTTTCCGCCCACCGAAGTTTCTGCAGGCGGCGAAGGCAAATTGATTGATATTTTAATACAACCTCCACCGAGCGCGGTCGACGCCACGCCCCCTCCGCCCCTCGCCTCTGTCGTCGCGCCGTCAGCTGTGGGTTTTTGCGAGCGCTTCCGGCCCGGACTTTTAAACTTTTCCCGCATAAATTATTGACAAATTATTTTTCTTCCTCGGTTTGCATCTGAAAATTTCCCCAAACCACGCCAGGACCGAGGAAGGAACACGGCAGTGGATTGCGGTGGAACGAAAGGCTGAAAGAGTGCGCGAGAGGAAAACGTGGCAAAGAGAAAAGCAGCTGGAGGCCAGAAAAGGGAGTCGGAGAGCTCGAGGGAAGATAAAAGTGTTCTTTTCCGCATAATTCCCTCCATTAGGAGTGCATTTTTCATCCACGGCTCCCCCTGCAGCCTCGGCTCCTGGCATCCTGCATCTTGGCCAAAGGAGTGGCGGACTGGCTTGGTCGAAGACTCGGAGGCAGGATGTGGTGGAGGTCGGTCGGTGCCTGCACAACTTGAGCTCGGCTCGCCTCGGCTTGAGGAATTCCATTTGAATAGAGATGATTTTTATTGGCTCTTGGCTTCTCTCCTCCACTCAGTGTGAAAATTAGTCATCGGCGACAGAGGAGCAGACGAAGCCGAGGTGGGGCAACAGGCGATTGACCACGGCAAGGGGGCTCGAGGTCGCCTCGAAATCTGGCAAAGGGGGAGGGATAGAGAGAGAGGGAAGTCCACCGTTCCAACTGCCCGCGGACACCCATCGAAATCAGAGCCCGGCTGCCGCGGCCCCGACCAGTCCACGGCCATGGCCAGCAGGTCGGCGGAGCCCCCGGCCAACCCAACCCAGCGCTCGCCGTGAGTCCGGCATTTGGGCAAACAAGAGGCGCTGAGACAACAATCGACGGAGCAGGGCAGGGGGACCGGGCCCGTGTAAACAGATCCGACGCGACCGGCGCTGGCGTTAATTCGAGAATCGCGATAATCGCGCAATAAATCAATAAAACCCCAAACAAACGGACCGATGGCCAGGCAAACATTCCGACTATTCCGATTCGTGCGCGATGACGACGGACGGACTGATTTGGATTGAGAGAGGGACGGCGGGATGTTGGACGAAAACAGCAACATCGGGCGCACACACGATGGCAATCGGCGAGGGTCAAACGCACACCGCGAGCCCAACTGGACCGATCTCGTTATCAGCCGGAGTCGAGACCGATCCGCGGCGCGTCGGCCGACGGACAGACAGACGGACGGATAGACCTGCGAACAGATCGACCAACAGACCGACGGACAGCCGGACCGACGGCGTAGAAATTCGTTTGGAGACGGCGATAACGAGCGCGGTTTGGCGGGATCCGACTCAGGCCGCTGATACCGAGACCGAGCTGCTGCTGGCTTGTTGTTGAGGATGACGGCGACGATGTTGTCGTCGTTGGGTGCTTTCGGCGGTGTTGTTGCCGTCTCTATTGTCGTTGTCCGTCCACGTCTCGATCGCAAACCTTCGATCGTGATCTGGAACAGCGACGGCGATCAGTTTCGTTTTCACCGCAGAGACGTGCGGACTGCGAACGAGAACGAGAAGCCCAAAGAAACCCAGAGAAGGAAGGAAGGAAGGCAGTAGCGAAGAAAGGAAGAACCGGAAGGGCAGAAACGACCATGAAGGCATTCGTAGTTTTCTCCCTGTTCGTGGCCGCCGCCGGGGCCGTGAAGGTGGGTCCGCCCGCCCAGGCCGCGGGCCCCCAGAGCCACATGGTCTGCTACTATGATTCATCGTCATTCGTCAAAGAGGGTGAGCGCCGATCCACACAGGGCCCTATAAGGGGTGTATAGACGCGAGAAACAGGCGACTGGGCCGTTGTGCAACGTGGGGCCGGGTCGGAGTCAGAGATTATCGCGGACGTCGATTGGTCGTCAAACTCGTCTCCTCTCCTTCCACCAACTTCGATTTGATTCCGTTCTCTTCCTCCCCCAGGTCTCGGCAAGCTGATCATCGACGACCTGGAGCCGGCCCTGCAGTTCTGCGACTACCTGATCTACGGCTACGCGGGCATCGAGCGCGGCTCGCAGAAGGTCGTCAGCCTCAACGAGAACCTCGACCTCGACCTGGGCAAGGGCCTGTACCGCACGGTGACGCGTCTGAAGCGCAAGTACCCGAACCTCAAGGTCATGCTCAGCGTCGGCGGCGACCGGGACATCGAGACGGGCGACGATGCCAAGGATCTGCCCAACAAGTACCTCGAGCTGCTCGAACACAACGCCGGCAGCAGTCGGTTCAGCAGCACGGCCTACGCCCTGGTCAAGACCTACGGCTTCGACGGGCTCGACCTGGCCTGGCAGTTCCCCAAGAACAAGCCGAAGAAGGTCCACAGCGGGCTGGGCAGCTTCTGGAAGGGCTTCAAGAAGGTCTTCACCGGCGACCACGTCGTCGACGAGAACGCCGAGATGCACAAGGAGCAGTTCACGGCCCTGGTGCGCGACCTGAAGAACCAGTTCCGGGAGGACAACTTCCTGGTCTCGGTCACGGTCCTGCCCAACGTCAACTCGTCGCGTGAGTGGACGAAGCCTCGCTCCAAGTCATTCCCTTAATCTCTCGCTCCCTCTCTCCGTCTTTATCTCTCGTTTAGTGTTCTTCGACGTGCAGGCGATCGCGCACTACGCGGACTTCGTGAACCTGGCGGCCTTCGACTTCTACACGCCCGAGCGCAACCCCGAGCAGGCCGACCTGCCCGCGCCCCTCCACGAGATGGTCGACCGCAACCCCGAGTTCAACGTCAACTACCAGGTCCAGTACTGGCTCCGCAACCACTGCCCGGCCTCGAAGCTCAACGTGGGCGTGGCCAACTACGGGCGGGCCTGGCGCATGACCGACGACTCGGGCTACACCGGCCTCCCGCCCGTGGCCAAGACCGCGAACGAGGCGCCCGCCGGCCCCCAGACGATGATGCCGGGTCTCTACAGCTGGCCCGAGGTCTGCTCGTTGCTGCCGAATGCGAACAACATGTACTCGAAGGGCGCCAACGCCCCCCTCAAGAAGGAGGACGACCCGACGAAGCGCTTCGGGGTCTACGCCTTCCGAACGGCCGACTCGAAGGGCGACCACGGCCTGTGGGTGGCCTACGAGGACCCCGACACGGCCGCCGAGAAGGCCCGCTTCGTGCGCAACCTCCATCTGGGCGGCGTGGCGCTGTTCGACCTCTCGTACGACGACTTCCGCGGCAGCTGCAGCGGCGAGAAGTTCCCGGTCCTGAGGGCCATCAAGTACCGCCTGACCAACTGAGCGACTGGCCGACTGGGCGACTGAGCGATTGGGGGCGGCGGGGGTCGTCGAGCGAGGCCGACTCGATCCCGATTCCGGTCCCCTCGACTCCGCTCGATGCCTCTCGGTCAGCGATCGGTCTCGGCGATCGAGACCCGCTGACGAATCCGCAATAAATTGAAGCAACTTTTCAGAACCAGTAAAAGCCGCGTTTGTTTGTATTGGACGAGGGTCCCAGGAGGTCCCTCCCGGTCCGGAGGCTCCGAGAGTCGACTTTGTTCGAGTCCGCCGCGAGATCGGAAACGCCTGGCCTTTGACGGATGTTTGCCGAGAGCGAATGGAGCTGGTTGGCGTTGTTTCTTGTTGTTGCTGTTGTTCTTGTGGTTGTTGGTGTTGGTGTTGCCTTAATGGTTGTTGTAGTTGTGCAAATTGTTTTGTAAGCAGCGAGATTTAATTTCCCAGCACAACGGCCGGAGGTGGCGGGCGGGAGGCGGCGGAAGAGGAGGACGGCGAACATTTCGCTTCATCATAATAAATTTCTTCCTCCGACAAATGTTGCTGTACGGCCACTTGCTGTTGTTGTTGTTGTTGTGACTGTTTCCTACGCTTTTCACTCTGGCAATAAAGAGGGCCAGCAGCAGCAGAAACAACAACGACAACAACAACGAAGGAACGTGATAAATTTCATCCTGACATGCAATTCTCAGTCTTGGCCTCAGCCCGAAGTCGGCCCAAAGCGCACTCATCGCCAGCGTAGGGAGGGAGGGACAGAGTGATAGAGAGAGGGGGAGATAGGGAGAGGAAGCGGGAGGAAGGAAATTACGTTGTGGCCAAAATATTTGAAGGCATTTTTACGAAGCATTTAAGCCACGATGTTCCAAACTTTGCCGGCAAATCGTGAGACAATCGCGGTCCGTCCGTCCGTCTGTCTGTCTGTCCTTCAGTCTGTCCCTCTCTCCGTTCCTTCCACCCTCCCTCCATTCGTCCCTCCGTCCGCGGTCTTGGCCCGCCCGTCGTCGCCGCCTCGTTTGCGGAAACGCTTTAATTTAATTAGTTGCGTGTCAGACTCGAGCCGGTTCCCGCGCCTGGCCCGCGACCCCCGGCCGGCCCTTTTCTGAGCTGCTGGAGTTTTCGGCTCTCGAGGTCTCCCCTCTCGCTCCTCCACTCTGCACTCGCTCCAACTCGTTCGTCGTCGCTCGGCAATAAAACGCCTCGGCAGCTGCTGACGAGCGGCGGCGCCAGCATCGGGCTTTCGTCGCCTCGACTTCTCTATAAGGCAACGGACCAAGGGCTTGGGATTGCGATTAAGGTTCGAATCGAGGCCCAGCCGGGTCTGGGAGGGAGCCGAGTCCCGGATGCGGGTTGTCGGAGCAGGCGGAAGGACAACAGATCACCGTAATTGGGCCGACGGCGCCAGTCAAAGGGAGCGGAAAGAGCACGATGAATTATGCAGAATCCAGAAATGGCCAAATATCACGAGCAAGAAATTCGAATGCTCTCACATTTGCATTTCCCTTTTCCTCTGAATTTCCATTGCCATTCGGGTTTTCATTTTTAATTGCGTTTTAATTCGAGAGATAAAAATTGCAATTTTGTAGTTTTTCACTCTCGACATTTTTCCCTCTCGCTCTCTCTATGTTTCTCTGTCTGTCGTTGTTGGTGTTTTGTGTTGTTGTTGTTGTTGTTGTTGCAGTTCTAGGTATTGTAGTTGATTGCATTGCTGTTGTAGTCGTGTTTATTGTTGGTTTTTGTTCGTTTTGGTCTGTTTTGTAAACATCGTTCGCAGGCCTCCTAAAACTATGCAATGAAAAAGTTAACAAGTACAATAACTGAACAATAACCACACCATCAACAACGCAACCAAAGCAACTGCAACAGCAATGCCAACAACATGACAACAACAAAACACTGACACAGCAACAACAAAAATTCCAACAACCGACAACTGCACCCACACCAACAACAAATTCACAAGGTGTTCAAATTTAAAATCAGAGTGAAATCCAAAACTATGGCCAGGGTTCGCAATCGAGGGACGGGTTGGGGGTCTCAGGGGACCATGGAGAGATGGTCGAGGCGTGGAAAGTGGAGTTTGCGAAATTTTGCGAAATTCTCGCACTGGGCAGAACAAACAGGGCGGATTTCGGGGAACGCAAAAAGCGACAACAGCAACAGCAACGGGAGCAACGAGGTGGCCCAAAGCGATGGCTCGTGTCCTGCGGCTACGGACATCGAAGCGAGCAGCACTTTATTTAAGAGACAACAACAACAGCAGCAAGGCCAACAACAACAATAGCAGCCACGACAACAATTGGAGCAAAAACTGCAACGACAAAAAGCACAGCGACGACGACATCGAACTAAAGGAAGGCCAGAGGGATGCGAGAAAGACTGAGAGATGAGGAAAAAGAGAGGGAGAGGGTGGGAGAGAAGGAGAAGGAGAAGGAGAAGGAGGAGGCCGGCCTTGATTAAAGACAATAATTCATGGCGTCCTCTGTTGCTCTCATGGCCGGCCGGGGCTGTCGGAAAATTCGCAAAGAATTCGCAACGCACGAATTTCGACCCTTCGCAGGACGCCATCGACGTCGAACGCAAACCCCCCATCCCCTCCACCTTGCTCCCACTTGACCGACCCCACTGTCGCTGGCCTCCTGTGCATTTTCCGGATTCCACTTGCGTCCAAATTTTAATTGAATTTAAATAAATGCATAAACAAACAAAAAGCGGTATAAATTCCAACAATCGAGGGAGAAGAGGCGAGGGACAAGAGGAGTGGGAGGGACAGAGGAGAGAGAAAGGCAAATAGAAATCTGTCGGAAACTTCTCGATCCGAAGTGGAATCTTGTGTCCAAGGGGAAACTTTTCGCTCCTTCCCAAAGAGTTTCGCCCTCTCCTTGAGTTTCCCGCCGCGTTCTTTACTTTGTATTTCGCCCACGTCCCCCACTGGACTCTCGCTCTCTCCCTCTCTTTCTCGCCCTCCTTCTTGGAACCTCCGTCTCCTTCCGCACTTCGTTCTTCTGCACCTCTTTCTTCTCCTCGCTCGGTACTCGCGGTCGCGCACTTCGAACGAGGGCGGAGGCAGGGAAGGCTACAAGAAGGAAGGAGAAAGAGAGAAGGCGAGAGAGGGAGATGGAGAGACTTAGAAGTAGAGGGAAGAAGAAGGAGAGAGGGAGAGGGTGAGGGTGAGAGAAACGAGTTCGTGATTACGGCGGAGTTCGAGCCAAGAATCGACTCGAACCGATGGACCCGGCTCGAGCTCCTCGCGATTTGCATAAATATCATATTTCCGCTCCTTGAAGAGCCCGCCACGCCCCCTCGACGCCCCCGCCCCCTTTCGTCTGCTCATTTTTTGCAAAATAGTTCGAGGCGCGTTTCCGGTTCGCGGATTGTGCCGTGCACTTCCGCTCCCTCGTCGCCCCACCCCCGAGGCGCGTCGCAAACAAATCCGAAGACGAGCACGAGCGCGAGGAATTGAAAGAGGACGAGGGACGAGGGGAGGAGGAGGAGGAGGAGGAGAACGAGGGGTCTTGGAGGGAGGGAAATCGCACCTTAATCCAATTATTTAGAAACTAAGGAGCGCACATCCGGCAAGATGGCGGGGCGAGCCACACAAACACGCACACGCACACTCATGCACGACACACACACACACACGCACAGCAAGACATCGGGCTCCATCGTGCGTGCGGATGGAAGGATTTGGAGCTCAGACCCAACGGCCAGAGACGGCGGACGATTTGGGCACGAGCGACACGTGTAGACGGCACACACGCACACAGCCACTCTCACACACTCTTTCACACACACACAGACATCTCTTTCACACTCGCAGGTGGCCCCCTTGAACTGTCCCTCGGCGCTCCCGGCGATTACGCAAAATAGTCACGTTTTTACGCTTGCGTTGGATTCGTGGACCTGCGCGGATGGAGGAGGAGGAGCGAAATGAGGAGGAGAGAGTGGCGGGGGAAGGACGGGAGGAGGGGATGGAGGAGGTCGGGAGAAGAATTCAGGGAGTGCCGAGCGGCGTTGAGAGAGCCGAGCATGGGCTGGGAGAACGAGAATGAGGCCGAGTCGGAGGCGGAGGTCAATGGGGCGAAAGGAGCCGGGCTCGACGGACCTGGGCCGAGCGTCGCGAATCGTTGAATGAGCGTTCGAACCTTCGACAACCGGCATCGTCCACCAGTCGTCGACAGGCCGAGGACCCACCTCGACGGATTCGCTTGGACAGGGGAGGCCAAGAGGAAGCCAGAGGGAAGTCGCAGACAGGCGGAAGGACGGACAGAGAAAAGGGCAGACGAATTGCGAGACAGAAAGGGACACAAAAAGAGGCCAATTGGGAGTCCCGAAGAAGGCCAAATGAGAGATAAAAATATTGCCCGAAAGAGGGCCAAAAAGATCGGTCGAACTCACCTTGTGGCGCTTGCGTTCGCGCTCGGGCACCGCGTGCCAGTTGAACTGGAGGTTCCAGTCGAAGCCGCCGACGTTGACGCCGCCGGAGTCGCGGTAGTGGAACTCCATCGTGTTGTCGTCGATGACGTCGATCACGGGGCAGACGACGGTGGTCGAGTTCCGGGCGATGCGGTCAAGCAGCGGCTCCAGCCAGCCTGGGGGGAAGAGAGACAAGAGCAGAGATAAGTAATCGAAATCGAAAGATTGGGGCGAAGTGGGAGCGTCGCCCACGGCCATTGAAACGGAATCCCCACGACTCCCTTAACGAACCAGACAAAATTGCAAAATTGACAAAAGTAAATCGAAACTCGAGGAAAAAAATATCGACAAGGGATTGTATTCGGTAGAAAAAGAAAATGAAACAATTACGAAAAAAAAGAAAAAATGAACATAAAAACAATTTATTAAAAATAAATTTAAAAGAAACTATAAAAAAATGACTCGAAAATAGAATGAAAAAAAGGGACAGAAGGGGAAAGGAGAGAAAAGAAGAAAGAAAGAGATTTAAAATAAAATTTAAACTCAAAAACAAGGTACAAAATAATCAAATAAAAAATAAATCGAAAATAGTGTGAAAAATAAAATAGGATGAAAATATAACAAAATGAAATAAATAACAAATCGAAAATATTAGAACAACATTGTAATTAAAATATAATATTAAGAATAACATGAAAAAAATCAAAATGAACACGCAAAACTTAATCCGAAATTGAATGACAAATAAATTAAAAATATAACAGGAGTGAGAAATTCAATAAAAATATCGAAAATAGAACACAAGTTACAAAAACAACAGAGCAAAAAATATGTCAACAACAAAACAAAAACCAAATCGAGCAAAAATAGAGGCGACCCATCAAATCGAAGCCCTCGAACAAATCGCGCCAAATCCCGCAAACGCTACCGAGTCCCGCGGGAAACGAAATCGGGGACGAAGCGGGGACGCAGCGGGGTGGGAGGGAAATAAATTGGATTTCGGTCGCGGTAATGAAGCCCGGGGAAGCCGTCGACTGGATCGTGTTTAAACTATCCATTCGCTCTTTCGAGGGAGGACCAGGCGAAAAAGCAAAATCTATTTTTCCTACTCCTCGACGGGATTCGCGCCGTGGCAGGCGAACTTTTCGAAATTCATTTGCCGACCTAATCGGGATCCGGAGCTCCATTCCCGAGGCTGTGGAAGCGCCTCGGACCCAACTCGATCCCGCCGCCGGATGGCGAGTGACGGACGCCCCCCGGCGGAAGTCGGAAGTCGCTGAGAAATGACGACGTCGATCGATCGATGGAGCGATGGAGCGTCGACGCTGATGGGGAGGTGAATTGAAAGTTTGATGGGCTCCTGCCGCTTTGTGGCCGGCCCGGACCAATGATAAATGGAGGCTAATTTCGGAGACAATGCCGACATGGCAACAGCAATAACAATAACCATAACAACAACAATTGCTGCCTCTCCCCTGAAGCTCGTGACTGTTTCGCGATGATAGGCGATTCCTCGAGTCCTCGGGCGAGCCGGCGAACCCGCCGGGACACCGAAAAGCACATCCTTGTCATCACCAACGAGCCATCAATCATAAATACAAATCGATTCGCCGTTTTCGCCAGTGTGTGCGTGGCCCACGTGTCGTCGCCGCCACCCACCTTCGGCCGAACACATGATATATAAGTTTGCACGCCGGCGATAACTTCTGTTTAATGGAAGCCCTCGTTCAAGGCTAGGGGCTGGTGAAGGGGGAGGCCAGTGACGTGGGAGGAGAGGCGAGTGAAAGGATGGAAAGCCGGCCGGGTCGGGGGTCTCCAGAGGGAAATTAAATTCGAACACGGAAACAGAGGCCGAGTGGAAGAAAAATAGGGGAGAAATCGAAGGGGGTGAAATCAGTCAAATAGGCTTTCGACTTGTCTGTCTGTCTCTCTCCCTCGCCCATTCGCTCTCTTGTTTCCCGCCTTTATCGTAAGCGCCTTAGGTCGGATTTTCTTCGAGCCCTCGCGGGTCCACCGGGGAGGCGGATGGGCGGATGGGCGGATGGCAACGGGTCGAGGGAGTGGCGGGACGGGAAGGCGGCGGAGAGGGCAGCAGGAGGAAGCAGGATGAAATATTACGGTCTACGATGGTTGAGGAAGGTCGAGTTTGCGGAAGGGTCGTCTTGGGGTCTCTCATAAATCAGGTCGTGGCATTTTTCATTCCGCGCCAATGCGTGCATGTGTGTGTGTGGCTGGAGGGTCACGATAAATGCTCGTGGGAGACGGCGAAAATTCCCATTTGCAGTTTCCGGCAAAGAGCTGAAGTATTTGTGGTCAGTTATGGCGAGGCGGGTGGGAGAGAGGGCCCAGCGGGAGGGAGAGGGCAGCATTGAATTCTCGAAGGATGAACTGCGAGGCTCCAGAAGACTTCAGAAGCCACAGATTTGCGCCCGACCCTCAGCCTGATCCTGTCTCCAATCCTGTCTTTTGTGAACTTCTTCGCAAGCTTCAGTCCTTTCTTCTTGTGGGAAAGGAAACGGCATTCAAGACTACAGGAGGATGGAGAGGGAGAGGGAGAGGGAGAGGGAGAGGGAGAGGGAGAGGGAGAGGGAGAGGGAGAGGGAGAGGGAGAGGGAGAGGGAGAGGGAGAGGGAGAGGGAGAGGGAGAGGGAGAGGGAGAGGGAGAGGGAGAGGGAGAGGGAGAACCGTAAAGTGAACGAAGCCACTCGACACAAGCGGTTCACACCTGGGCTTGGGGATGGTGATAAGGAGAAGTAAAATCTAAATCAACACGAGCCAATGATGACCAAAATAAAAAAGAAAGAAGAGAAAAGCAAAAACCGACACCGCAAATGGACACGGAAAATATAAATAAAGTCATGGGCAAAGCGAAAAAGAAACAAGAAACAAATGGAAGCACGTGTGAAAAGTATTTCTCGCAACTCAAATCCCAAAATTATGAATGGTTGAAAAGTTTCGAAAACTTTCTCCGCTCGTTTGGAAATTATTTCCCAAGTTTTCTTAATAAACACGGGGTCTGGGGGTGGAGGAGGAGGACGAGGAAATGGTGGAGAAGGAGGAGGAGAAAGCGGAGAGAGAAGGGGGCGTCCGAGCTTCCGCCTGAATGGCGAAAATTTGCTGAGCTCGACGACGACTTCGGAGTTCGGGAACGGACATGTTTGCAATAATTTTAAAAATTTATTATGTTTGCTCGTAGTTTAAAGAAAAGCAAAACTAAAATGGAATCAAATAACACACACACAATCGCATTCCCGTCGTAATCATGGTCGTGTGGTCAAAAACACAAATACACACAACTACACACACAGCCACACTCAGTTGTTGATTGCTGTGGGGACAGCGACGTCGACCGAAAGTGCCACCAAAGCAACAACAACAGCAACAACAAGAGCAACAAGGCAGCCAATAACAACCGCAAACAATAATAAAAATAATAAAATGGAAACCAAACTATAGCAGCAGAAATATCAACTATAACAATATGTTATTATTCCGTTTACGTGTTCGCCAACGTCCAGCTCGGCCGTGTTCGAGCCGCCGAGCGCTTGGAGGGAGGGCCGGGCTTGGGGGTGGTCAAAACGGTGGCCAAAACGGGAATAAATACAATTTGGAGCGAAAACATTGGGCGGCGGGAGGCGGAGAGCGGGATGGCTCGATGTCCTCCTGGGTCCCTGGCCATCTGTCCATCAACCACCCATCTGTCCACCCAAGCGCCATCGATCCAAGCTCCCATCCTCAGCCCTCGGCCGCGACCTCGTCCATATCCCTCGGCCTCAACGCCCACGCCGAGCCGGCCCCGACCTCGACCTCGCCGCCAGCCGGTCACGAAACCAAGCCCGAGTTGTCTGGCAAATAAACACGTGGAGTTTATTATGCCCAGGGCGATGAGCGAGAGAGAGAACGGAGGAGAGAAGAGAGGAGCGGGGTCGGGGGTGCGGAAAACAATAATATTTCGACTGCGAACCGAGGTCCGAAAACCGTCCACATTGATTTGAATTAATCTTCTGCGATATTGTGAACGAAATTTTATGGACGGGATTTATTTAGTGTTGTTTGCCAAATTTAGACATTCGATTTTTATGACAACCGCAGAGAGGACGAGTCGATGGGAGAGGAGAGAGAGAGAGAGAGAGTTGGGACTGGGGACTTGAATACATTTGGGCGACGAGTGGGAGCTGCGTGGATGGAATAGGATTTAATACCGGCAGTATTAAATCTCTTTAGGATCTTCGAAAAATGGTTTCATAAATTCTCGATGGCCCTTGAGATGATTCGTTCAAAGCGTTTTATTTGACCTCTTCCCTTGTTACTTCTGTATCTTGAGCATGGGTCGATGACGCGATCGATCGAAGCCTTCGCCACCTGCTCGGTTCGTAGTGGCTCAGGTTTCTCTAATGCAGCAGGGACTCGTTAAGACCAAGGCGACGTCAATTTCATGGTCGTCTGAGTTGTTCCCACAGTTGAACCAAAGACCAGGGAAGACAATCCGAAGACCAGCCAAAGACCAACCAAAAACCAGCCAAAGACCAGCCAAAGACCAGCCAAAGACCAGCCAAAGACCTGCCAAAGACGAGCCAAAGACCAGCCAAAGACCGGCCAAAGACGAGCCAAAGACCAGCCAAAGACTCGAAGTCGCGGGACCGCTGCAGAACGAGGGACCGGAGACCAGTCTGGGATCGCATGGCCCCAGGTCCCTCGTTCCCAGTCCGATTGAGAGATGCACGAGGTCCCTCCATTGGTCATGGACATCTACTGGTGATGCCTCGATGGCTCTCCAGGGCCGTGGCAAATGCGCGACGACCAATCGATCGATCGCTTGACTCGGGGCAGCCCGAGATCAAAGTGATTGAGAAGGGACAAGGGGAGAAGGGGGCGTTCGACTCACCTTCGGTGCACTCGCAGTGCGAGTCCAAGTACGTTATGACCGGCGACGTGGCGTGGCGTGCACCAAGCAGTCTGGCCCGGATGAGGCCCTCGCGCTTGGGCGCGCGCAGAATCTTCACCTTCGGGTAGGCCGCGAAGTAGTCCTCGAGCTGCTGCTTCGTGTGGGCTGCAACGAGAACGGGAGAGGGGCCAGGGAAGGAGGAGAAAAAGAGGAATCGGTAAGAAAATGAGAAAATTAAAATGCAAAACACGCGCATGGGCAATGAATCAATCAATCAATCGGAGTCGGTCAGTGGCTGGGCCGACCGACCGACCGACGGACAGACGGACACGGACGGAGTGCGACTTACGCATGTCGGAGAAGTCGTCCACGAGCAGGATGTGGCCGATGAGGTGCTCGGGCGAGCGGTCGAGCACCGAGTGGACGGTGCGCAGCAGCACCGACCAGGCCTCGTTGTGGAAGCAGATGATCACATCGGTGGCCGGCAGATCCTCCAGATAACGTCCTGGCTCCTTGCACCTGCGCCATCAACATCAACATCGACATCGACACCGACATCATCAACATCGACATCGGACAAGATCGACATCAGAAACACGAACGCGATCGCGGCGAATGTCGAGCAAGCGAGAGAAGGGAAAAAATAATGAGAAACAATGAGCAAACGAGAGGGAATCAGAAGGGAGATGTGGTGACGATCGACTCGTGTTTCTTGACAAATGATCGGAGTGATAAAAATCATGTTAAGTGATGAAAAACATCACTTAAAACAAGATGAGACGCGACGCCGATGGGATCGCAAGAAACCCAAGGGACCACGAGGAAGGAGAGGGAGAGGAGTGGGGAGGAAGCAGGACTCGTACTCACCAGGCGTCGCGGGGGTCGGGCAGCGAGCGGTGGACGGACATCAGGTCCGAGGCGTACTGGTTGAAGGCGTTCCGCGTCCAGCCGTCGTCCACGGCCTTCTTCACCTCGGCGGACATGTTGGCCGGCAGGATGACCGGCTTCCCCATCTCGCCGGCGTTGCCCTCGGCGGCCAGGGGGGCGTCCAGCACGCTCTTACCTGCAAGGGCGAGAGGGAGAGAGAGAGAGAGAGAAACAGAGTTAGCGTCGTGATGACAAATGCTTCTGAGAAGTGAAACCCATTCAATTTTGACTTCAACGCATCGATCCCCGGGGCGAGGGAGGTCCCCGGTCTCCTCCGTCAACCCCTGCTTCCCCTGGGCCCCCTCACGAGTCTGTCCTGCTCCTTCTTTTTCCTCCTTCGTCCCTCCGCCACCGCCTTCTCCCCTCCTCGAGTTGGCTCCCATGTGGCAGGGCTCAATTGAATATTTGCGGAATGGCGTCCCCCGAATCTCGTCTGTCGTCTGTCGCTCCACCGCTCCATCGCTCCGGCGCTCCGAGTGGCATCGCCCAGGAGCCATTTCCCAGAATATCCTCCCCATTGTGTGTGTGGGCGTCTGTCGGTGTGTGTGTTTGCTCTTGTTGTACATTTCACAATTTTTCGGTTATCGTGTCGTTTCAGATGCGACGCACTCAAAAATCGCAGTCGATGTCAACGGAGCAGCCACAAGGATGACAACAAAGACAACAACAACAACGACACCGACAACAAGAACATCGACAACAACAACAACAAGAACGACTTTATGGCCAGAGTCTCCTACGACTGAATGCAATTTTGGAATTCAATATTCTTCTCTCTGGCACACTTGCCGAATCATTCGTATGGAAAATCTGTCACTGTAGGAATTTCCATCAGATCGAATTAAATTTGCGAACCCCTCGGTTTTCCTATTGAGCCCACACACACATACATACGCTCACGCACACAGAGATGCATTTGTGAATCCCTGTCAAGTGGCTTTTTCTATCTGTCTGCGGACAGAATACCAAAAATTGTCAGTTCTCCAGGCCTAAGACGTCGATCGACCCGCCACAGATATGCGGTAGTTAATGCCAGAGCCCGAGGTTGCCCAGCAGGCTCTCGGGCGAGCCGGGGATGGAAACCAGGGACGCCTACGACGAAGGTGTTCGAGGCTAGTTTGGGGTCGGGTGGACGCTCGATTATGAAAGACAATTGAGGCTACTGGAGGTGGCACAGGAGAGGAGTTTGCGGAAAGCGTGAAGGGCAAAGTGACGGGAAGAGTGAGGAGAAGAGTGGTGCAAAGATTGGGGAAAAGAGGGAAAGGAAAGAGATGATAATTCGACAAGGATTTGAAACAATGGATCCCTCTGGAAGCCTCTCGTAAGCCTGGTCTCGGTTTCAAATAAAACAACATCAGACGAAAACAGCCGAGAAATCATCACAATCCTCATGAAATTCTCCGTGGCAAAAGGACTGAACTCCGACTAGTAAAATCTTCCCTTTCGACCCACCGAGACCGAGCAAATTTCGGCCAATAAACACTGTATAGCGATGTAGTGTTTGGAAATCTTTTCCCAATCCCTCGCTTCCCGCAAATGCCTCCATCTCTCCCCTCCCCAAACAACGTCCTCCCTTCCGCTCTGGTGAAATTCCATCCCTGGCCAGTGATTCAAAGCCTTAAAATATGTTCCGAGTGGGAAATTGCATTATTTGTAACTCGAATTTGATTCGAACCTCGACGTGCCGACATTTGAAAATAATTTCGAAATTGCTTCCGAGCGGAAAGAGGTAAGGTGGAAGAGGTAAAAAGAGAGGGAGAGCGAGAACGATGATTTCCGGCAAACGCCCTGCGCCACGCCCCGGACGTGTCGACATTTCGTACAGATGTGCGTGATTTAAAATTCATTTGTGTGCGTCTGCCGTGCACACAGTCGAGAGGATTCCGATTTGACAACGACAACGAGTTCCCCAAAACCACTGAACGCCCCATCTCCATCTCCACCTCCACCTCCCCGACTCACTCTGTGCCGAGAACCCGGTCCTCCAGGTCCCGCCTGGCCTCCCCACAGCTCACAGACAGACGGGCGGACGGATGGAGCGAACGCACGCCAGGCGCTGGATGGACGCCTGGCTGCCTGGACACATGCTCCCAATCGACGGGCCGGGAGCGAACGGCAGACAAGTGAGTGAAAGAGAGGGAGAGAGAGAGAGAGGGAAGGCGATAGCTAGTTCATGAAATAATATAATTTCCTCACTTTGTAGGGAAATTTACAAGCACATTAAAGTGTTTTATTTATCACACACAGCACAGACAGCAACGAGGGCATGGCGCGGGACGGGACGGGCCGGGGGCCCAGGGAGGTTCGGAGGACTTGAGCCACGTCCCGATGCATGGCAAGACAGTCGTCGAGCGGAGCCCGAGCCGGAGCCGGGGAGTCGGAGCCGTGTTTGAAGGAAAATCAATAAAAGAGCGGGTTCCCGGCAATTTATAGCAATAGAGCTGTGGAAGAGGACACGAGGCGAGGCGAAGTCGAGTGGATCCGAGTCGCCGGGGGGACTGCGGACGGGAGCCTAACGAAGGCAATAAACCGAGGGAGCCGGGGACAGACGTGGGCGGGGACGGAGGCCCGATTTTTGGCAGCATCCGAAAAATATCGCCCGCATGCAAAACGACATGAATTCGCGCCAAGAGCGAGCGAGAGGCAGCCATTAAGAGACAGACAGAGGGAGGAGAGGGAGTGAATAAATTTATGAAGAAAGTATAAATTTGATAATCTGATTAGGAAGAGACTGCAATAATAGACGTCCGAGTGGAATTTATGAGCCGAGAACAAGCACTTCAATTGCCATGGCGCAGGAGGGAGGGAGAGAGGGAGACAAACTCATCAGAGAGTGGAAAAAGGAGAGAAACAGAGAGGGAGGAGGACTCGGACTCGGAGTCGGCTGAGGATGAAGACATCGACATCGTCCGCGTCACGTGGAGTCCCTCGAAGCGAAGGCGATTTATTTATTAATGAAGTACGAGGACCGGGAAAATTTAATACCTTCCAGCCTCCTCTTATCTGTCCTCCATCTGCCTCTCTCTCGCCCTACCTCCCTCCCTCCCTGCCCCTCTCTCTGATGGTCTGATGGTCCTCGGGGCGATCGATGAGGTATGGGAAAAACCTTGAATCTGAACTTCGGCGACTTCATTTTCACTTAAGAGCACTGATTTTTATGCTTAAATTCGACACGCCCTCTTGCAACCATGGCAGGAGCACCAACTACAACAACAACAACAATGATAGCAACAACCTCGGCAACAACAACAAAACAAGAACAACATCGGCTCCCAGCTTCAATACCAATAAAGGCAAGGCAGACCTGAACGCAAGGAAGCGCCAAGAAGCTCGAAGGACGAAGGAAGGCCAAGGGGCAGCCAAGGCGAGGAAGGGAAGCGACATAAAAGAGAAGAACGACAATATCGACAACAACAACAACAACGACGACGACGACGACGACGAAAAACGACCAACGAACGAATGGCAAAAATCATAAAATTTAATTTATTTTCAATCGATAAGCAGAAAATTACAAACATCACGAAGAATGGCGGCTTCTCCCGGTTCGCAACAACACAGGCAACAACAACAACAAAAACCACAACAACCACAACAACAACAAGGCGAAGTAAGGACTTTGTCCTTATCCTGCTCAGGATCGGACTCGCCGCGTGCAGCTGGGAGGGGAGGGGACGAGAAAAATCAATCTACATCCTAGTCGAAATCTGTATAATGATGTCTGAGAGCTATAAAATCATTATCGCCGATAAATTGTAAAAAATTGCTTAAATTAACAACAACCACAGCAACTATGACAATAACGAGAACAACAACCACAACAACAATAATGAGAGCAACAACTTTAATGGCAACCACGACGCCAACGAACAAGCCGTCGTTCACCCAAGGAAAACCGATCGACGGAACGGCGGGGCAGGAGACGAGGGGAAGGCGGTGAAGGGCGAGGGACGAGGGGGGTGAGGGGAGAGGGAGGAGGAAGAGGAAAACGATGAGAGAGAGAGGAGTCGAGTGATGGAGTCGCCGTCGTGCTGGAGTCGTGCGAGGCTTCGATGAATTCCAAAGTGCATTCAATTTAAGGATTTCCCCTCGATGAGTTTACATGCGTCGTTAAAAGGGGAGGGGGCAGCAGCAACAACAACAACGAAAACACCAGCCAGAATTGCATTGCACCATTGCAACAACAGCGAGGGAGACCCATCATTACAACAACGATCGCAGTCGCCGTCGCAGTCAGCAGCAACATCTACATCAGCAGAGCGAAGGAAGCGATCGTCGGCGGAAGGGAGGAGGAGAAGGGAAGGAGGAGGAAGTGGAGGAGCCGAAGGGAAAGAGGAGAGGGGAGGGGGCTGGTTGGAGGAGCAATAACAGCACCAACGAACACCACTAATTAGCAACAAGTGAGCAGTGTTTCCTTTCGCAAACATATAATCAATCACGGCATCCTTGCCGAGGAGCACCGGAGCGACCGACCGTCGCCTCCGTCGTCGTCGTGACGGTGCGTCGTGACCGAGGAGGGAGGGAGGGTGGAGGGCAGGACGGCGACGGCTGCCGTGTTCGGAGCGCGCGCATTTCACGCATGCAATTTTGACGCCAGCCGGAGCCGGAGCCGAGGCCGGGACTCGTTGCCGTCTCTCCTTCAGCACTTCTGAGTGAAGTGGACGGAGTGAAGTGGAATCAAGTGGAGCGAAGCGAAGCGGATCCGATGCGATGCGATCCGATCGGCTGGGCCGCCTGCACGTGTTCGCACAGTGGGGCAAAGCGCAGGGGGTCCGTTCGTTGGGGGACTGAAAGGGAAACCGGGCTGGAGGTTGCGGAAGGAGTCGGTTGGAGGAGACGAAGGAAACGGAGGAGTTAAGATGATGAATTCCAGCAGTTCATCCACTCTCTCCTTCTCTCCGTCCCTCTCACTCTCTGACTCTTCATCAACCTGGATCTTTTCTGTCGTTTTCCAGAGTCGCCGGGTCAAATGTTTCTCGAAATCTATGGGAAGATTGGGAAACGAACAAAAGAGCATCGGGCTGGCCCTGGACCATGAAGCCAGCGTCCCTGCACCCTGCACTCAGGGAAACCCATGTCTATCGGTAGATCGACTCCTCGTGCCCACAGTGCGAGAACCGACGGAACCCAACTCGAATCGCCTCGACTCAAATCGACTCGAGTCGACTCCACTCAGGCGACACTTGGCGGCACCTCGCGCGCCTCCGGGCGCAATTTTCCGATGCAGAATGCGTTCAACTTAAAAAATCTCACAGCGCCAGGCCGAGCATTTCTCGCCAACCGTCCGCCCGTCCGTCCATCTGTCCATTCGTCCGTCCTTCCATACGACCATCGCTTCAGCGACACGGCAACGACTCTAATGACGACCTGTCGGCTCGGCAATTTCACTGGATCGGGAACCCAATTTCCAAATCCGACGGCGACCGAACGACCGCGAGAGCCAGCCGAGATTTCCATTTGGCCAACGGCGGATCACGTCCCGCAGTCGAAGTGGGACCGGAGAAATGGGAAACGTCGGAGATCGGCGACCGAACGACCGATGAATGAACGGACGGATGGACCGATGTATCATTGGATGGATGGACAGGCGTCGACCCGGCCAAGCCAGGCGTCCGTCAGTCGTGCCGGCCGACCGGGTTTAGACGATTTAAGTGATTCCCACTTGGCGCGCCGCAGATGCAAACTCGATTTACGAGTTGTCCGAGAACTGGTCGAAGTCGTCGCCGCCGTCGTCGTCGTCGTCGTCATCGTCGCCCGAGATAAGATCATCAGCGATTTTCCCCGCAACATCGGATCGGATCGGACGACCATTGATGATCGACTTGGACGTCTGGGGGAGGCGGGTGTGGGGAGCCGACAGTGTTTGCGCAGAGCCGTCCAATTAAGGAGGCCCAACAACACCTTGTCTTCATCATTGTTGCAGTCGTTGCTGTTGTGGAATGGCTTTCGAAGCAGCTCTCGCCGTGCTCAGATCCACCCGTCCACCCGTCCGTTCGTTGATCCGATCCATCCAGTCTGGACTGGTCTGGTCTGGCTGGGGGAGTCGGTCATCGGGCGGCGGGCTCCAAATGTGGTCAATTTGTGTCAGCTCCAGTGACTCCGACCAGCCACTGATGACGACCACTGACGAAATGGACGGAGTGCGTTCGCCGGATGCCGCTAAGTAGGTCGCCACAACCTGTCCTGGGTGGCTCGAGCCAACGTCCAGCCGGTCATTTGGGGAAACGGGAGCAATCGATTTGGCAGATCGACGCAGACGGCGATTTGGCGTTGGACTCGTATTTACAATCGCTTCCTGTTAAATTAAGGCGAACTTGACATTGCAATCTTATCAATTGTGGGCTCTTTGGATCTCTCTTTCTCTCTCCTACTCGTCTCCGCCTCTCCCCCACCACTCCGCGCACTCCCGCTCGTCTCTTCCCTGGTTTCTTCGCTCTGGTTTCTCTCGAGGTTTTCCATTCGAACGTCGGCCGAACCTGGCGGATGTTTTAAATTTCAGATTTCTGCCATCGATCAATTAACCGATCGCCTCGGACCTGATCGATTGGACGGGGAGGGACGGAGGATGATCGATCGATCGAGCTCTTTCAACTGCCCCCGATCGCCGCCTTTTCCGCTCGGCGTTTTCTCTCTCCAGAGTCGTTTGTTTGATGGCTTTTGCTTTGCTCGTTTCGCGCTATTCTTCAGTTCTCATCGAACGCGGTTCGCTTTCGCACACAATGTGCGATTGTTAATTGTTGCAATTACATCGATCACTCCACGAATCCGCCATTCGAGCCGATCCCATTGCAGGCGACCTCCAGCTGCGGCACCGGACGTGGCGCTCGAGATGATGGAGTTCGCCGAACCGGCTGGCAGAAGTCGTGGCTACTGATGTGGCTTCCCAAGCGGGGACCGAGGAGGGATGCAGCAAGCGAAAGGGAGGGCATAAGAAGGGATTCCCAAGAACAGGAGCCCGATGTACGACAAGAAGGACTGGGGGTCGTCGGACAAGCCCCGATAACCGCGCTAGTCCATAAATCCGATTGATGTCTCGACGGGCGGCCCAACCGCGGTCGTCGCCGGCAGCCACTAAAAGGAAATGGCAAGGGACTGCCGGAGACGCCGGCGCCCGCCCACATCGCCCGCCCCATCCCCTGTGACTCACCCTCGTCCGGCGGCGGCTGGTGCTGCCTGTTGGCGGAGCTGCTGCCTGGCCGGTTGCCAGCGATCAGTTTGCCGCCGTAGACCTTCTCGTTCGGCTGGACCACGACGTTGTTCAGCACCGACTCGTCGCCCTCGTTGATGTCGCCGTTGTCGTTGTCGCCGTTGTCATTGTCGGCGTTGGCGTTGGCGTTGACGTCGCCGTCAGCGTCAGCATCGCCGTCGCCATCGCCATCGATGTCCGCATCACCGTCGGGTCCGCCGTTGGGCTCCTCGGGCTCCTCGATCGGGACGGCGCCGGCCTTGTTCGCGTCGATCACGGTCTCGACCACGTTGTTGCCGACCCCGAAGCCGCCGCCGTCCTCGAAGCCGCCGCCGCCGCCGAAGGCATCGTCAACGGCAGGGCCGGAGCTGCCTCCGCCACCGGCCAGGCCGACGCTCTTCAGCGACAGCGACATCGCGTTCCACTTGCCGCCGGTGCGCCGCGTGTCGTCGGTGTAGATGAGGAAGGCGACGGTGAACCAGATGGCCGTCAGGATGGCCACGATCTTCACCAGCGAGGTCGAGCGGCGCCGCCAGATGAACGCCATCGTGCTCGGGGCTGCTTCGAGATCCTACGTCGAGATGCGAACCTGGGTCGACCGACTCGAGTGAGGGACGCGCGACCGCCCTGGGCGTGTGTTAATGACAAACTATTTGCCAACAAGATGACAGTTTTATTGCTCTATCCTCGCGCGCTCTCGCTCTCTCCCTCTGTGTCTCTCTCGTCCTGGTGGCCGACTTCGATCCCTCTCCGCCTCCTCCTCCTCCTCCTGGAGTCGGATTCCGCTATCGCCGATTGATTTATGCGCGTCCGGGCGGCCTCCGGGTGTTCCAGCAGCAATCCGTCTGTCCGTCTGTCGGTACGTCTATCCGACGACGGCTGTCTGTGCGCCTGACTGTGGGACTGCGGCCTGTCCGTCCGACTGCGGGTTGGAACCACTGACTGTGCAGTTGACGGAGCGACCGTGGATGTGACCGACTGACTGCGGATTTGAACGACTGGCTCCGCGTCAGTCCGACCTACGGTGGTCCGTCCGACTGACTGTGGATCTGACGGTCCGCCTCTGGATCTCTCCGTCCCACTGTGGCTCCCTCTCTGCGACTCTGAGGCCGTGCGCTCTGCAGACCCACGAGTTCCTGTCGCTATTTGAGTGTTTGCTGATGGCTGGCCGTGCACGTGTGTTGGTGCTCGTGTGTGTAGTCGAATTGGGTTTGTGCTCGTCTCTCTGTCGGCGATGGCGATGGCGACTGCGATTGCGATTGTGTTTGTGCTGGTGACAACGGCCGCGTCGGATTTATGATCGGCTCGGGCTTATTTATTCGTGCAATTAGGCTGATGCGTCAATTGGAGCATACTTTGGGGCTCAGGGCGGCGTGTTAGCAACAAATCCTCTTCCTCTCCCACCTCTGTCTCGGTGTCTGTGTCTCTCTCTCTTTCTCTCTGTGCTCGCTGGGCGTATGAAAATCCGCTTATTCGTCGCTCAATGCGATTTGCATAATTTATGCCGACTGTTGCTGAAATCCGCTCAGGGTCATCGTCATCAACATCAACATCAACATCAACAACGTCGTCGTCGTCGTCATCAGCATCGACTTCGGCAGCGTCATCAGCATCAGCGTCGACGTCGGCAGCATCAGCAGCGAGGCTTCGTCGTGGCCATCAACAACGTAATCATCGGCGGCGACCTCGTCCTTGTCATCAGCATCGTCCGCTCTCGCTCTCTCTCTGCCTCCTGTTCCTTTCGTGCTCACTTTCACTCGATTAGGACACGAATCGCTCCCCCTCTCTCTCTCTCGCTCTCTCTCTCTCTTGTCGACCTCGGTTTCGTGCTCGTTCTGCTGCCTCCGGCCTTTGCGTTATTGCCTCGAGGATTCGGGGTTTTGCGGCCTAGGGCTCGTGTTTATTACTTTTGATATGTATGGCTTCGTCCCACTCTCTCTGTCTCAATCTCTCTCTCTCTCTCCCTTTCTCTCTAATTTCCGCCCTTTGCCGGTTCGTCGCCGCTTTTCCTGAATTTCGTCGGTCGCCTTCGTCCTTGACGGCGCCACTGATGGGCCTCGTTTTTGAGAAGTTCAAGTTTATTGCCTGGCCACGCTCTCTCGCTCTCTCTCTCTTTCTATCTCCCTTTTCGCCTCGTTTATCCCTGCAACATTTATTGCCTGTTCTCGACGTGCCTCGGCTGACCCTGGGCTGTCGTGGCCGTTTTTCCGCCTTGTCCAAATCTATTCCGTTTTATACTTCTGTCAATCCTTGGACTGGTTGTCGTTGTTGTTGCTGTTGGGGATTTTGTTGTTGTGCCCGTCGATTTGCGGAATCTGAAATGAAAAATCGGGAAAGTGGATTAACAACAGGAATCGTCCTTCGTCCTTTTCTTTTCTCCTTGGACGGAGATTTGTTGGTAGCGATTTACAGCAGGACTAAATCGAAAAAGTACTAAATAACAGTTGGAGGCCGAGAATCGTTGGAGCAAATCAAGTCCGAAGCACTATTGAAAATAGATTGAAACATTTCTTAAATTGAAACCTGTTGCAACCTCTCCAATTTCCCGATAAACCTTCCAAATTTGAACAAAACAAGTCCAATCGAGCTCGCCTGATCTCGAACAATCGACGGCAATTGTTATTGTCGAACTGAAGACCCAAAACTACCTCCCAATTATCTGGCAACTAGACCAAGTTGTCGCCTGCGATGATGTCCGACTTCTATCTTATCACGTCTCGGAGGCGAAGTCGATGCCGAACTCATTTGTCGAAGTCATTTCTCGAAGACTTTGGTCGAAGTCGTTGGTCGAAGTCGTCGTCGAAGTCGTCGTCGAAGTCGTTCGATTCGGAACTTTTTCGAGACTCGCGACTTTCGAGTTCTGGCTCCTGCCTCGAGCGAAACTTTTCATGTGAAACTTTTTTCAGTGGCATCATGAAAAATTCAATGGACCCGGGCCGGCTCAAGCGGGTGAACTTCGGCCTTCGATTAGCCCATTTCAGCCGGTCACGACGGCCTAGGCGACGGGGGCGGAAATTCAGATGTCATTTTCAATTTACTCCGAATGCCAGGGCTACAATCATCGACAACTGCAGCGGAGCGAGGAGAACAACGAGGGAACAGCAGAAAGACGAACCACAAAAAGGACGCCAACAGCAACAGCAACAGCAGTAGCAACACCAAGAGCGACAACAACAGCAATTGGCAACACCGCCGACGTAAAATCGAACAGCGGCAAGACAGAGCAATGGGAGTCGGAGTCGCCATCGACAAGAGGAGTCGGGCGTGGACTCTCGATGCCAGGAGCCGGGAGTCGCAGCCGACGACAGGTGCCTGGACTCACCATCATCTTGTCCCAAGGGACAAGTGTCGGAAGTTCCCACAAGAGGACAGCCGGGACACGTGGACGGAGGGTGGGGGAGCCCGGAAGAAGCCGTCGATATCAGGAATGGGTGATAGCGATATTGAAAGTTGTGAATCCAACGACCATCGAGCACGATATGGGTTGATGGGGAGCAGGGCGGGAGATGGAGGGAAGGCGCCGGACACGGTTCGCGGTCGGTCGGAGCATGGGAAGGAGTCGATAAAAAATGGAAAGCGGATGGTCGGAACATGAGAACTGAATTTGCGACGGTCGAGCGATTTTTCGGACGCCACTGTGGACGAGGACGGTTTGTTGCGATCATCGTGGTGGCTGTGCTGGTGATGATGATGATGACGACGATGACGAGGATGATGTCAGTGGTCAGAGGGGGGGAGGTCTGCAGTTGGTTTATTGTGCAAGCGCAAATCAAATGGCAACAAAGAGCGAGATGTTTTATGCAAGCAGAGATGGATTGAATGGGAAGCATTCGATGATGGATGGTGATTATTTTAATGGTCACTAAAAGAGCTCCAGTGCCTGCGGGCGAGAGGAGCGGGGACGGATGGGTGGATGGATGGAAGGGCGGTTGAGGTCGGCAGTGGTTGGGGTCTGGGTCTGGGTCTGGTTTTTCCGGAGTAATTAGAAAAGCAGACAAAAAGCGTTGCCGAGCGCGACTGAATAATTGCCCATGTTTTCATCTCCTCTCTCCCTCTCTCTCTCCCCTCTCTCTCCTCTGCTCTACCTTTCACCATCAATCTCTCTCCTCTCTGTCTCCCCGTCCCTTTCCTCTCGTGCCTCTTCTTTCTCTCCACTCTCGAAGACCATCGGCGACCTCCCTCCCGTTGCTTGTTCGTCTCAGTCGTTCCCTCTGCTGCTCGATCGCTCGGCTCAGTTGGGAATGAAAAGCGCAGACATGCGACGAAGACGAGCCGATCGTTCCAGCTGCAGTCGCTGCTACAACAAGTAATAGAGGGCAGGCAAAGGAACAGAGAACCTGAACCTGAGCAAGACCAAACGACAACGAGAACCTGAGCTACGATAGCCAAGCAACAGTAGCAACAGCCAAGGCAACAACAACCGAAACAACAACGACAACTACAGCAACAGCAACAGCAACAATTACGTGAGCAACCACAATAGACAGCGGCGTGTGGAGCCCGGCCGAGAGCCCGAACCGGAGCCGGAGCCGGAGCCAAGTGGTTAACCTTCCACGCTAGAGCAGCCGCCGTCCATTCCTTCAACCCGACGATTCTATTACACGCTCGGCCTCCCCCCAAGGGAGGGCCAGGGGACGGGGCGGGGACGACCGAAGCGTGCACGTCGAGCAAACAGCGAGCGATCGGGCCTCGCGCCCCCCTCGACCCGCGACCCGCGACCCGCGACCGCGACGCGCCGATGGTCCCGATGGTCAACAGACTAAATCGCAGTCAAGTGCAGTGGCGAGGCGAGGGCAACCGACCCCCCCCCCCCCCCCCATCTCCTCTTCTCCGTCCTCCGCCGACCCGCCTCCGTCGCGGTCCGCCTCCTGGGAGCCGCGGCAGACACTGATTAACGCCCAGCCGCGGCGACTCCGGCCCCTCACGTGAGTCGCAGCTGCCCGGTCTGGTGCGGCCCGGCGACCCCCCGACGAAGTCCCTCGAACCGCTGCCCCCCACCCCGCCAGCACGATGCTCATGCAATTACTTATTTCATGATTTCTATCGTGGCAAATGTTTGCAGAGAAGCGAACTCGATCCGCGAATCGCTCGGTGGGATGAACTCGAGCTTCCGGTGGTGACGGCGGCGATGGTGGTTGTTGTTGTACTCGTTGTACTGTTGTTGTAGCTGTTGCTCTTCCTCTTCTGGCCATTCTGGTTGCAATTGTTGTTGGTGCTGCTGGGAGCTGCTGCAGATGTCGATTGCAACGAATGCGGCCCTGGCGTGCTCTCGACTGGTTCTGCGGGCGCGGCGAGGCGCGTCGACCACCTTCGGAACCACCACCGACCCCCCGACTTCACGCCCACCTTCTCGACCCACCCCGTTCTGCACTCAGGAAAATTCTCGGGAGAGCCGCGGTTTCGGCGGTTTCAAATATTGTAGTTATAATTTACAAGTAGAAATTTTCTCCCGACAACAAACCGACGTCGTGCTCTCGGAATATTCCAAATTAATGCGAACGAAGGACTCGCTGTCTCCCTCCCCCACTCTGCCCCACTCTCTCCTACACTCGCCCGCTCACTCCCACTCTCTCCTCTCTCCCTCTACCACGCCCTCTCCTACTCCTCGCTTGGCCCGCGAGCCTTATCGCTGTCTGGCAAATATTGGCATCGGTTGTAGAGACAGAAATACGCGAACTTCCATGGAAACGGCCGAGATCGATTCGCGGAAATCAATTATCGGAGTACATGGGCCGATAACAAAGTTCGCCAAACAGCGAGGAATTTGAAATTGACTACAGTCCAATTAAAGCCCAATTCCATAAACACACCAGGCAAATCAAACAAAAAGAGGATGTTTAAAAAATTTAAAAAAGCAACAAATGTGAGAAATTTAAAAAAGAACAACGAAATAAACATTTAAAAACACGCCCTTTGACACTTAATTAAAGGCCGATAGCGATAAAAGTGTGTAACACGATCCCACTAATGATGTGTGGAATTCACCGGCCCCAACGTTCCCATGGCGATGGAGGGCAATCAAAGGATGTTGAAGAGGCGGAAGCGGGGGGGGGTGGTGGGTAGAAGGTTAGGCAAAGGGAAACAATTCGTGTAAAAATTATGCAATCAGTCAAGGGGGAAAAAATAAAGGAGAAAAAATTCGAACACTTTCCATGTTTGTGCGAGTCGACTTGTTTTGGTTTCAGAGATATACATATATAACCGTAATATAATGAAAATATTATGAAGTGAATGGAATTTCCATTCATTAAGTGGTAGCGAGAGAAGGAGAGCGGGAACAGGCGAAGAGTCAGAGAGGAAAGGAGTCAAGCAGAAAATAATTAAAACAGACAAAAATTCAGACAGAGAGAGAGAGAGCGAGAAAAATTCAGAGACAAGCAAAAAAATCAGACAGACAGAAATTCAAATAGTCAGAGATCCCGACAGACCGACAGCTGGACGGACGGCCCGACCGACAACAGCTGGATAAATGCGGACAATTAAAAGAGAAAGGCAAAGCATTTGCTGCGCGCCCCAAAGTATGCAACGACTCGTGAACACATTTCGTTTTCGCATTCATTCCCCCTGTCGTAATTGTTGTAATTACACAACAACATTCTCTTCTTCTTCTCCATCCTCTGCCCCATTGTCTTCAACATGTTTCTGCTCTTCCTCTTCTTCTGCTTCGCGGCCTTTTGTTTTAGCAGTTGTTAAAGTCAGTTGTTCTTATTGTTGATGTTATTAAGGTTGTTGTCTTTGTTGTTGATGTTTTTATTGTTGTTGTTTTCGTTATTGATGATATTATTGCTATTGCTATTGTTGTTGTTGTTGTTGTTATTGCAGCTGTTATCTACTGAACAATCATCACAGTCGAACTCGAGCTAAATTATTAATTATTATAGGAATAATCGAGCGGGCGATTGAGCGCAGGAACAACTGAATGAATGAACGAACAGATGGACGGATGGACGAGGGGGGATGGGACAGGGCTTCGATGGATCCCTGGGTCGCTGGGTCGCCGAGAGAGCGCAGGTGGTCGAAGTGGGCGGAAGGGGAGGAAGCAATAATTAATAATTCACACTTCATTCATTATGGATGCGTCCAAATGTGCTCATCAAACACAGCTGCACGCGACCCGGGGGGATGAGAAGCTGGAGACGGGGACAGAAATAGAGAGAGGGACAGAGAGAGAGACAGATTCAAAGAGGTCAAAGGCTGTCACTTTGGCATTCGCCGGTTGTCCCCGAGCCACGAGCCTTGATTTGTGGCGTTTTAATTAGTGATAATCGCCGAGAACTCGACCGCTCGTCCTTCCCCGATCTCCCCCCTCTGCCATCGGCCCCGCCACGACCTTTCCCGGCACCACCGCCACCACAACCTGCCCTCGACCCGCCTCCTTCCAAATCTCCAGCACCACAAATCAGCGACCGCGACGTCTGCAAACCCGCTGACAGCCGACGCGTCCCCGAGGGACCGGCGAGGGGCAGACCCAAGGACTCGCCGGGCTTTTCAGGTGAGGGAAGGCCGTTGAAGTGGGAGCGACTTCACCACCCACACTGCAGTAATCAGCGAAATGAAAGTCGGGTCCTTGTCAAGCGCTCTGAGAGGGTGTCAAAACCTCGATCGTCACGACGCGCCACTCGAGGCCTATCCTTAGCTTTGGCTCAGTGTGACGCAGTGGATTGTTTGCCGATCTAGTGGTCGTCAGTGGTGTTGTTATTGCGGCCGTTACTTCCCTTGATGGATGGCCAAACGACCAACGAATGGCGCTCAGACCGCGAGCAACTCGTCGCCCCGATAACCAAACCTGAGTCACCGCCGCTCGAAGTGGGGACCGCGAGCTTTCCGAACTGCGAACCCAGAGCCAAGAGCTTTTCACAAACGCCTCCCTCCCGCTCTCTCTCGCACTCTGCCGCACTCCTCCGCCTTCCCTCACTCTTCCCCACACTCCCAATCGCCCTCAATCTTTTGGTGTGTGCGGTTTTCTTCACCTTCTTCGAGGGAAAATGTTTTTCTTGTATCCCTTTTTTGGCCGGGATTTGCTTTGGTAAATCTCGAAAACACTTTGTCAAATTATGAACTTTTTGGGTACGATTGGCTTTGGTAGGTTTTCCAACACTTTGTTAATTTTGGTTTTGCTTCCCTCTTTGCGGCTAGGATTTTCTTATACCTTATTTCCAAGCACTTTGTCAACCTTACTTTGCCACAACTTGTCACTTGTTCACCACTCTCTTCCACTTTGATTTGAATATCTCGAACTTCTTCGCTGAAATGGAAAATTTTCGCACATGCACCGAAAGAGCGAAATCCCGCGATCGCTCGCTGCAGACACACACGGAAATCGACGACGTCTGACGGTGGAAAAACCTCGACTGTAACGCGATCGCTTCGTTTTAAAGAACCCACTAGTGCTGATAAAAACGCAAACCGAACCGTGGCGAACCGGGGCGAGGCGAGTGGGGCGGCTTTGGAGAAACGCTTTTGCTCTGGCTCTGAGAGCATTCCACAGCTTTGTTGTTGTTTCCAATCTCGTTAACGTTGTCGTTGTTGTTGTTGTTGTTGTCTCGTTATTGTTATTGTTCGCGATAATAAGTTCTTCTTGTTCTTCTCCTTCCGTACGCGAGGTGCTGCGCGCGCGATAAGATAAAAGAAAAAACATGCCAGAACCGATTGCGACGGGGCTGGCGGTGGGCAGTGGGTGGGGGTCATGCGGGGTGGGGGGTGAGGGTGGACGGGGAAGGGGAAGGGGCCGGCATGGCAAGGAGTGCCGATTAAGAGTCCATCGCGACAGCTGGCGATGAGAGCGACAGGAATTTCAGGAAATACCTGCGAAGACCGCGGGATCTCCAAACCAGATTTTCCCCAGGCAGATCGGACGATGACGGCGATGATGAGGGGGAGGGCCTCGGATGGACTCAGTTGGACTCTGGGGAAAGGCCTCTGATGGACTCAGATGGACTCGGATGAACTCAGTTTGGCCTCAGTATGGACCCAGTTGGAGTCAGTTGGATTCTGAAGGATGGACTCGGATGGATTCGGAGGGACTCGGATGGACCCAGTTTGGTTTCAGATGGACTCAGTTGGCCTCAGTTGGACTCTGGAGGAGGGACCCAGTTGGACTCATTTGGCCTCATTCGAACCGAACTCAGTTGGCCTGAACCCAGTGGCGCTGGCTTGACTCACGACGCACTTTCAATCAGTCAGTCCTCAGCCCTTGATGGGTCGTTGGAACGAAAACCACGCACGACTTGGGTGAGGCGTGCGATCGGCCTGAGGTCTCAGGTATGCTGATTTCCCAATCGCGGTCACGCACTCGAGCCCCTCGACCGAGGCACACTTTCGAATAGAGGCCCACGGAGTGGGCGTCACGTTGCGATGGGTTGGCGGCGACGTCGCTGCTGCTGCACCTCGGCGGCGGCAGCGGCGGCGGCTGCGACGACGACAAACAAATCTCTTATCAATTCGGCCCCTTATCGGCGAGCTGCAGACGAGAAAAGACGATGACGAGAAGACGGAACGAGGCGAGAACAGAAGAGAGGAGAAGAGAGAAGAAGACGAGGTGGGACGAGACGAGCCTCGGCTAAAAAACACTCGTTAAAATGAAATTAGGACGCGTGTCTTCGCCCCATCCGCGGCTGTCGCGGCCCCGCCGTCCTCCACCCACTGTCCATTGGCCGCCTCCCCCTCACCCGGTGGCCCACCGCCTCAAATGAGGCTCCTGCAGCTTCCACGTTTCCTCCTCCCCGTGCCTGGCTCTCGGCCTGGTCAGGCTCTGCTGCCCGCAGCTTCGTCCTGGCCTGCTTTGTTCTTGTTCTTCCTCCGCGGAAACTTCTTCTTCGCTCTGGCTCGCCACACGCAGCATCTCTCGCTGCCCCTCTCTCCGTCCCCTCCGCTCCCCCCTCCCGTGGCTGCCCACGTGGCCGCCTCTTTAGGTTCGTTAATTTTTTATGCATACTTAAGCGATAACTGGGCAATGATCCGTCCTAATGCGGGTCTCTTCCGACAAATGCTCTCTCTCTCTCTCTCTCTCTTCCTTCCTCCTTCTTTCACCCGCTCTCTTCCGCGCTCCTCCCTTCTGTCGTTTGCTCTTTGTTCTGTCTTGTGCCGGACGAAGTGAAATTCTTGCAAATTCAAAAATCCCCTCAGGCGATCCTTGCAGGAGGTTGTCAGGGGAAGGACAGACGGACGGACGGACGAGGCGCTTCCGTCGGAAGGAGCTCGAGAAAATCCTCATTTCCGAGGATCACTCGGGGGACGGCGGACGGCGGACAAAAACGGTGAAGGTTTCCGAACGAAAGACGCTGAATGGACCGGGGATCCTGGGTGTTTTCAACCCGTAGCAAGAGCAATCGTTTGTCGCACTTGAACTCATCGCTTGCCCTGTCGGATGATTCCCTGGATTGTTCCCTGTTTCATTCGGCGAAATCCCTTTGATTAGGTTCATCGAAGGTCCTGTGAAGGCACACCAAAGGCTTCCCATCTGTCGTCTGTGTCGAGCCACCCCATATCGCTGTGTCCTCGCCACGATTTCAATATTTATTCCACATACTCGAAGTCCTTCTGCCACCTTGGCTGCCCATGCGATTTGAATCCAGTCGAGTTCGGTCGCCTCGCCCGGCTTTTTCCTCGCGCTTCCCATTCCTAATCCACGGTTTAGAGCCCTCGGATGTCGGGCCGTCAGCCGCAGTCGCCGGCCCTGCCCCGTGTTCTCGCCGTGGTTTCGTCTCGTCGGGGGTGGGGCTCGTCGCCCGAATTAGGGGACGCAATCGTGCTTCCCAAATCCGCCTTAATCTCCGGAATCTGCTTCGTATCCCTGAATTTAACTCCAAGGAGGAGTCGCGGCCGACGAGGAGGCGGAAGCGAGGGAAGCAGCGAAAGTAGCAGCGCGAAGACCAGCAGCAGAAGCAACTGGGTGAGGAGTAGGCGAGCAGGAGTTTAGGTTTAGCGAAGGAGACGGCAGATGGCGACGACGACGGCGACGGCGATGGCGACGGCGGAGGCAGAAGGAGAAGAACCCAGCAGGCAGCTGCGAAAGAGGGCGCAGATGGTGCGGAAAAAGTCAGAAACATGTCCCGCCAGTTGTTGCAATACCGAGGTTGCCGCAGAGGCCGAGGCGCAAACGCAAACCCAAACAGCCACGTTCCCAGCCCCAGCTCCCTCGGCCTCCCTCTCGCCGTGCGACCCGCCGCACCTGCCTCGTTCAGGTCCCGACGATGCCTCATTTAATGGAACCCTGGCGGAGATGCAGGAAGTGATTCTGAAGCCAGCCAGCCAGCCAGCCAGCCAGGCAAGGCTGCCTCCAACGAGAAACAGCCGCAGGCCAGACCGAGGAGGGAAGGAGCGAGGGAGAGGGAGATGTTCGGGGCACGACGGGAGCGAAGAAAGCGCCATGAGCAAGCTGATGGCGCAAATGAGAGTCTGGGAAAAAATGTAGAAAATCAGAAGATCCAGTGGCGAGGAGAAGGAGTGGAGTAAGAGAGAGGAAGCGAGAGGGGCGAGAGAGACGGAGGGCAGGGAGCACCAGGGAGAGAGATGGAAATGCCGGAGAACCAAAAAGAGAACCAGTCGAAACATGTTTTTGAAGAAAGTTCAGATTACAACGAAAATTTAATCAAAACGTTTGCGTACGCCGTCGGCTGTCGGTGCCGTCGATTCGGGGACAGGAGGCAGGGCAAGAGGAGCGGGCAAGGCGGGGAAGGCAGAGAGCAGAAGGAAAGAGGAAGGGGAGAGCAGAGGAGAGCAGAGGAGAGGAAGAAGGAATTTGGAGGATGGGAGCGAAGACCAGTTGGACCAGTTGTTTGCTTTGGTAACAGGACTTTCGGCCACTCGCATCGGGCCGGGAGCCGAGAACCGTTTCGGCCCGGTTTTTAATTGCGGATTCCGATCCCCGAACCGCCCGAACCGCCCGAACCGCCAGGCCGGCCGGCTCGTCGGATGGGGTTCGGCTTTTGAGGTTAGTCGGAGCGATTTAAATGAACATTAATGAGGACGTTGATGCCGGCGGAAGGAGGAGATGCACAAGGAGCAAGGAGAAGAGGAGGGGGATGCAGGCTTCTTTATTGGGAGACCCGCTGCTGGGATGCGAAGGAGGAGTTTGGGAGCAGCAGCAGCCGGTTGGAAGAAGTGCTGGAAAACACGTCGATTGGCAGCTCGTTGCAGCCGGCCACGAAAATACGGATTTTCTCGATTTTCCCACACACCCCATTCGTCCACCTCTCTCTACGTCAGCCCGCTCCTGCTTTCTATCTTAATTTTCCGCATGAAAACATGTCCGTTGTGATTTTCAAAGGAGCTGGTGGCATGTTTTCTGACGAGGTGGGCTTTAGAGAGCAGCAGGAAAATAAACAAAAATAAAAATAATGAAATACAAAAAATAAAGAAGACTAAAAATAAAAAGGAATGAATAGTGAATAAAAATACCATCAAATACAAAAGAAAAAAACCATAAAAGAAGGGAAAACGAAACAGAACCACTGTCATATCCTCGCCTCCCACTCCCTCCTCCTCCTGCTCTGGGGATGCCGCCGTTGGCTGTGCCTAAGAGCGGATGAAAAAGTGCACTTGGAAATTACGCCACTTTTTAATTATGAGAGCTCGGCGCACAGCAAACACGGGGCAACATCGGGGAGGCGGAGGTGTAGAGACGGTGCGGGAGAGAGAGAGAGAGAGAGGGTGAATGCAGGGCATTTGGCTTTTCCTGCTGGGGAATTTCCTCAGCCGAGTTCCTTCGGCAGATTCGCTCGTGGAGGATCCTTGGGAATCGGAGAAATAACAAAGAAAATACAACTATCTTCACAACTGGAACAAAAATACTTTCGCAAGTCCGGCTCCAGAGATGTCGACAGCTGTTGGATATTTATGGAAACATATATATGTATATATCGTGATGATATATCCAGAATTCCTCAGGTCGGAAGAGCGAGTGCAAAGCCGTGTTTTTGAGTCCTTGCTGCAAGTGCCGACCACAACAACAGAGAACATTTTCGACATTTTTATTCCCATAAAAGTAACGGGCATCATGCGAGAGAGATAGGAGAATTCTTCCTTTACAACATTAAACCAGCCGCATTTAAGCCTCCTGTCTCTCGATAAACCTGAATAAATGAAACATTTCGTACATTTTCCGCTTTTATGGCCAACGAACGATGCGGCGCGGTTAAAAATTGATGTGGATTCAACGGCGGCTTCCGCGTGGGCCCGACGACGACGTCGAGCGATTAACGACCTTTTCTCTCCCTCCCCCTCTCCCTCTCCCTCGCTCTCGTTCTTCTCCAGAATTGAGGAAGAAACCGATGCCCACTTGATCCGAAACGCAACCAAAGAGACGTCGGGTTCGGGTTCGGGTTTTTCTCAGAGGCGATAGAATTGCCTCGAACCGGCTCGGACCCCGCCTCCCGCCCAGCCGCCCCCGCTCCAGGCCCCCCTGGTCGCCCCGCTCGCGGTTCCCACACCACATAACGGTAATTACAATGGATTTTCCACTTTGGCGAACGCACCGACAACAGACCACAGCCAACGCCGCCACAGAGGAAGAGGAAGAAGAAGAAGACGAGGAGGAGGAGGTAGGGAGAGGGGACGAGGGAGGCTGAGAGGGGCGAGGTTCGAGATCGAGATCGAGCTCGAGCTGGGTTCGAGTTTGAGTTCGGCTGAGGGAGCTCGAAGCGGCTCCTGTTGCTGCCGGTGTCCGCATGTGGGCAACATTGGCACCAGCAGCGGCAACAACAACAACGAAGGCATACCAATAACAACAACAACAAGAACAACAGCAACAGCGTCCGTCTGATGACTGCAATTACAAAGACAGTAACAAAAACAAAGTCCGTCCACAATGGCAAAGAACCCGAGCAACGCCAAGAAACCCGGATTCGGAGCGAGCCACTAACAAGGTGAAGGTTTTCTCTCTCCCTCCGCCCCCTCTCTAGCTGGACCACTCACCCCCCTCGCCCCCCTCGATCCCTCCTCGCGGTGGCCGCTTTTTTGCGGTCTCTGGCGAGGATCGGCTGCAGCGAGAACTCGTTTGAGTTTCGCACACACGGCGGGGCCGGAGCTTGTGTGAGCTATTGTTATTGTTGTTGTTGTTGGTCTCGTTGCCGTTGTTGTTGTTGTTATTACTGCAAACTCAACAAGAAACCGTTACGTTGTTTGAACTTCTCCGCCCCGCCTCGGCAGCCGGCTGTCGTCTGTCGCCTGTCGCCTGTCGCCTGTGCTCTCGGCGTCGGCTTCGCTTGTTTAACTTCTAAATTAACCTCAATTCGAAGCTGGTCCAGGTCCAGGTCCAGGTCGTCCCCGACTCCGACCCCCGTCCACCTCCTGGCCCACGCCTCGGTCCCTCCTCGATTGGAAAACTCTTGTCGACAATCGGTGTTCGGATCTGGGCTCGGGGTACTTGGGAAGACTCCTCGGTGTCGACCTCGACCACCCACGACGCCCCGTCCTCCTTCTTTTCCTTCTCCCCACCCAGCTCCTTCTCCTGCTTCCCTTCCCCTTCTCCTTCTTCTCTGCATCCTCCCACTTCTGCACCTGGCCCCAGGGTCGGCCAGAAGGCGATGATCGCTGAGAAAACACCACCGATGCGACTCCGATCGCCGTCCCAGACACACGAGGCAGCAGCAGCGGTAGACACTGGCAACGGCAACGGCAACGACCAAATCAACAACAAATGACCACAATTAGTGCTGCCAGGCGGTGGTTCGATGGCTGGTCCGATGGCCGGAGGAGCCGATTGTGTGACTCGACATCGAGGTAGAAGGAAGGGTTCTCTCGGGGCGAGGACGAGCGACCAAGGTCTCCTCCTCTGCCGTCCTTTCTCCAACCCCAAGCCTTCCGACGACCCACTCGCAGGTGGTTCCTCCGGCGGCCATTTTCGTCCATTTCCGCTGGCCTCCTGCTTGCGTTTCCGCCGTCGTTTGCCGCGAGGCCGTGAACACGTTTGAGGTTCAAGGCCATGGGGCGGTCGGTCGGTCCGGTCGGTTGGGTCGGCTGTGGGGCCAGTGGTAGCAAAAAGTGCACAACAACAAGAAGCACGACAACAACAGAAACAACAAAAACAACAACAACACAAGCCACAGCGAGACAACAAGAGGAAACCGACGAATTTCGAACAACGGCCGCTCGAACAACGGCCGACGACGACGACGGCGAGTGGCGGAAAATCAATTTTGCATTTGCATACAGCGAGTGATCGAGTGAGGGAGAGAGAGAGGGAGAGGGAGAGGGAGAGGGAGAGAGAGAGTGAGTGAGCGTGTGTTGGCAGCGCCTCCGACGGACGGCACGAAGCACAGACAATCGATCAGGATGGCGGGCAGAAAGAGACAGAGGGACAGGCACGAAAAAAGCAAAAACGAAAAGGGGAAAATCGCGAGCCACGTGGCCGAAGAAGAACAAGAAGCAGCATATGACGAACAAAGGACTTCATTTCACGAGCTTCCGCGGCTTTCGCAAGGATTACCACGAGCACTCCTTTGACCACGCGAACTCCTTTGACAAATGCCCGCTGAAAACCGTTGGACTTGCATAATTGCAATTGTCTAATTGTTTAATTATGAAGAGCACTCGGCCGGGAGTTGCGGGCAGCCGCCATCGTCGAATGAGCTAATTAGACTGCGGCCACGGGGCCGGGCTCACGTGGGTCGGCCGCACACGCCGCGCCCTTTCGGGAGACGCGACCGGGGCGTGGGGGAGGCGGGCGCGGGAATTTTCAGCAACAACTGCGGTGACAACAAAAGCTACAGCCTGGACAATCGCACAGCAGCAAGAAACGCATGGGGAACGCGAGAGCTGTGGCAAAAGCAACAAGAAAGATAACAATAACAAAAGGATCTGTGGCAACAACAACCAGAACAGCAAGAACAAGCACAATAACAGCCAGAAAAGCAGTCAAAACAAGCAGAAATGCTGAATTAACAGCAAGAACAGTGGATAAAACAACAAGAACCGTCAAAATAACAACAAGAAAAGCACCAACAGCAACCAGTAACAGCACTACAATGAGCAACAGCAATGGAGACAACAATAACAGCAACACAAAGAGCTCTAGCGGCTCGTGGCGAGCTCGTCCATTATCCTTGGAGCCGAGAAACGCAACCAAAAGGAGGGCGAAGGGCGGCCCCAGGTGTGAACGGGACGGCAATAGCAGAGGGTAGGCACTGAGCGAGCGAGAAAGGCAATGTTTTAGACAGGGACGTGCAACAAAGGATCACGGACGGCGACTGATAAGTGAATGATAGTGACGGATGTGGAGACGGCGGCAGAGGAAGGGAAACTGAGACCAGATGCAGAGAGATGGAAAGAGAGAAATGGGCAGTGGAGAGGGGGGGGGGAGGGGAAACAGTGAGAGACAGTAATACAGTGAATGAGAGAGAGAGAGAGAGAGAGAGGGGGATCGAGAATGGGACCCAGAGCAGATGCGTGGGAAGCCGTCGAGGGACTGGGCGAGGACGAATCGACGCCCTCAGATGCACGAAAACGCGGCACGCAGACCCCCACACACCCTCTCTCACACTCGCCCACATGCACACGCGCAACACACATACACTGTAAGCTGCGGGGCTCTCACGTGACAGATGCACCTCTGGCTCCCCCGCGTCTCAATGCGTTGCAACGCGAGGCGCACAAAACACTTGGAGCTCTCGCAGCCGCATCGAGACGGCGACACATACGCACGGGTGCGACTCACCCAGACACCCACAAACTCACCCTCAGGCCGCTTGAAAAAGACACGGACGGACGCACGGACAGACAGAGAGCAAATGGAGGAGAAACCAAAAGAACGCAAACACCAGCAGGTGGATGGAGGGACAGAAGGAAGGATGGAAGGAGGGAGTTTTTTCGCCCCCCGCGAAATCATCGAGTTGCGGTTCCGACCAGGACGAGGACGACGACGACGACGACAGTGGGGAAGCCTTTCAGTGCTTTTTATTGAAACATACAAGTGGCCGGCAGCGATTTGGACGGCGATGATGCTGTTGTTGTTGTTCTTGTTGTCGTACAAGGCCCCCCGAAGCTTCTGGCTTCTGATTTTCTTTCATCAGCTCCTGCAGGCACCATCGACTCCTGCCGTTGTTGTTGTCAAAGTGTAATTAAAAGCAAATTTGTTGGCCGCGCTCGCCCCGTGCTCGAGGGAAGCAAACATTTTTTTCGAATCCTCCGAAGCCCCGGTGCACGGCCCCAAATGAGCAGCGACATGAGCCCGACCCCATCCTCACTCTCTGGCAAACCCGTTGAGCATCGAGGAAGGCGAGGAAGGAGGAGGGGGTCGAGACCACGACGGGCCGAAGCCCTGCGGCCACTCAATCAGCCGAGCATCCGAGGAATTCGCCCAGGTATTTCAACGATGTCTCTTATCTTTCTCTCCCTCACTCGCTCACTCCCAGTCTCCCAATCGCACTCAGTCTCTCACGTTCTTGTCTGCCTTTGAATAGGGAGATCTCCAAGTGCTTGAAGGGACCTGGTGAGAACCCGTCCTGGACGACACCAAAGCGAAAGAGAGGACCAAAGCAAACACAAGCGCCAGACATCGGCGAGGAAGTTCTCAGTATCGAGACATCCATCACATAGTTTTCCGAGTTTTCCGAGTTTCCCGAGAGCCCCCGAGGGGATTCGACTGAGTAGGAAAATTTCCACCAGTGAAGGCGGTCGATGGTTTTCGCTAATTCGATTCGATTCGACATATTTCGCCATTTTCAAGCGGGAACATCGAGTTCCCCCTTGGCCATTTCACGGACACGGCGCATTCCGTCAACAGCGGCGCCAATCACGGCCCGAGAAGGTCAACCGGGGTCCGGGAGCCGTGGAAAAAGTCATCAGTCGTCGACGTAAATATTTGCCAATTTGCGCGAATTCGTTCCACGGCAAACGCCGCTAATGGCCGAGGGAGGCCGACCCGGCACCGGCTCCTCCTCGCTCTCGGTCTCCGCCTGGTCCTCGATAACGTTTGTGGGTCAGCGTCGTCGTCAACCGGCCGAACGACCGACCAGACGCTTGCATAACCCGATCCTGATCTATCGCAAGCTGTTCGAGCTGAACCCAGTGGACGAAGAGGGGACACAAGAGAGAGAGCGAGAGAGGTAAGGGGTGGGAGATGAAGAGGGTGGGAGATGAAGAGGGCCAATCGTGTCAAATGAAGATTGAGCGAGGGAGAGGGAGAGGGAGAGGGAGAGGTTGAGGGTGAGAGACAGAGGACGTGGATGTGGATGTGGTCAGGACCAGAAGAGTCGAAATTGAAACCGATCTTCGTCCGGCGGAGTTAATCCGCCTCCTGCGTCTCGCTCTAACTCCCTTCGGCTCGACTCTCGTCCGTCGTTCCTCGTCCCTTTTGACTCATCTCGCTTTAACGAGGCTGCCCTCGGTCTCCACATCCGACGGAGGGAGGGCGAGAAACCGTGGGGTGATGACACGGTCGTTGGTGCTTTTGGGGCGTTCATTGTCGGCTGTGGCCGCCCCGCCTGCGATGACCCAAAGGACATCCTTATCAGCCCGGTCACCACACAGGACTCGATTCCTCTCGTCTCGTCTCGTCTCGTCTCGTCCCGCCCCAACTCGACTCACCGCGACTCACCGCGACTCGTCACGACTCGCCTCGACTCCTTTTCAGTGTATTTTTATTATGTTCCCGGATTACGAAGCCGGCCAGAGCGAGGATGTGTGAACCCGAGTGAACGCAAGGACGCGACAGGAGATGGGATGGGATGAGATGAGATGGAGTAGGAAGAGGATGAGATGGAGGCGGATGAGGCGCGAGAGTAAAAAGAGCTGATGTCGTAAAAAGGATCATTTCATTCGCTGCGGCTTAAGGGAGAAAATTACTCGGCCATAAAACGTCGCAGCGATAATTCCCCGGAAAATAATTAATTGATGAGGGCGGCCGGGCGACCGGCGAGGGGCGAGGGGCGAACACCCGGCTCGGTCCAGAGCCCTTTCGGATTTGTGGCGGTCGCCGTGGCCTTTTCAACAACAACTGTTTTATTTGTTTATCTTAATTCCATTTTGATTACCTCGTTCTTCCCACCACTTCAGGCCCCTCTTGCCGCGCTCTTTCGGGGCCTTTCTCTGGCCTTGTTATGGCTTTTTTACTGCCCACTGCCGTTGCTGCCATCTACCATATTGGATAGAGGTTTTTCTTTGCATTTGCTAGCATCGTTCTTGGAAGGTTTTCTCGGACTGACTTCTGTGAAGCAGTCGCTGAACCTTTGGCAGGGAATTCCACCCTCCTCTCCTTCTCTCTCCATCTCTCCCGTTCCACATTCCACCTGACGCCGCGGCTGCCGTTGTCGACGAACCGCCGCCGTCGTTCGCCCACCGTCGTGGATCGAACGAACGGTACTCGCCCGCCTTGGGTTAATTTATTCGGAAAACTCGTTCGCAGTCGTTTCGCGCGCCGAGTGCCGACAACCGGTCGCGCGGAGCGCAGCCGTCGCCGACCACGCGTTTCCTCGGCCCGCCACACGCCACACGCCACATGCCACCAGCCCAAGTCTCTGCCTCCGCCCTCCAGGAGGCGATCTTGCTCCACGCACCTCACCAGCTGACGACCGTGGGCTGCAGCGGGAGCACGAGGGAGAGATAGAGAGAGAGAGGCGAAGCAAACGGCTTGGCATTTTGGGGTTCAACATTGACATGCTTCTGAGGAGACGGACGGATCCACAGACAGACGGACGGACAAGAGACACAGACAGAAAGTCCGACGTCCAAAGCGACAGACACGCGGACCGGTTTGCGAACGGCAACCACCGCGAATTCGACACCGATTCCGGCGACTCCGTCCCCAGCTCCGGCTCCATTGACATGCCTTCATCCTCTTGCTTTGCATTCCTGGCATCGTTGTTGTAATTGCTCTGATTGATGTTGCTGCTTTGGCATCGCCAGTATCAACAGCAACACCGGCAACCGCCACGACAACGAAATGAGAAAAAGAAGCACACAAGAACTCGACTCAAATTTCCAGCCACCGAACGGAGCCAGGCCAGGCACCCGAACGGCAACTGGAGCGCGTCCGTCCCCGGGCCACGTTACCAGCCAAGTTCGGGCCCGTCGTCCACATCGCCATCCACATCCACCTCCAATCACGATGGATCCCGCAGATAAACAAAGTATCTTCGGCTACAGTGGCTCCGCAACTGTTGGCCGCAGTCGGCCGTGGACTCCGTTGGACCGCTCTTGGCCTCCGCCTTCCGCTTCTATTGTGCTCCATACAAGGTTAATTGGGTTCCAGCATTTTTAATCACGTCTCCCCAGCCCCCACCCACCGCCTTGGGGGCTGAGGCTTGTGTGCACGAAGGGCCTGCGCTGCCCTCATTACCGAAGTCACGTTGCTCAAACAGCCTTATACGGTCGAGTGGACCTAACGAAACATCGTCCGTACCTTCGTTCGTTCCATCCTTCTTTCGCCCGACCGACCGATCGATTGGTCGGTGGAATACATTTCAGATACGGACACGGAACCCCCGACCCCTGGCCAAGTGTTCTATTTCTGCCCACGGGACGGCAATGACGACGACGACAAGCCAGACGTCGAGTGGCCGACGGAAGCCACAGTGAAGCCTCGCTAACTTGGCCCGGGAACCGCCGCGGGGCTTCGGACCGGCCTAATCCTGGATGTTCTTTTGTGTCTACCTGGTAAAGGAGGAGGACGAGGCTGCCGAGGCTTCCCGGAATCCAGCTCATTCTTCAGTCAACCCAACTCAACGGTCACTCCTACTCCCGCTCCCGCTCTTTGCTTTATTAGATTCTTAATTCGTAAGCGCTTTTGACAGCTGTTCGAAAAAGAGGCCTTTGAAGTGTTCGCCGGGTTTTCATGGCAACAGCCTTTGCCCACGTCCTCGCCCATCTCTCTCTCTCTCTCCCCCCTCTCTCGCTCGCAGTCCCCATCCTTCGCTTTCCAATCATTTCGAAACCAAGACGATGGCGACGAGGACGATGGGAGCCGGGAGGAATTCATTCATCAATAATTTCCACGAATTTTCTCTCATTTGCGTTTCGTCGTAACTTTCGTAATCGCAGACGCATATTTTCCATTCTCCTCCTCCTGTCACCTCCTTTCGCCACCTCTTTATCTCGAAGTTCTCGCTCGAGCTACAGCCATTAAAGTTGAATCAGCGCCGAGTCTCGAAACTCATGGTGGGAGAGAGAGCGAGAGAGAGTGGAGGAGTGAAAAAGGAAATGATCATTTTCCAGCAAATGCCACTTCCTAATGGATGCTAGGAAGGAGCCGCCGACCCCGAGGCTCCGGGAAAAGGCTTCATTATCATGCGTGGCGTCTGCAGTTGCACCAGACACGGACGAAGGGCGAGGAGGACAAACGGGAGGTTGGCTAGGGCGAGGGGAAGGAGGATCTGGAGGACCTGAGGACCGAAAGAAAAAGATCTGGAGGACCAGAAGAGGAGGCTCAAAGGAGGACTCAGGACTACGATGCCAAAAATGCAGGAACAGACAACAAAAGTGATGGCACCGTGCTGAATAATGGGAGGAAGTTGACGATAGTCGATGGTCCGGGATGCTACCACTATTATAGAGGAGAAGAAACCACGGTAGGGATCCTCCCAGGCCAGAGGAGTCTTCGGTAGGGGCAGCCGGTTCTCGTTACTCACGACTCGTTCCCTTATAAGAAGAAGGAAGGTCGAAAGAAGGCAACTCGTGCCCTCCGAGTTGATTGCCATAGGAAGAAGTTCCCAAAATAGGTTCCGAAATAAGAAAAGGAGATTCCGGCGAAGCACCTGAAGAAGGTCGAGATGCCAGGGTGGGGAAATTCCGAAACTCCCGGGTCCTGCGAAGGAGTTCCCAGTAGGGAAATGAATGCCATTCCATTTCGAGAGTTTTCACTCTTTTGCTTTGTTGCAATCACTCTCACCGCTCGACGTTTGAATCGCTCAACAAAACAACGGCGGGGACGAGCGGCAGGATGGAGCCGTGGACGATGAGAAGGTTGGGGATGGGGATGGGGATGAGGACGAGGTCTGCAGCATGCCGTGCCCAAATAAAGTGTCTAAAGTGTTGCGATCCTCGTCTAAACTCTGCATAAATTGGAATTCATTGCACGGGCCGGCGACTACGACGACTACGATGACGGTGACGAATGAGGGGCGAAGAGGTAACAGGAGGAGACGAAAAGTACGACGACAATTGGAGACGAGCAACTGAATAATTCAACAGCTGCAATTGTCGGCGCGCCGAAAGAGGCAGAGGACGGGAAAGAGGTGTAGGCCGATAGATGGAAATATGGACACATAGGTAGCGGGAGTGAGAGAGGGGAAGAGAGTTTGAGTGGTCAGGGCGAAGAGAACAATCAATAACAACCAGCAACAACAAGCAAGAACAAACCTTACAAACATCGAAATCACCAACCACCAGCAAGAGAATCCATCAATCGAGCAACTACAGCTTCAACTTCGGCTCTGTCTCCATCGAAGCCCCCGCGGAAGACCGGGCTGATGATTTATGACGACGCCTGCTCCTCGGACAAGTGCTCCGGGAAGTTGTGGCGACTGCCAGTGGCCGGGGGGAGCAGGAGAGCCCGAGACAGAGGTTTAGATCTTAATTTCAATGACCTCCTTGGCGAGTTGGCAGCGTTTTTGACAGTCCGCTAAGTCGCCGCCCTCTTCCTCGCCTCGCCTCGCCTCAAAGGCAGCCGTCGCCCTGACAAGTGGCAAGAGGCGGGACGACGGGAGCGAGACGGGGAGGCAGGGAGCAAGAGGAGGCAAGAACGGATCAGGAGAAGGAAAGGAGGACGAGCTGATACTGATGCCGACGAGGAAAGTTGTCGGTGAAACTTTGTTTTTAAAATGTTTAAAATCTGTTTTGACACTTCAAGCAGGACGAAAGCCGAACAAATCCTCGCTTCGTCGTTTGCAGGATTTTCCCCAAACAGAAAAGGGAACCGATCGGGTACGGGAGAAGGGCAGCAGGGGAAAGAGAGCAGTGGGAAGTAACAGTTTTGGGAAAGTTTTCTCCCTCCTCCTGCAGGGAAACTCGTTCGAATTTTGGAAATGAATGAAAATTATCGCAAAGGAGGTCTTCAAAGACTTCCAGGGGCGGACCCCGACACAGACACACGCACCACACCCACTCACACTATCGCACTCGGGTCAGTGCCGTCGTCCTCCGTGCGCTCCACCCACTGGGCGTTGGCACTCGTCGGGTCCGCCCTCGCCGCGCCTCCTCGTGCCCACTCGACCATTCCGTTCCAGACGAACCCTGCCCAACTTGTCTGCGGACGTCGTCGCCCTCTCGTCCCTCCTTCTTGTCTCATTTTGCTATGCGCCCGCCTGCCCTCGTCGTTCTCCTGCGACCCCTCGTCCTCTTAGGCCTTCCTCGTTCTCGGTTTTCCTCGTCCCTTTAGGTCTTCCTCATTTATTTAGGCCTTCCTAGTTCCTCTTGTCTTTCCTCCTGGTTGCTCTAGGCTTTCGCCCTCGTCGTTCTTGCATTTCCTCGTTCCTTTCGGCCCCTTACTGGATCCACTTATATTGTCCTTTCTCCGGCTCTCTGTCCTTCTTCGTCCCTCTTGCTACAAACAGACGTCGGGCCGTTCGTCCACGCGTCACCTTTCGGACCGACCCGGGCGGCCAACGACTGTCAACAACAAGCAGCAACAACAACTGGCAGGAACTGCCATATACAATAACAACAACAACTACCAACAACGGACCCTGCCCCCAACACCCGTAAAAAGCACCAGGGCGGGGTTGGCAGGAGGCGGAGACCGAGACCGAGGCGGTGATGGAGACGGAGGAGGCGACGAAGGAGGTGCAGAAAACGCAAGTCGATGCGACGCATTCCGACGCCGACACCGACGCCGACAACGACGACGGCGTCGACGCCTCTGACCTAAATCTGAAGGAACTCCTATTTACATTTGGCCAGTGTTGCTGTTAGTTGTTGTCATTTTGGTTTGTTTTTTATGGGTGTTTTTTGTAATGTTTGTTTTTGTTATCGTTGTCTTTTTGTTGCTGGTGTTTTTCTCATTGTTCTTTTTCTCATTGTGTTGTTGCCTTTTCTATTAGTGTCATTGGGATTGCTGTGATAGTAGCAGTTGGTGTTGTTGCTATGGTTGTTCGGTTCGCATTCTGGAAAACCTCGCGTGCCATATAGATAGATACATATTTGCTTTTCAGCTTAGTCAGACGGCTAGGCAGACAGACGGATGGATCACGGACGGACGGAGGGACGGACGGACGGACGGACGCCCGGACAATGGCTTACACTGTTCGATGTGTTCGTCCGTCCGTCCGTCCATCCGACCGGCCGTCTGGGGTTGGCCTACCGCGCCATATTCGAGGAGCAGCGAGTCGGAAGGGGCCAGGAGGAGGAGGAGGAGGAGGTGGCCGGGAGGACGTCAGTCGGTCGGTCGTTCGTTCTCGTATCTCATATCATATGGCAGGCGAACAGATAAAGCAACCTACGACCGCTCTAATCAGCAGGTCGCGGGACTCGCGGGGCCCCAAACGAAGCCCACCTGGGGAGGGGCGGGAAGGACAGGCTCGGTGCAGGGCGGAAAGCGAAACGACGCGAGCCAAATGCCGGGCGAATTGAGCGTGAAAGCCGGCGAGGTTTGATTGGCCTCGGGCGTCGGCTCTCGAGCTACCAGCGGCCGGATGAGTTTCCGCCTGGTTCGATAGGAGGCGAGGGCGGAGGGCGGAGGGCAGCGGGAATTCGGGACCGAAATAGTAGGGACGCCTGTCAGTGGCAGAGGGTCCGACGTATCAACCCCAGGCTATCTTTGTCATGATTGCGGTAATCTAATGTTTATGTCAAAGCGTTCGGTTTTTTATAGTAGGGAAAACCAAACCAACCTGCCACATGCACAGTGTGTGTGTGCGTGTCTTTGTGTGTCCTCCCTCGACGGCGACCGCTGGATGTCTCTCAGCTCTCTCTCAACTCTCAACTGTCTCTCTGCATTTCTGTCTCCCAAGTTGAAGCTGCAATAAATCAATCGGAGGAAAGGGAAAAAGGAAAATGTATTATTTTATTCACTTCATTAACTGTTGCGATAAGGCATTATCGTATTTGGTAAGAAAAGGCTTTTTATTGTTAGTATTTTTTTCTCGGTACCGTGACATGGAATGATGTGCATTAATAGCCAAGTCAACACTGATTGGGCCTAATGGAGGCCAGGGTTCTTCACTCTTGGTGCACAACGAAACCGTATCAATTTCGATGGACCTTTTTCCGAACCGAGCCCCGGGTCGGCTGCCCCGCCTCCCTCCCCAAGCCGAGTATTCATGGAAACGATTGAAAAAACATTCTGAAATCGACAAAGCTCGACGCGACACGCGGACACCTCGAGCCGAAACGAGTTTTTTTATGCAAATTTTCCCAAGTATTCATGAGGCAGAGCCATCGGTTGAATCATTGAATCGGTGAAGGGGATCCGACAAGCGAGGGGCTCTTTTTTCAAGGTTCTGAACTCATCTCTCGCAGCTCTTTTGACTCGACTTCGGATCGATAACGATGTCAAGAGAAGACGGGGTTTCGGGGCACCAGGGGTCATCAGCAGTTCAGTTTATGAGACGAGGTTTCGAAAATGGTTTATTCAAGGTTCAAACATGTGGACCGCCAAGAAGTCGGTTTGATTTCCAATAGAAACGAGTTGAAGAAAAGCTGAAGCCCAGACTGAAGAAGAAATGAAGATGTGATTGAAAATTGAATGTACCGAAAGTACCAAACGAGAGCCCGACATGGCGAAGGCAGTCGACGTCGAGATCAATCCATCCGTCGATCGATCACTCGAGCCGGCAGAAGAAGCGAAAACCGCGACGACAACTCGAGAACTCCGTCGAGGGACCGGGGAGGGGTTGGGGATGAGGCTCTGGATTTGGCCATTTCGAGCACCACCCACGGCGCGTCCGGCCGTCATTAAAGTTAATTTCGGATTTTACACGGCAAATGCGATTTCACACTCGCGACGATTCGGCGAACTCCGCGAACTTCGGCTTCGGAACGGCCGCGAGGTCTCGCTTTGGCTCCGGGCCAGTAGAGACGGGGGGAGAGAGAGAGAGAGAGACGAGGGATTTCGAGTTCTTTGACGGCACTCGAGACCGGGCCCGGCCGCGCATACGCCGGACGATGATTTGTAGAATTTTGTTAAAATTAATATTACAAAAAAAAATATTATTAATGGAAAAACTTGCGAAATCACGTTGCAAAAACAAAACGAAAAAACCAAATTCAACAAAGAGCCAGCACAACAAAAAGAATTTAATACAAAAAAATTAACACTGGAAGAGTGAAACATCAAGAAAAAATGGGAAAAAAGTAGAACAAGTAGAAAAAAATAAAAATGAAAAAAAATTGAAAAAAAAAATTGATAATAATGAAGTAAAGACGAGAAATTAAAACAAAAATTAAGTCGGCCGGCAGCAGCGCGCGCCGCGAACTCGCCCAATGGCCGCGTTTCCGCCTCCGCCCTCGGCCCCAGGCCCGGCCTGCGTCTCGTCGCCGCCTCCGCCGTTCGCCAGGGGTCTCCGGCGGTCATCGGCGCCGACGTCGACGTCGTCGTTGTCGTCATCATCGTCATCGTATTGAAATGAGTTAATCAAGGCTGAGGCTTCGCCGGCGACTCCGACGGCGGCTGCGACAACGAAAACGACGTCGGGCGGGCCCTCGCTCGCTCGCCCGCTCGATCCACTTACTCCAGTTAGCTTCTTCTTCTTACACGTTTTCGGCCTCCCCTCCACTCCTTCTTCTCCTTTTCTCACCACTTCTGCTGTCGACCTCTTCGTCTCGTCCCCGCCTTCTTCGAGCACTTCGAGAAATCAGAATAATTCACTTCGTTAGCCGGGCTCCCATTGATGTTGGCGTCTATTGTTGTTGTTAATGTTATGGTTTTTGTTGTTGTCAATATTGTTTTTGTTGCTGTTATTAAAATTGTTTTTGTTACAGTCTTCCCTGTTGTTTTTGTAATGATAACGTAGTTATTTTTATTCGTTTTTCACTATTTTTGTTATGGTTTTTATTATTATGGTGATTACTATTGTTATTGCGATTATTTTTTTTTTGTTTTTGTTTTTATGTTGCTTTGTTTACAAATTAAAGATTTGTCGGACCCCCTCTTCTCTCCCCCGCCCCCTCCCAACAAACAATTAATGCTTGTTGTTGTGGAAGTTGTCATTAAGACGATGATGGATAACCAAAGACCCAGAAAGGACCCGAAGGCGAGCGGTGACTTCGTCATAGAAGCCCTCAATCACGGCCTAATGGATCCGATCCGGAGGTTCATTTGTAACCTTTGTCTGGCCCCCGCCGCCACCGCCGCCGCCGTCGCCTCCTGGGTCAACGAGGAGGAGGAGTCGAAGAGAGAGAGAGAGAAGCCGAGTCGTGGGCGTTTCTGCCGTGCGCCGGCTGCCAGGGTCCGCAATTAAGTGAAATCAAAGTCGCGCCGATCTCGACTCCCGTGATTTATCGCCGACCTTCCTCCCTCCCTCTCTCCCTCTCTCTCTCTCTCTTCCCTCCTCGCGCCCATCGGAGTGGATTTTTCAAATTGCGGAACTTCACGAACTCCCCTGATTGATTCCCACATTGTCTCTGTCTCCCCGAGCGGTGACGCCCGGCGGACGATGAGCGGCCAGCGTTTGTCTGATGGATAGCCGAAGGTCCGACCACCAGCCTGATAGACAGAGTTCCGTCCATCCAGCCCACTCATCAAGAGCTCCTCGTTCGTTCTCTCGCTGGCCGAGTCCGGTCCAGTCCAGTTCGGTTGGGGCCAGGCTCCGGCCGAAAGCCGCCGTCCGATGCGGGCCAAGATTAATTGAATCCCATTCCGGGCCGAAGACGTGTTAATGACTGCCACAGAATGTTAATAATCTTCCGGGCCCGAACAGACCGAAGCCGACGGTGCGACGAGGGGGACGGAGAGGAGTTTGAGGCGAAGGCGGTGGAGGCGATGACGCTGGCGCTGGCGAGATGCCCACGTGCTCCAAACACCTTTTCGCCTTTTCGTTCATCAAGACTGTAAACGAGACGAATGATGGACGAAGCGATTTCGAGTCCAGGATTTCAAAGGTTGGATCGCGGGAACGTGGACCGATGGACGGGAACGTCCAGGGGACGTCGAGAGGACGTTGAATGAACGGCGCGGAGACGTCGGAAAGATCATTGAGGGAAGGACGAGGGAACGTCGAGAGATCGCTGAGGGAGCGTCGAGGTCGCTTCAACACCGCACATTATTCAGGGTTAATAGAAATTTAATTACGAATTTCCCAGAGTCGCGGCAACCGAGGCAAATGCAGCGAATTTGCAGCAACAGCAACAACAAAGACAACAAAAACCGCAGCAACGACGGTCCCCGATAGGGCGGGAGGCAGGCGGGAAGGAAGGAAGGGAGGTTGATGAAGGTGCCTGCAGCCGGCCGGAAATGTTAGTAGGCATCGGCCCCGATTCAGGGCTCGATGGCTGACGACGACTGACGGCGATCGATGGACGGCGGCGTCGACGGCCGATCGAGGCGACCAACTTTTCGCCCTCGCCGCCGCCGGCTGTCGCTTAGTGAAGTGGTGTGAAGTGAACCGAATGCCCACGAGTTCGAGCCCCGCCGGTGCCGCCCCGCCTCGTGGCCTGGAGCGCGGTAATTAGCAGATGCAGCCTGGCAACTGCAGCTGATAAGCACAGTGGGGCAACAAAAGCGGGGACAACAACAAAGGCATTGGCAACAACGAAAGCTCTGGTAACAACAGAAGCATCGGCGGCAACAAAAGCATTGGCGACAACAGCAAAAACGCCATCACTGAAGTAGCAGTTGCAACAATGAGGACTGCAATAACAACAACAACAGCAACAACAACAACAACGGCGACACTGTGGCGAACTCCAACAACACTGACAACAACAACAACAACAACAGCAAATCGCCACCAGCAGCAACATGACGACCTCGCAACTCCATCACTTGGTCTCCCTCTCTCACTCCCTCTCCTGCATCTCTATCTCTCTTTCTCTCTTTCTCTCTCTCTCTCTCTCTCTCTCTCTCTATCTCTGCCACTCTTTTCCTCCCGCATTGACTTCGCTCCCTGCCAGCAGCCGGATCCGTGTTCCGACGGCACCGAAGCGAACCGCACGATTCTTTTAGCAATTTATAGAATTTAATTAAACAAAATAATCGCACGGCGTTAATTATGCGGGCTGTTTATCCAGCGAATTATGTTCGTCTCGAGCGCATCATTCTCACTCCCTCTCTCTCGCAGAGAAAACGTGTCGCTGTTTCGCTCTTAACGAGCGGAACTTAATTAGAAAACACGATATTAAATGATGTTGATGAAAACGCAATTTCCATTTCGAGTGCGATATTTCCATTCGGTTCGCACGATGGCGAGATCTCCCTCTCTCACTCACTCTCTCTCTCTCTCTCTCTCTCTCTCTCTCTCTCTCTAGCTCTGTCTCCCTCTGTCACGCCCTGGGTGAAAGGAAAGTTCGATTTCTCACTCAAATGGAGCACAGTTCAAGGTACGGAGACGTCGCCCGTACCTTGAATCTAATTAAAACCTCTCCAGGCCCGGGTCGATTACATAATTAAAGCCGGCGAAATAATCGTCGCCATCGATTCCGGACATTATCTGCGAATTCATCTCGCAAAGCCCCGAAATTCACTCGTCCAAAATCAACAAACACAACGCATGAAAATAAACACCGGAATCGATGAAACTATCAAATGCAAAGTCGTAATTTATTCAGCAAATCGCCGAGGAGGAGGAGGAGGGGAAGAGAAGGAAAGAACAGGGGGATGGATGGGGAGGAGGAGAAGTCGAAATGTTTATTATTCACCACATCCGCCCGGCCCTGGGATCCCGGGATCCTGGAATTGATGGCGCTCGGTAATCATTTGATAACAATTCGAGTCCCGGGGCCTCGGCGACTTCATCAACCCGTTGCCAAATAATTTTTCTCCCGATACCAATAGCAATAACCACAACAACAACAACAAATCGTGGAGGAACAGCAACAAAGAAGAATAAGAGCCTAGACGGCAATTCATTATGATTAATTTAATTTATTGCTGTGCGAATTTTTCACGAATGCAACTCCGCAATTTGCCTTCGGCGCTCGGCAGCCACGCGGATCTCGCCGGCGACCGCCACACAAGCCGGGAGTCAGGGAGAGAGGGCGAGGGAGAAAGAGATAGGGAGAGCTGCCCGCCCGACCGAGAGCCATCAATAAATGGATGATGATTAAAATATGGCCAGAACGGCTGCCGAGCACCTGCCAACCACGCCGTCCACCCATCGTCCAACGACCGTCGGGCCGTCGCGTCGGGCCGTCGAGCCGTCGTGTATAACAAACAATAATTTAAGTCAACGGCCGGCCGCAAACGCAATAATTCATCGGTGTTCGAAAGCGCACTCGGGCAATTATGAGCCTCCGAGGCATCAGGGATGGCGCTGCGGCTGGGCCGGTTCTGAGGCTGGGGCTGCGGATGGCAGCGAGCAGGGACAGGGAGCCGTTGCCGGGTGGGACCGAGGGAGATGCCCGATGCCCGACTGGTCCCCGACTCCCTGAGCCCGCAAGGTCCACGCGCTTTGGTTCTGCTGGGCTCTGTGCGTTTGGTTTGGTGCCGCCCGGAGCCGCGACCCGCGACGCATCAACGCCGGGAATGATAAACGAGAGCAAAATCGTCGACCCGCCCCCACCCTCGACTCCCTCCCCTCTGAGCCGTCGCCCTTTGATCCTCGAGAGACGCTAGCGAGGGCTCGGACCCAGACCCATGCTCAGGCTCAGGCCCAGGCTCGCTGTTGTTGATGATGACGATGATGACGATGACGTTGGCCGAAGATGTTGCTGTTGCCGTGATGTTCGGATGTCGCCCTTGTGGTTGTTGTAGACTCATTGTCGCTGTTGTTGTAGTTCGTTGTCGTTGTTGCTGCAGCTCGCCGGCCGAGAGCAACTTATTTATGGCCACGAGGCGTGCGCGCCGTCCATCGGCCGTTTACAACTTCATTTTGAAATATGAGCATCCGTTCGCGCCGGCCGAGCCACCACCGTCACCGTCACCAGCGCCATCGCCATCGCCATCGCCGCCTCCATCGACCTCCCTCGTCTCCTGTGCCTCGCTCGGGCTGTTCGCAAGCTGTTTTTAATGGAAATTGCCTTTTTTATCCTTTGGCCTGCCTGCCTGCCTGCCTGCCCTTCGTAGGCTCGCACTACAATCGCCAAGGCAACTCCTTCGCTCCCTCGCTACCCTGGGCCTTGCCATCGGAGAGGGAAAGAGTGAGTGCGAGCGAGAGGGCGATGGAGCGGCAGACACTGGGCTCGCAATCCGTTGCGTTCGCCGTCAAAATTCGAGACCAATTTGTGAATGTTTTTTATTCGCGCACTCAGCATGATTTACGGGCTGCGAGAGAGACCAGCGCAACGAGCAAAGAGTGAAAGGGAGAGAGAGAGAGGGTCCGTCCCGCCGGGGTGAGGGAGCAAAATTGGATTTGCAATGAAATTAAAAATAGCTACAATAAGATGCAAGCATAATTGGATGCCAAGGACCACGGCGAGTGCTGGTAGGAAGGCAGAGGGCAAAGAGGCGAGAGAGAAAGCGAAAAGAACACAAAAAATAGGAGTCAAAAGAGGAGAGAAATAAGCCTTCACAAGTGTCTGTCGAACCAGGGCCCAAAGCGATCCATCTGCGGGAGTCGCAGACTGAATCTTAATGGCCATAAAAGCACATCCGAGTCAGGGCGATTAAATTTCATGGACTTCTTGAATTACCATGACAAACAAGTCTTTTCTCCGAACGGCGTCGTCGTCGCCATCGTCGTCATTGTCTTCGTTTTGCGTTTGTTTTCTCTGCAATTTGCTTCAATCATTTCCAGCTCAAACCCCTCCACTCCACCGAGTTGTTGCTGTTGTTGTTTGTGTTCCTTTGCCTATTGATCCTTTTCCCCAGTCGCCCACACACCTTCGACTCCTGCTGTCGACACGAAAACAACAACCTGGGCCTTTCTTTCTTCCTTGCATCCCCACTCGCTCGCTCGCCTCCTTTGCCCTGTTCCTTTGCCATCCATCTATCATTCGGTCGCCCCTCCGTCCTTTGTTTTCCACCTTTCTCGCCTTTAACCCCACCCATTCCCACTCTCACTTTCACTCTCACTCATTCCCTCTCTACTCGGTGTTGCTTCCCCGTGCGTTTGTGTGTTCATTAATTTTCCTGTTAACAAATTACGCAATTTCTCACACGTAACGATTCCTCGCTTCCCACTCGCCGCCACCGTCGGTGAGCGGGGCTCGGAGCAGGTCGCGGGCGAAGGATCCACCCTGGCCCAGCTGCGCTCGTTCGCATCCTTCGGCCGTCCGTCCTTCGTTCGCCGTCCTCGCCGCCAACGAGCCTCTCCTCGCAATTAGTTCTTCGCACTTTCGTTCACTCCAACATCGACGCCCCATCGTCGTCGCCCTCATCGATGGCAGGCACTTTGTTTATGCACACATCGATGATTGCGACGGCAATGATGACGACGGCAACGATGGGGCCGATGGCGATGGCGATGGAGAGACGCGAGGTGAATGGTGTGCCAATAAAGAAGGCGCTTCTACCTGCGCCTTCTTTAACAGCGGCCAAGGGGACACTAAAAACCATGCGAGCAGAGGATCGCCATTATGACAGTTTCCATAATATAATCATGTATTCATCATGGCGCGGATGGATGGAGCAATCGTCATCAGATCACTCGAGGTGATAATTACTTGCACAAGGATTACATTTCCACCAAGGAAGCAACGAAGTAAGTGCTGTAAGGATCCTGGATAGCGATGGGTAGCAACTCGCGACCAGGTGATTATCGTCGAACGAACCTCATCCGACGCTCGTGATGATGATGCTGGTAATTAGGGCACGGGCAATCCGGATAATGACAAAAATATTCCGAATGAGCGACAGCTGGCAAATGCTCGACATGGACACATTGTCAACCGTTGCGATTGCTGTTGTTGTGTTGTCGTTGTCGGTGTCCTTGTCGTGGGCGAAGGCGTCTCGTATCCTGCCGACCCCCACACACAGACAAACAAACGTAAGCCGCTTTCCTCCGCCGGCCTACAAATTAATTTATTATCCCCATGAAGTTCGCTTCGGAGGAGCGGCAGCGACAAAGGGCGGAGGGAAGCTCGCCAGGATTAGGGCTGCGGCATTGGGAAAATAATGAAAACAAAAGGACGTCGTGTCGTGCTCGTGGTCGGAATGATTAACAAAGGAAGCCCGGTGAACGGCGTGGGCGAGGACGGAGGCGGAGGCGTGGGGAAGGCATGTGGATGAAAGCTACACTCGTGAGAACCGGCAACAATCGAAGCGGAGGTGGGATCAGGGAGTGGGAGAAAGTGAAACGAGAGGGTGGAAAATAGCTCTTTAACTCAGGTTTAAAGGCATTTAAAACCCGCCCACAAAACCCTGGCCACCTCCTCGCTCTCCCGCCTCTCTCGCCCTGCACACCTCAGGCCGCGCTCCTGTCCTCGGCCGATTGTCGGCAAAGCCTGCAATAGTTTATTGAGTTCTTGTTGTTTTCCTGTTTCTCGCTTTTTCTTACTCATTTGCCGTATTGCTCCAGGACCTCCCGATCGACGGGGGCCAGGAAGCAAATAAACCGCGGAAACATCAACAACAAAAGCAACAACCGATTCCGCACAATGGGGAAAACTGAAACAAGAGAGAAAACACAGGAATCGCAAAATCAATCGAAAGCGATTTAATCACGATGTTGTTAATCCTGTTGAAGTTGTTGTTGCTTGTATTGTTCTGGTACTTGATGTTGTTCTTGTACTTGATGTTATTTCGTTTGGTCTTCCCGACGTAGTTGCTGCCTTTTGTATTTGTTCTTGTTGTTTTTGTTGTTTGTGCCTTGTTAAACCCCCGACCATTGCCATTGTTTCTACATTTGTTCTCGTCGCATTTGTCGACCCATCGAAACGAGGTGAAAATCCACCTCTCCAGTTTCATAACCCGCACCCCTCAGCCGGATCCTAGCAGCAACGGTGCAAAAATCTATTTCGACTTCCTCCTCTTCAGGGCCCCTCTTCCTCCTGACGTCTTCCTGCACGACAAATCGTCCAATTTCTTCGACCGATGAAGGGTACAAAGTGGAGGACCGAGTGCGCGAGCACGAAACGAGGGCGACGTCTAGGGTCAAAATAAGTGCACGGATTGGATGAGGCGAAGGCAAAGGAGGGAAGGAAGAAAGGAAGAAGGCGGACGGAAGAGCGAAGGGACAGAGTGAAGGCAAAAGCGAAGGAAAAGAGTGAAGCCAAAATGCGAACGCAAACGGCGAAGAGCAAAAGAGCGAATCTAATCCTTGGATCAATCGGCAGAGGCAGCACAGATGGCACAGAAGGAAGAAGGAAAGGACCTGGCGCCGCCTGCTACAGCCGATGCAACTCTCTTTCGATCCCGCCCACAATGGCTCCCGTCTTCACCCCTTGTCCCTACTTCTTCCCAATCTATGCTCGGGCGCCTTAAGTTAATTAATTAAAACCAATGACGGTAATGGCTTTAATTACTTCATCACTTCTAATTAAGTTGGCATAAATAACATTTCCGGCCATCGACGACCGTAGGGAAAAGGACGGAGACGGAGCCGGAGAATGGGGATGGGGATTCATAAAAGGATTTTGCTGTTGTGCAGCACAACTGGAAGAGATTCTCGGAAGAGAATCTTTTTAAATTGAATCCAAGTAATGAAAATAGGCAATGTCGATATGTCTGAATGCGTTGGAGTAAGTGATTGTGAGTGATTTTAGAAGGTGATTATGGAGAAGGTAATGCTGGAGAAGGTGATGCTGGAGAAGGTGATGCTGGAGAAGGCGATTGTGGAAATATTGTGATTATGGAGAAGGTGATTCTGGTGAAGTGATTCCGGAGAAGGTGATGTGGGTGATGATCATGAAGAAGGTAGAAATGATTGCTACGGAAAAGGTGAATATGGAAAAGTTGATTATGGAGAACGTAATTGAAGGGAAGTTGAACGTGAAGAAGGTGATTGTGGGAAAGATGACTATGGAGAAGGTGAACGCGGAGAGGTCGATTCTAGAGAAGGACATTATGAAGAAGGTGGATGTGATGAAGGTGATTATGTTTTGGTGTCATGGAGAAGTGTTTGTGATTATGGTGGGAGAAGGAGAGAAGGTGTTCATGGTGAGGGTGATTATGGTGGGAGAACGAGAGATTGTGATTACGGAGAACCCGAGTGTGATGAGCACGATGGTGGTAATGACGTTGATTACTGTCGTCGGAGCTTGAGCTGAGAATGTGAATATGTGAATATTATAATTTGGGCATTACTTCGATGGGAATAATTGAGTGAGAGCCATGTCAGTGATTGGATCCTGCTCGGCATCGATGCGCAATTGGAATGGAATGAGCCTTGTCAGATGTGAGGATGGATGAGTTTTCCACACGAGTTTCAGGATGACGAGAATCAATCGAAGAGGCCGGGGACAGACGGAGAGCTCGTGATTTTCCGAGAAACAATTTCGCAAATTGCGAATGGTGACGAACGGGCAACACCTAAGCGAACGCGACGAAGCGAGGGAGAGAGGCGAAAGAGGCGGAAGGAGGTTGGAATGATTTGCATGAGAGAACAGTGGGGAAAACGATGAGTAAATCGGGAAGGAAGCCAGAACCCAAATCGTACAGGTGTCGGGTGTCACGAAGTGACAACGAGACAACAACAAGACAACAATAATAATGTTACAATTAAACAATACGGCCGGTGAGGGCCGGCGACCGGTGAAACTTGAGTGGATTTATGAACGTGGCCAGCACTTAAAGCCTTCTGACAAATCGTCCGCGCAGCCCGGCCAAAAACAACACACTTTGAGAACGTTACGACCAAGGTCGCCGACCTCGATCTCGACGCTCGGCCCGAGAACAATGGGCGTCATTCCGAGCGGAATAAAAAACCACTGTGCAGGGCGGATGGGAGTCGAGTGAACGAAATCGTGCATCGCAAACCAACCCGAATCAAAATCAGGTAAAAATTAACACAAATCAAGAGGAAGTAAAGCAAAAAATACACAATAAAAATTCCAAAAAATACGAAAAAACAGAACAAAAAGAGTACAAAACATACAAAAAAAATGCAATTAAAAATAAAATAGAAATGAAAACTAAATAAATGCGAATAAAATCCCAAAAATCAGCGCTGCGCCGGCAACAGTTGCGGAACCGATAACAATGGAGCAAACTTTCTTCTTTGTCTCCCTCCCCGTCCCCCCGTTCCCCGTCTATCGCTCTCTCGCTCGCTCGCTCTCTGTTTGACACGGGCAAAAATGTGTTAGCGGAAATGCTCCGCAATTTTTCAACATATTGTTTTTTCAATTTTTATTTATTTTTAACGCGAAACCCATCCGAGAAAATGTTATGTAAAATAACAAATATTTTTGATAAAAATAACAACCGACAACGCGCTGGAAAAAATCGCTGATTGTCGGCGACAGAGCACGAGCGCACGCGGCCGCAAAAACGAGGAGAGAGAAACAAGAAACAGTGAAAAAAGAAAGGAAAAAAGGGGAGAAGACAACCCAAAAACCGTCAATTAATTTCGCTTACAGTTCGCGTCTTTGTCGGCGACTCCCATCGGCAGCATCCCGGAGAGTGAAAGTATTCGGCCGATGAAAATCGCATCAGCCGAATGATGATTTTCAATAATCGTTGCCGCTTTGTCAATAGTATTAAATAATCAATATAATAAGCTCGGAGCCTCGTCACGCCGACGGCGGCGCCTCCGGGACTCCCGAAACCGCCAGCATAGGGCTCGGATTAGATGAAGACGCGACGAGTGGCTGCCCGGATCGAGTGGAGTTCGGAAAATGAAAGTCCGAGGCGGCTGGGTTGGACTTTCGAAAGCTACGACGTGGTCGTCCACGAAACAGGGCCCCTCGAGCTTCGGCTCAGTGGCCCGAGCCAGTGGCGATGGCCGTCAATCAAACGCACCCGCCGTCTCTCAAATGCCCTCGCCCTCCTCCTCGTCCAGTCAGCCGACATTCCGCACACCATCCGGCGTTGCGGCCGTGCCATTTCGGCCATCCACGCAGCCACCGGCGACGACCCCATCCTCATCGTCGTCGCCAGGTTTACGGCCCGACAAGAGCCGGAAAATTAAATGTCAAACCGCCAACGAACGAACCGAAAAACGAACGTCTTCCACGGCCCGTCTCCGCAATTTCGCAATGGAAACCGTCAAAATGGCAACACTTACAGCCGGCAAACAAACTGTAAAATCAGCAGTCGCAACAACAAGACAACAGCAACAAGAAGAAGCCACAAAGTAAACACTAAATTGACCGATAGTCGGACGAACGGACGGACGGACGGACGGCGAGTAGTCGTCGAAAAGTCAGCAGCGTCGGGTGCGCCGGACGAGCCCGGCTGACATTTCACGCGACTTTCGGGCAGGCAGCTCGAACGAACCGGCAGCGTGGGGAGCAACAAGAAGAAGAGGAAGACAGCGACGCCGAAGAAGAGCAAGAAGACGCGACCACCACCAACACAGCAAGGTGATCCTTGTCTTCCTCCCATCCCAGGCCCAGCCCGGCCGCTCGAGGCGACCCCACGCGGCCGTCGCCGGTGCCATCCCTGGTCACGCGTGACTCACCCCCCGCCTCCCGTTGCCCGCACCCGCTCCCGCCGCCGACCGCAGTCGGCCCAACGCGAGCCCAGGCGACGACCCAACGACGTCGCCGTCGCCGCAGAGCCGTAAATTGGGGTCGTTCACCTGTTTTGCGTTTTGCGTTTCGCATTCCCCACTCTCTTCTCTCTTGCCCCACTCCGCTCCCCTGCCCACGTTCGCCACCTCCTGCTCTCTCTCTCTCCCCCCCTTTGTTTCCCTCGCTCGCTCTTGTTTTCGGCGATGGGATGACGTTTTGTTTGGGGCCTCGTGTTTTTTTCGCCGCATTTTAATCGGAGTCTGCGGAGCCGGAAAACGTGAGCGATTTTGGTGGATTTCGATGACCCACATTTCCAGAGCTAATGGATCACGTGATCCCCTCATCACCATCAGCATCCCGTCAGCATTCCCACCATCATCAGCGCCTGCGGAATCGGTAGCTCATTGTAATCAGGAAATGATCGTGAACGGCTCCATCAAGGTAGTGGAGGCGAAAGAAAAGAACCAGGTGCAGACCTCTGGACCGGATCGTAGCGGATGGAAATTCCAAAGGCGTTTTAATTACAATCCATAATTTATCCATCCACCTTCGCCTCATGGCCAGGGGAAACGTTCTGGGAACGTTCGTCGACGTGCGTTCAAAGTAAATCAAGAACGAACCCAGGAGCCGCAAAGTCGCGCCGCTTCGTTGGGCGCTTTTAATTTCGAGCGCGAAAAGACTACAACAAAAGACTGGAACAAAACCAAAAACATAAAAAAGAACCATCGGGGCTTCTCGTGCTGCTGACGGCGTTGCCACCCAGGGCGCCGCGCGACACGTCCCAATTAAAGCGCGGCCCAGCAGTGACACAAATGGCGATAATCATCGTCATCGTTATCGCCATCGTCAGCCGGCGTCCGACCCGCGCTCGACCCTGGACCAGGAGCCGAGATCCGCGAGCACGTCGAAGGATTCGCGACTCGACACGACGCGACTCGCGATAGCGACGTCCGCCGTAATTAGCGCGGCTCCAACTGATTTCTCAATTAGGCTCGCCGGGTCTCTTTGCCTGCCGGCGCTGATGCGCTGAGGCCTCCGCGAGGGAGGCGAAGGCGGCCGGTCGACGTTTCCAGCGACGTCCGACCCGGAGGACACCAGGAGGAAGGCACGGGATGCGGTGAGTCCACGTAGGCGTCGGAAGCCGAATGAAGTTTCAACTACCTGTCAGCGTGGAAGAAACGTCGACATTCATTTAAAGAAGCCCTCGCCTGACTGACGTCCACGGCCTCTGGGTCGCAGGATTTTTGAAATTCGTCGAGGGAAGCGATGAATAATTAAAGAATCCCGTCGATTCCGTAGGCTGTCGACATTGAAACCTCGCTCAACTCGAGTCAACTCAGCCAAGTCAGCCCAGCTCAGAGGTTGGCGTTTACGGAATAAATATTTGAGAAACTACAATGAAGAGGCACGAACTTAAAATGTCGAGAATGCACGAAATGCACACCGAAATTCTTGGTCTCCCTCCACTTCTCCCCGGCCCCCCTCTCTCGCCCTCTCTTTCCCTCTTCTTCTCTCCTTCATTTTCGCGGTGCGTTCGCGTGTGTTGCCAGGAATTCCTCGTGCTCTTTTTCTGTCATTCGCTGCTACCTGTTCGTTGGCCTTTGCCGTCGCCACCTCCACCTCGACCGCTTCTTTCCCACTCTGTCTCCCTCTCTCTATCTCTCTCTGGCTGTCTGCTAACGACCGACCAGAAGAAGAGGCCTGTCTCTTGCGCCCCGGAATTTAATGACATAATAATTACGGTGGAAGTGCGTCGTGGTCGGCGACATACTTTCGATTCGCTTTTTGTTTTGTCCAATTCGATCAACTCCCTCTCCCTCTCGCTCTCTCTCTGTCGCATGCTACCCACATTTGGGCCGTTGATTCACTTGTCGTTAATGCCGGGGTCCAGGGGATCGACTCGACTGCGGTCTTCTACCTGGAGCAACAGCGAGGAGATTCCGCTGCCGACCCGATTTCGGGTCGTGAACCTCTCGCAGTCTGGTCTCTCTTTCACTCTTAGCCTTTTCCTCTTTCCCTCTCCTCTACCCGGCATGTCTGTCCCTTTCAGCCGTCTCTCGATCCCGTCAGCGGACGTCGCGAGGACCCCGAGATCGACCGGTCGACCACGAAACCCGATCTAATTGTGGCCACGCACAAAGAGACATCGGCTTAGAGTCAGAGCAGGGCCCTAAGCCGGGAATCCGGTCGTCCAATATAGTGCCGTAACAATAAATGATATTGGCAAAATACCCATAAAGGACATAAAGGAGACGTGGCCACAGACTGAGGGGGGTCGAGGCAGGACGCGGGAGATGGCGAGAGCGAGCCGGATCCCGATTCGCCGATAGGTTCCCGCGAGCCGTGGAGCCCATTAAACGACGATCGGCTCGAGTCGGCTCGGGTAATTGGCGATTGCCTCTCTATATACACAATGGCAGCCCGACGACGAGATCCATAAAGCGGCAGAGCATATTTATGGAGGTCGTTAAGTCGGCAAAGGACCAGCCGGAGAGCCAGAATGCGGGAGGCGGTTGGGAGAATCAGAAGCTCTTGGCTGGAAGCAACGACCTCCGATCCGTCGTCAGGACCACGAGGCGAGGCTTTTTCGAGGCACTCCGTGATTAATTCCTGCTTTGACGCCCCACGTATTAATCTCCCCATCTCCCTCTCTCCCTCCCGCTCTGCGCTGCTACAGCGGTTTATAACGCGTTTTATTGACTCTTTGTCTCTGTCGGCGTCTTCGTCGCTGACTGGTTTGCACGAGTTGCTGCAACGTTTTGTCGTCTTTGTTGTTGCCTGCCCGGTGTGGCTTCGGCTTCTCCTACTTGTTGTTGCTCCGGTGTCGGTCGGATGCTGCCGCTGATTGTCGTTTATATTATTTCTGTTCCTGTTGCCGTTGCCGTTCCTCGCGTGGTATTTTATTAACTGTTTATGAGCCCGGCGCACGGTGACATTTTTGCGAGGAGAAAAATGGTGTCTGATGTCATCGCAGCAGCAGCGACAGCGACACAAGAACAACAACGACAACGACAACGACAACACCACGGAGCTGAAGAATTTATGCATTCGATGAATGAAGAAATGCATTTGTCTTGAACTCTTGAACATTCCTCTTGTGGCTGTTTATTTATTATTATTATCGTGATTATTGTTTGCTCTTTTTGTTTTTTTGTTTTTGTTCCGCCATCACCGCGTCATTGGCGATGAGCAATGTCCGTGACAACAACAACAACGCAGTAACAGCAACATTAGCAGCACAATAATCATCGCCATGCCAGTAACAACTACAAAGAGACGGACGGACGGAGCGAGCCAAGAACAGGCCACGTTAATGGAATCGAAGCCGCCTCGCAATCGCGCGGCGCTGGGCCCGAGACCCGAGACCCGAGAGCCGACGACTTGGTTTTTAATCTTTTGCAATATCCAATAATAATAATAATAATCGCAATGAACAAAACACGAAAAACCAAAGAAGAACAACAAAAAATTGTTAATAGTGAAGGTCAAGATAATGTGCTGAGGATGAAGACAACAACAACGCCAGCAACAACATCAACATGAATGCCACCAACAACGAATGGCATTAAGTAAAGACCAACAACAACAATAACTACAACAAGTTCATTAGTTTTGTTTTTGCCATTGTTCGAAGCTTTTTAATGCATGACTGAAGCCGAAGTCGTCGTCATCGTCGTCATCGTCGTTAGAGCCCAGTTAGCGAGGTGCAGTTGGCACAGATGCCGTTGCGACATCTCAGCGACAACCACAACAACAACGACTTTGACAACAACACAACAAACGCGACAACCATTCCCAATTTAATCTCGGCTCTCGGCTTTTGAGGTCACGGATCCACCTCGGTCCAAGCCTCGAGCGGCTTCGACTAACTTTCTTCTCGGACAATTCGAGCCTCGAAACGAAGCTCAAACCCGTTTCGGCCTAGACGGCAGCTGACAATGCGACTGACACAAGAAAAGCACCAGCAATAGCAACAACAATAAAAGCAATAACGACAACGACAACTCGCATTTTTACCATTCTAATAAACGTGATCATCGATCGCTGTGACGAGTCGCGGCCGGCGATCGATGGCGATGGCGGAAATCAACAGCAGAAAATTCGCCAGGCGAACAGATCGAGGAGTCGCCAAGAAGTCAGTAGGAGGAATTTCGAAGGCATCGTCTTCAGTGCTCCAAAGGTCGACTGATGTCTCTTTGAACGCACCTCTCTCTCGCTGTCATCACCGGCTAGTGGTAGGAGTGAGTTTGAGCATCGCCTTTGGCATTTCCGAACCGTCGTTGGTTGGTTGGTTTTCCGCTGATTTGAATGATGTGTTTTCGGCACCTCCTCGTCGCCTCGCTTCGGCTCGGCGGAACTTGTTTCGACCACTCCGACATCTTCGAGCTCCGAAAACAATTCCACAGGCCTCTGGCCGAAAGTTGCATCATCTTCCCTTGCTTCAACCAACCGGTGGATCGCCCGTGGCAGTCTGTCGAATCGTTCGCAGACAATTGGAGGAATCCACGCGGTTCATTAGGCGCGATTGTGGCGCGGTCCGGGGCCAGACCCGCGGGTCCAGACCAGCGACCTTGCAGCGGGTCGGGATGGGGTGCGGTGGACGCGATCCCAACACGATTAATCATCGCGGTTCCGAAAATCCACCGAGGAAACTTCGCAGCGTTTTCCCTACGAAACTTCAACACCACCAATTACCAATTCCAATTACCGATTACCGATTACCACTCTAAATTAACGCCGATTTTCCTCCTTGTTGCGCAGTGGAAGCCGCGGCACGAGTGGAAGACGAAGTTGGGGTTGGGTTGGGAGAGGGGAAGAAGACCGAGCAGTAGGCCTTAATTACGTGTTATTGAGCGAACGCAATAGTTAAGTGGTTTCTGTTTTTTGAAGTCTTTTACCAAAGTCGTTTCCGACCCCGGTCGAGCCCCACATCGAGCTTCGAACCATTAAATCGTGGAGCGAAAACCGCACCAGAAGCCGTGGCAAAGGCGTTTTTTTGCCTTTTCGCTCGCACTTCCTCTTGGCCGCCCCCGACGCTGGCGACTTCTGGACCTGCCGAGGTCGTCGTTATGCCCAGCTTCCTCCCGACCCCTTTCCGGCCCGTCCTGACCCACCCGCCCCCCTCTTCACCACCACCTCGACCCAAGTTAGACGACAGTGAAAATCGCATTCAAACAGCGTGGCTAAGCGCGCATTAAAATCTGGCCGTAAACGCACGAAGCTCCCGAGCGCTTCCATGAGTCGACGGGAGGAGAATCGACCGATTCTTGAAACACGGAATCCGAAAAGAAACGCCAGTGGAGATGGACGAAACTCGATGAAGATGGAGTTGAGAAAATCACGGACGGATTCGGGCTGGCTGGAACGAATGGGACACAATGGAGCCAGAAGTCATCTTTATTTATTCCCCCTTCCCCTCCTCACCTCCAACGTCGTCGTCGTCGTCATCAGCGTCATCATCGTCGTCCGTCCTCCCCACCATCGTCTTGTGGCTTCCCAGTCGATTCTGAGGCCTTTCGCTCGAACTCGCGTCGTGTCATGGCGATGTCGGTGGCGATGCCGATGGCGCTGGTGGCCACCTGGATGCGACGACCGTGTCGAGCGGCTCCCCTGGGGCGGCGTCGATGCAGCCGCGAAGACGACAGCGACAGCGAAACGCGATGCCGAATCGGCTGCCGGGGGCCAACGGCTGTTGCTGCAAACCCGGCCCCAAACGCGAGTCCAAACGCGAACCCCCGACGTCCCGAGATCCCGACTTCCCGAACCCGAACTCGAGCTCGAGCCCCCGGATTCAGGTCCAGCAGCGAGTCGGAGGAGCCCGGAGTCGATGGATCGAGTCGGATCGGATCGGATCGGATGGGCTGGCGTCGAATGGAATGCGGCAGTGGCAGCGGCAGCGGCAGCGACGTCGTGTGTCGGTGACGGAGTCGAAGTCGGAGTCGGTGCCGTGCAGTTTCTTCCTCCCGAATCGGATGAAAAAAGAACCTGTTTGGGAATTATTTATGGGAGCAGACGGCGAGAATTCAATGAACTCTCTCTCAGATGCCCGCGCTCGCACGAGTCGGGGAGGGAGAGAGGGAGCGAGGGAGAGAGCGAGAGGGTGAGTGGGAGAGAGGGAGGCGGAATGCACACGAATGTGAAGGTGCCATAAACATAACATAACCTCACATAAAGAAGCGGCGGCCGCCGGTGGAGCAACAACTTGAAAAGGAGACCGAGACGAAACGAACGACGGCCCGGCGCGGCGGGGGACAGCGACGGCGGCGGCGGCAGCAGCAACAACAACAACAATGACAACCAGAAGACGAGGAACACGGCGAGGGCAAAGTGGCAACAACAACAACAAGAACAACTGCAACAACACCGAGCAATGCGGATGCAAATGTTGCGGCTCCAAATGGATTCAAATGCAGGGGTTCGCAAAAACTAAGCAAGAACCAAAGGACAACCACCGCAGGCAACAAGGCCATTACAACAACAACAACAACAACAACAACAGCAACAGAAAGAGTAACAACACCAATCGTAGAAAAAGTAACCAGAAGATCAGTAACAAGAAAACCAACAACAACAAGCATTGATCGAAGCACTCTCGACTCATCTGCTAATCTTCCTGGAGTGCTTTTCAGGTTCTGCAGGAACCACTCCAGCAGCAGCAGCAGCAGCAACAACAACAACCACAACAACAACGTCATCGGCCATCCATCCGGCGAGTTGGAGAGGATAGAAAGAGTAACAACAGCAACAAGAACGTCGCCATCATGTTGTCGTGATTCACGGTGAAATCTTCGCAGACGACATGGGAAGAAGCATCCAAATGCAACAACAACAACAACAAAACACAACACAACACAACATGCTTCTGGCATGGTTGTTGTTGTTGTTGCTATTGTTGGGATAGAAAATTTTTCCAATCAGGAAAATTGTTAACCACGAAAATTTCGTCCAAACCGAGACCGAACGACCGAACGATGCCGATGTTCAAGTGGTAGTGGTGGAAGAAGCAGAAGAAGACAATGATCTTTCAGAGACATTTCTAGACAGAGAGAGAGAGAGAGAGAGAGAGAGAGGGAGAGGGAGAGGGGGAGAGCGAGGGAGGAAGACCATTCGTTGTTGGTTGGTTTTGGAGTGGAAAATGCCACAAATACAGGAGAAGAAGCAGTTTTAAAGCACAAGATGAGAGCCGAGATTGTTGTCATTGTTACTGGAGTTGTTGTTATTGGTATTGTTGTTGTTGTTGTTGTTGTTGCTGCTGCTGCTGTTGTTCGTATTGTTCTTGCTGCAGTTGCTTTTCCTTCTGCTGCCGACCAAAACCTAATGCAGAAGCCGAACCGGAGCCAATCATCCTCTTGCATGACCATCTCCAATTGAATTCAGTCGTCATCAACATCAACATCAACATTGCCATCGTCATCGTCATCAACCTCACAATCAACAACGTCTCATCGTCGTCTTCATCGTCATTGTCGGAGCCGGTGTCATCGGACATCGTCGGAACGAGTGCATCATTGGCCATTCTCTGCATTGTCTCGATTTCAATTACGTCGCCGCCTCCTCGTTGCAGCCTCTTTCGATCTCCTTCGGTCCCTCTTCAGCCTCCCTCAGTCCCCTTCTCCCGTGCCCTCGCCCCTGGAGGCCGTTAGAATTCGTGTTTTCCTCGTTTCCCCACCTTCCGCTGATCTCTCGAGCTCCCGATCTCCCGTTTCATGATCTTTTCATTGCCTCCGCGGCGACGACCCCGGCTTCCCGCTGGAGTGGCGACCGGGCGATCCATCAAAGGCGGACCGACAAACGACCTGAATCGCTCCAGAAGCCTGCGCGAGGGCCTCGACCTCGCTCGCTTCACCTCTCTCCGTCTTGACCGAAACACGTGCTGTCCCAGAACCCTCGACGTCGTCGTCGTCGTCGTCGTCGGCTCCGTCGTTGTTGTCATCGTTTTCCTCTCCCCTGCCCTCCACCGCAACAGGTGCGCCGGCCCCCGACCGATCAGCTCGCCTGCCCTGATTATCTGGCGATCTCTCTGTCTGTCTGCCGTCGACCTCCGTCGCGATCGCGCCCTCCTTCTCCCGTTCCCTCCTGTTCACGTCGCCGTCCCCGACCACTCGACCCGCTCGGTTCACCTGACGGCGGTCCGACGTCGGCGACTTCCGACAGCCCGGGCCGCATTAATCACTCAATCAATCAGTGCGGCCTCCCGACTACCTGCTAACCAGATCGGGCGGCGGTCGTCGGTTTGTCCGACAGAACGCCTGTCCAGCCGGGCATCTGCCCGTGCCTTCCATTCGACCCTCTCCTCATCCCGTCGCCTGCCCAGCCGCCCTCTGCATCTCCTCGTCATCGTCTCGCGCGAAACGTCTTCATTCGATTCGATTCGATTCGATTGGATCGAGTGGCTTCGGTCTGATCGCGAGTGTGGGGTTCGCGTGTCGCCGCATGCGCTGGGAGTTTCGACCCCGAGGCCCGGCGAGGACGGGACGAGCCCCCAGACCCGGGGCCAGGCGAGGCCGGGCGTGGCGACGACTCGAGATCGAAGACTTTCTTTTGTCTTTCGTTTCCACCTCGACCTGCCAGACTTCTTCGGAGCCTCGGGGTTTTCTCTACCCTCGCTCCTTCTTCCCTCAGTCGCTTTCCCTCCTCCTCAGTGCCTTTGCCGTTCCCTCTCCAGCCGTTCTGCATCCCAAAATCTCCGGCACCCGTCGTTTACCTTTTGCGCCCCGGAGCAATCACCGAGGCCAGAGACCCAGTTAGGAACCTTCGCACGTCCGCCTCCCGCTCACGGCCAACTCCCGTCCCTCTCCCTCTCTCTCTCGCTCCCTCTCTCTACGACAACCAGCCCCCGGCACTCGTCGGAATTCGATTCTATTTGAGTTTCCTATTCATTTCTCCTTTATTCCACCACTTTATTTACACATGCCCCTCTCTCTCTCTCTCTCTCTCTCTGTCTCTCTGTCTCTCTGTCTCTGTCTGCGACGAGCGCGAACACTGTTGAATTCTAAACGATTTGTGCCTCCATAATTCCGCCTTGGGCCGGGCATGTGCCGAGTTCTGGTCGCTTTCCTTCCCTCTCCCTCTCCCCCCTCGGCTTGGCTGGGTTTTCCTTTCTTTCATTTCAATTTCTTTCCTCGGCGCACGGCGACTGGTTCTCAAATTGGGCTCCCGAACGTGTGACAGGCATATTTCTGACTTCCCTTCGCTGCAGCAGCCCGGCATGGCCAAGTGTAGGCACTCATGGCACTCGGACCGACAGACAGACAGACAGACAGACAGGCAGACACTCAATCAGCAGGCAGGCAGCCAGTCAGACAGTTGGGCAGCCAGTCGTCAGTCAGTCAGTCAGTCAATCGAACGAGCCCGAGGACTGAATTAGCATAATGAGCGAGATGGGCCGACGGAGACGACGACGGTGACGACGACGAAAGGAAACCCCAAAGAGGCCGGTAGACAAATTGCAGGCATTTGCATAACAACATTTCGGTGTTCGTTACACACACACACGCATAGGGAGACAGCAGACAGACATGTGTGTGTTTGATGTATTTTCTCCATAAATATTAATTCGATTGTGAAACGTTGCCGAGGGACTGCGCGAAGCCCGGCCGCGGAGGGCGATCGATTGGCAATTGATTGGCCTTCCCCAACTCCCCGTCGCCCTCGCTCCCAACCCAGGAAACCGTCAATGAAAGTGACGACGAGGTTCTGACTCAAGCTTCCGAGGGACAACGCAGAAAGTCGTGGAGTCGTCCGAGATTCGGGGGCGGCCGACGATCGCGACACCCGATCGCGGGGATTTGACAGAAGGGTCCTCGTTGCCCGAGCCCCGATCGGCGGACCGATCGCTGGATGGACCGCTGGGTCGATCGAACGATCAGGGCAACGAGATCCCGCCGACCAGTCGAGACTCACCTGGGCGAAAACTGGGCGCGGGTCGGATCCGGTCGGGATCAGATCAGTCCAAGCGTCCGAGGGGCATCAGAAAGTTGGGGTTTTCCAAAAGTTGGTGTTGCTGAGTTTTTCTCTTGTGACAGTTGTTGCTATTGAAATTGATGTTTTCAAAATCGTTAAACACTGGAATTGTTGTTCCTACAATTCAAATTTTTGCTCGGAATTATTTGTCACCGAAATGTTAGCGATTTTGTTTAATTGAAAATTGTTGTTTCTAAAGTTATCGTTATTGAAAACTGTTGTTTAAAAAACTTGTCGTGGCTGAAAAATTGTGGTTTTTAGAATTTTTGTTATGGAATTTTTGTTACTCGAAATGTTTTGTTGTACTTTCTATTGTTAAACCGATGGTTGTTGAAACCCGCTTGTTGTTGTAGTTGTTTGTTTAGAACCTTTCAACACTTCTGATGAATTGAGCTTTTCCGAATCGCGAGCGCGCGGGTTCGAATTCGAACGAGAACTTTTAATGGGTTTCGCAGTTGTGCGCTGGGAGGAGAAAGAGCAACAACAACAACACAATTATATATTTGCATATATACAACTCGCATCGATTGTAAACACAATCGACGAGCGCCGCTGCTGCTGTTGTTGTTGTTGTTGTTGCTGCTGTTATGTTCCTTTTGTTTTTCCGTTGTTTTCGGAAACGTAAACTTCAACTATTCGAAAACTTTTGCGGCTAATTCGAATTCGAAACTGTTCTCGGCCTTTTATTCGCACACACGCCGCACACACGAGGCCTCCGAACGTCGTCCCGGGGCGAGCGGGTGGAGTGTTGGAGCAGGGGGGGGGGGGGGGGGCGAGGGCGCTGGCAGGAACTCGAGTCCGCGTCGCGTCGGCGACGGCGGCCGAAACGAGCGAATTTGCATGCAAAGGGTATCGAGATCCGCCAGCACGCCAAGTATCGCGATACAGAGCCAGAAATAAACAACGGCCCCAACAACAACAACTACTACGACTACACTCAGTGTACAACAAAAATAATACCATTAACAATAACGCCGGCAACAACAACAACAACAACAGCAACAGCAACAATTACAAAACCCACAGCAGAAACATTTAATTTAATGAATTCCACAAACGAGCTTCAAATTTTTGTTTGTTATAATTGTTGTTTGTTGTTGTATTTGTATTTGTTGTGCTTTTTTCCCGGCAATCGCAATTGTTGGTGCCCTCGCTGTTGTTGTTGTTGTTGTAGTCACTCCAGTCCGTCTCCGTTGCTTCGCGACCCAAGGAGGCGAACGGGAGAACTCAAAAAATTCTATTATTTTACTCGAAATTCATATTTATTTGCTTTCATTCGTGGCTTCGAATATCAGTTTTCAGGCGGAAGTTGTTGTTGTTGTTGTTGTTGTTGTTGTTGTTGTTGTTGTTGTCGTTGCTATCGCCACTCAAATTGCTGTTGTTGTCGTTGTAGAACAATGCCAATTGTTGGTCTTCCTCTTCTTCGCCCCGATCCGCTGCACTCCTTGGACTCGGACCACGATAAAACAAAGACAGAGGCCGAGACCGAGATAAGCAAGTGGGACAGAGACGATGGGGGAGGGGGAGAGACAGATTGCGTTCTATCTCTTTCTCTGTCTATCTCTTTGCCCCGCCTCTGAGCGATGGTTTCTCGGAATTTCTAGTAATATCGCATTTCGCCAGCATGGAAAATGGAATGGAAAACAAAAATCTCGCAAGAAAATCACTCGATCTTGACTAAATCAGAACATTTTTCAATCTTCCTGCAAGACTTCGAAAGGACGTCGAAAAACCTCGACCACAGCGAGCCAACGATTTATTTCGCTCAGTGTGCGAGGGCGACGACGACGACGACGACGACGTCGCGGTCGGGACGTGGGCGACAAATTGCGTCCGAGTGGCGAAGTTGCAAGAACCGGAACCGGAAGCGGCGAGAAAGGTGTCAAAATTAATTTCATGCTCCGCAGCACTTGACGCCGACCGAGGACGACGACGGCGACAGCGTCGACATCGACAACACCAACGACCAGGACGAGGCCGAGACGGAGACGGAGGCGGCGACGGAGGGCGAAAATCGATGGACAAACGAGTGTGGGAAATCGAGAGCAAAACAAACAGCGAACACAATGGAGTATGTGAAGAATGAAAGGAGGTGGAGAGGGGGACGGGGCGACGGGGCGACGGCGACGGCAGCATCCGAGTCACGTGAGACGTGAACGCAGCGCCATCGGGGGAGCCGAGGCGCCTGAGCCGAAGGCTATCGATTTTTAACAAAACCGCGGCGAGACACGAGGCCGGTCCTCGGGTCGCCGTCGTCGCCGCCGCCGACACCGGGTCTGACGATGTTTGAAGGCGACATCATGCGGCTAGCGGTACTTTTGCTGTCGCCCAGCAGCAGCGGCGCCGTCGACGACGATTAGCCAGGAAGAGGAGGAAGAACGAGAGCAACAACACGACCACGGGCAACTGTCAAACCGGCGACGCGACCGGCCGCGCGCAGCTGCTGCAGCGACGTCGTCGCCTCGGTCGTCGTCGTCTCTCGGTGCTCGGTCGCGCGGCGGCCGTCGAGCCGGGCAGCGCTGCAACGTCCTGCGCTGCGACGATGACGGCGAACCGACGACGACAGGTAAACAACACAATCGTCGTCGTCGTCGTCGTTGTTGTTGTTGGTTTTGCTGTCACACGACGGCGCAGCGTTTGCTGCTACTGCCGTTGTTGTTGTTGTTGGTGGTGGTGGTAGCAAGTGTAAACAGCAACTACGCTCACAAGAACAACAATGCATTCGAAATTCTTCACCCGTCATCTGAACGCGCTCCGAATTGCTCTGCAAATATTGACCGAATGAATCCCTCGCTCAATCCCCCCTTCCCCCCGTCCCCCGTCCCCGTCCCGCTCGCACTCGCACTCGCGCCACCTGTCCATCTGTATGTCTATCGTTCTCTTTCGGCCAAGCCGCTCTCCGGTTCCCCGCCTCCGGCGTGAACTTGACATTTACCGCTACTTCTCTCGTTCCCTCTCGCTCCCTCTCACACACACACGCACACACGCTCACGCACACTCTTTTTCCCTCACTCGCTCTGCCCGGTTTTACTTTCTTCGCTCCGGCGACTTCACACCTTTTTCGCTGCGCGTTTTTATTCCGCAAATTTTTGAATTTTTCACCGGTCGCTCGCTTTTTTTCTCGTGCGCGATTTTATTTCTTTATTCGCTGAACACTCGTTTTTAGGGTTTATTTTTTGCTATTTGATGTTTTATCGCAACTGCTGCTGCTGCCTCTGGCTGGCGACGTCGTCGGCACGCGCACCTGTGCGAAGAGAGAGCTTGACCAGCGCGGATAACGGCGAAACGAAGACTGTCGACGGTAGGAGACGTCGGCTCGAGCCTCGGACCCAGCGCAAGCACCAGCACCAGCACCAGGCGACGGCGGCGGCTGCAGCCGAGACGACAGCGACGCGACGACGCGTGGTCGGTGTCGGCTTCGGCCTAATGCGGTTCGCTTCGGTTCGGTTCGGTTCGAGTTCGCGTTCGCTGGCAACGTGTTCGCGCTCTGTTGCGTCGGCTGGTGTTGCGCGCTCGTCTGCTCATGCCCGGACTCATGTTGCTGAGTTGCCTGAGTGTGAGTCCGAGGCTGCTCGGTGTTGCTCAAGAACTGCTGGGCAACATGTTGCCGATGGAGCTCTGGACGACGTCTTTCGATTCGATCGGACCGCTTTTGAGTCGAAAGTCATGTAAATATTTTGTCCCCCTCTGCCCACCATCGCCTAATCAAACGATGGCCCGACCGCCATCGACCATCGACCATCGACCACCGACCCGCCGGCGTTGCGTCGTCCAACAATTGAACCAGAAGCTCCGCAGCCGGGCCAACAAAGGGAGGGCCATGGCCAGGACCCAGCGAGGAACACGAGTTCGGCACGTCGGTCGGTCGGTCCCCCCCGTGGCCCTGGGGACGGGGTTTGTTTTGTCTTCGCTATCGTGCAATCGCAGCCAGCTCTATTTGCACGCATGCGTACGTGTCCGGCCCTCGGAGACCGACTGGCGGAGAGAGCGAGAGGGAGGGAGGTGGATCGGTCGGATCGTGAGGAGCCGACGGAGGTCGGCTGGGTGGGTGTCGAGGGGTTCGAATCGAGCGATGACGAGAGGTTCGAGTTGTGGAGGGACGCGCGGTTCGAGTCGAGGGCAGACGAGACGAAAGAACACGAGACGAGGCGTGGAGTTCGGACCGCGACAGAGCCGAGGGGTTCGGGTGCTGCAGCGAGTTGCAGCGAGCCGAGCGATTGCATTGATTGCAGGAGAGGAAGCGAGAGCGTGATGGCAGAGGGGAGGGAGCGACTGACCGAAAGAGCGATCGAGGGAGTGAGGGCGCGGGAAGACGTCACTGCGGGCGTGTGGAGGAGGGAGCGGGAGGGCTCGATCGGTCTGTGTAATTTATGCAAATTTCAGCGGCAGCCGAAGCGATTGCCGAAGATCGCTTGGAATCCCCGCGAGACGGCGAAGTTGGCGTGGGGCGAGCAGGAGGGGGGGAGTGGGGGGTCCGAATGATGAGGAAGAGGAAGAAAACCCACCGTGGCCATAGCGAAAGGATAATTTCACACAAGAAATTCACGAAAACGAATTGTTATTTCATTTTAAATTCACTCTTCTTTTTCCATTTTCGTTTTCTTTTACATTTTCGTCATTTTTAACTTTGCTCTTCTTCCTTTCGTTTCGATTTTTTTTTATTTTTTCTTTAAATGTACTCCTTAAGTTGACTTAAATTCGATCCCTCCCACCAAAAACTGCATTTTATTGCATTGGTTTGAAAATCTAAAATTATAATAAAAATTAAACCAGAAAACAAAAATCAAATTTCCCGATTACAATCAAAAATTGAAAAAAAAAATGCACTCATTCCCAATAAATTCTTGAATTTGCACCCGGCTCCCACAGTTTTCTACCTTCCCACTACTGTTTCTACTACTACTTCTACTACTCTTTCTACTACTTTTTCTACTACTACTTCTACTACTTGTTCTGCTGCTACCACTACTACTTTCCGTGCCTCTACTACCACCACTGCACTTACGCCTTTCACTGCTTTGCCCACCCTCCGCACTCGGCCCGCTTCCACCCTCCGTCTTCCGTCTCAAGCACCTCGGCCACGCCCCTCCGCCCAAGCGTTTACGAGTCCGCTAGCAGTCAATCAAATGACTGACTGCCTGATTGATTGATGGCAGCCATCAAATTAATTCCGACGACTCGCGCCGAGACGTCGATTGGAATCGGAATCGGAATCGAAGCCGCAAACGAGCAACGAAAACAACAACAAAAACGCCACAATAACCCGTAGAACTCATAGAAGAAGAAGCAGAGGAGGTGGAGGGGGGAAGAAGGGGAGGAAGAGGAGGAAGAGCAAGAAGAAGAAGCGGACCAAATGAAGTTATTAAATTAACTCCTCATTAAACGCGCCCAGAGACACCGAGAGGGACAGACAGAGAGTGCGGGAGAGGGGGAGAGAGAGAGAGAGAGAGAGAGAGACCTCCGCCAATTAAAAGCCCATCACCTCGAGGCTCCCCCGCGCGCCGAAGAAGAAGAAGACGCGGCTCCCGATCTCGAGCTCGCGAACTCGCCGCGCTGCACCCACGAAACTCGAGAATTTGATTTATGGAAATCGATCGAACGTTCGATTGTCGGCGGTCGTGAGGTCGCGGGGGATCGGGAGGAGGGGGGAGAAGGGGGAGGAAGAATTGGAGGCCGTGGAAGAAGAGGAAGACGGATTAGGAAACGCAATCACGTCGATCGGCGTCGGCCGCGGCCCCGGTGTGGGTCCGGGTCCGGGTCCGGCCGCCAATGCGTGGAGCCTCTCGGCGGCCACCGACGCGCCATCGGGACGAGGACGAGGCCGACCGGGAAGGACGACGTCCTCTCACTCGCACTCGACATCCACCCGCTGCTTCTCGCTCCCTCTCACACGACGTGGGCCCGAAGCCACGATGTCGACGTCGCCGACGATGTCGCTGTCGTTGCCGCTGTCGTTGTCGACGTCGCTGCCGTTGACGATGCCGTTGTCGCTGTCGCTGATTCGGCGGCCGTTGTCGAGGTCGGCTCCGAATCGACGGCGACTGCGAGGCGACTGCGAGGCGCCTGCAATCGAATTAGGGAAGCCTGGAATGTCCTGCAGCAGCACCGCCTACGTCGACGTCCTTGTTGTTGTTGTTGTTGTTGTGGCTGTCGATGTTTGTTCTCGGCAAACACACACACACACACACACATCCGTTTCGGAGCCACCTGCATCGATGCTTCGGCCTCTGTCTCCTCTGGCTCTTCCTCTGGCTCCTCCTGTGGATCCTCCTCGTTTCCTCCTTCACCTCCTCCTCCTTCACTTCTCCTCCTTCACTCCTCCTCCTTCACTTCTCCTCCTTCACTTCTCCTCCTTCACCTGCAGCTCCTTCACCTCCATCTCCACCTCCTTCACCTCCTCTGTCGGACCCACCGCCGCCGGCCACAACTGCCTGCTCAGGCAAGCGGACTCCAGTATTGAGCGCCTGTCACTCCTGCATCGGTCCGTCCCTCCATCCTTCCCGCCATCCCTTCCGTCAGCCTCACCTCCTTCGCTCCCTCCTTGGGTCCGCCCCGGACGCGGCTCGCAATTTGTGCGCCATCCCGAAGTTGATTTGATTTAATTTAATGCAATTGCACCAAGGCATCCGAGGCGTCCGCGTGTGATTCGAAACGATGGAAGAGGGACGAGGCAGGAAGGACGAAGGGTGCTGGGGTCGCGAGGTCCAGGGTCGCTTGTGTCGCTTGTGCCTGTTGCTTGGCCATTGTCGATGTTGCTGCCTCTCGCCTCGCTCTGGGCCGCCGCCCGTCGCGGTTTCTCCACCGAGACACGGGGCTCGTCCTGGCCACGATTCGAGCGGGAGGGGTCGAGAACCCATGATCGAGAACCACATGATCGAGAACCTGATGATCGAGAAGCCCGTGGCCGAGAATCTGGGCCAGAGATCGAGGAGCCCGCGCGACCGGTCAAGGGACGCCAAAGTATTCAAATTTCATTCAAAATTATTCACGGCTCTGACGCAGGCGCCGACCGGGCCCAGAACCGGCTGTGGCTGCGGCTGCGACTGCGCTGCGGCTGAAGGGCCCGAAACGGAGACCGAAGGCCGGGCACTGAGAGAAAACACGGGCCGAAGTCGTCAGGCTGGTCGTCGAGTTCCCGAGCACGAGGCCGCCCCAAACCCAGCCCAACCTCCTGCCAACCCAGGAAATCTCGAACCCTGTCTGCAGCTCCCCTGCCACGCCCCCCGCATTGCGAGCCGCCCCTCGTTTCGGTTTATTTACATTTTTATTGCGAAAACTTTCGCAAATTCGACCCAAGCCCGGCTCCGGTCGAAGCGACGCGGCCCGAGGGCAGCTCCGGGGCGTGGCGGGCGTGGCGGGGAGAAGGGCGCGCGTGGGGTGGGGTGTGGGTTGGCAGGGGTCGTCGAGAGGCGGACGGGGCGTGGGCGGCTGGGTCGGAGCCCTCGGCACTGACAACGAGAACTTTATTTAATCTGCGACAATAAATTTGAGGCCCATTCGGCGTTGTTGTTGCTGTTGCTCCAGCGTCCTCATCACAGTGAGGGGGAGAGGGGGAGTGAGAGAGGGAGGGGGGGTCAGAGCTGGAGAGCGAGAGGGAGCGATAGGGAAGGTGAGAGTTTCCGACATGTTGCGGGCTTTATGCTAATTTTTATTACCTCATCAGGGCCGGCCTTATCTCGGCACCACCACCAACAACAACAACAACAACAAAACCAACAACAACCCACACGACGACAGCAACAAGAAGATGATGAAGAAGAAGAAGAACAACCCTCGCAAATGTAAATTTCTTCGAAACCGAGACAGAGATGGGCAAATAGTCAGATAAAGTACGGCGGAATCTGCGGCCAGCGAGGGCGGGCGGTCGAGGCCCGAACGTGACCACGAGCCGGGTCAGGCCCGTGCACCAGGGAGCCCGTGGCCTCCTCTCGTCCTTGACCTCGCCCCCCTTCCCTTCTTGCCACCCTTGCCTCGTCGCCCGTCCTGCCCGGCCTCCTCCTCCTCCTTCTGATGTGCTGCTGATTCAATCAAGGACGGAAATCGAGGCAGCTGCGCTCGGCCCGGTCGTCCTCGGGGTCCGTCCTTCCGTCGGCCCGGTTCACGCCCGAACCTCCTCATCCTACACAAAATGCGTCGAAATAAATGAATGATGTTCCGAGACAATTAAATGAATAAAAAATGAACATGAATGCGAAATATTCGAATAAATAAAAGACATTTAAGTAAATAAAAAACATGAGTGAAATAAGTGAAGAGTATTCAAAAAATAATTAAGCAACACAAAATTGAAAATAATTAAATGCAAATAATATATTTAAATGAATCAAAAATTCATCAAAAATTGTTGAATTAAATAAATAGTATTGAAATTAATAAAAAGTACTGAAGTAAATAAAAAGAAATGAAATGAACACAAATTCTTTAAATTAATGATTAATATATGCAAATATGGAAAATACATATTTTAATAAAATATTAATACAAAGCATTGAAATGTGTAAAAAATAATAAAAAGTATTGAAGTAATTGAATATTTTTTTATATAACCAGAAAAAATTTAAGTGCTCAATATTCGATTAAATGAAGAAGTTTCAAATATTTACGAAGATAAAAATATTATCTATTATTATATATTATTATTATTATTATTTATTGAATAATTGGAAAATATGGAAATTTATTGCAATATATAAAAAATGTATGAATGAAAAAGAATATTTAAAAGAAGTAAAAGAAGCAGCACAAAATTATGCTAATGAACGAGTGGAAAAATTAAGTGGAATTTCAATATTTATTTTATTTATTTATGACTTGGGTTGGCTTCGGCTGGACCTACGAGGGGCGGAGGGAGGAGGGAGTGGGGAGTTGGGGGGGAGGCGAACGGATGGTGCAAATGGAGCGTTCACGAGCTTCGCACTGGAGCCCGAAGTCGTTTTCGTCCGCACTGATTTCAGGAAACACGCAAAAATATTCACAAAATAACACGAATAAAATGCCAAAAAAAATGGATAAAAACATGGAAAAAACATGAATACAAAATGCGATGGAAATAATAAAAAATATAGCATTTAATTTTAGTTAATTGAGAATTTTTGAAGATTTATAGCTTTGGCAGCCGTTTAAAGTTCGGGTAAGAAACGATTGCTGGCAAAATCCAAAAAAAAACATGAATGAAAAATTCAAAAGTCGCAGGAACCGAATTTGAGAAGTTGAAAGAAACCGAAAAACAAGGAACAGAAAAATATCAGACGAGAATTACGCAATGAAGAACTCGAAAATGATCGACCAAAATCGTGGCGTTTTTTGTCAAGAAGTGATGTCAAACCTGCCGAGAGGTCGAGAGAGGACTTTCAAAAATTGGGTTCGACCTGGGCCACGTCGGGAGCCCGTCGAACCGTCGCCGACTCCGAGTCTTCGTCTCGGTCTCGGTCTCAGACGCCTTTTCTCCATATCTCCGACTCCTTTTCCCCATCTCGTTGACGCCACCCCCACCCAGTCAATCACTTGACGACCTTCGCTCCTCCCTCGTCCACCTCTCTCTACCCCCCACCTCCCGTTTCCGCCCCTCCTTTCCATCGCCCTCCTCCTCTTCTTCGCCTCGTCTTCTGCTCTCCCTCCCTCGCCTGCTCGGGCTCTCTGATTTACGTTGCCGGGCACCGGCGCTGTCCGGGCCTAATTGAGTTATTTCGCCTGACTTGTCGCTCCATCCTTCGCCCCAGCTCCTCCGCCCCCCGAGACCCTGGTTGACCCGCAGCCAGGCTCGTTGTTTATGACGATCGCACGTTGGAGGATAGAAATTTCTGAATGTGATTTATCGCCGAGTTCCCCCGCCAAGTTCGAGCTCTTCGGGCTCTTCGTCGAGGCGAGTTCAAGGTGGACGAGGATGGCGTCGGGGTGGGGGTGCCTCGAATGCACCGGGGGCCGAAAGAAGACGACGATGTAGTTGTCGTTGTCTTGGTTGTTGTTGCCGTCGCCGTCCGGCACGGAGTTCGACGAGCGCTCCTGTTAATTTGACAAAGTTTCGCCCGTCGTTCGGCGAACTTCATTCGGCGATGCGGCGATGATTGCGAAACTTTCGCCGTCTCCGTCCCGCCGTCTCCGCTGCAGCGACTCCTTCTCTGTCCCTTTCGCACCCACGCCCTGCTGCGCCCTCCCTTCATCGCTCGCTCGCCCTCCATCGACGCTTGCCTTCGATGCCTTCGCCGACTCCGACTCCGCCTCCTGGCTGCTGGTCGGCGTCTGTCACTCGTTTTATGGCAGTCATTTTGGGCGCCATTTTTTCTGGGCTCCACCACCCCCCCCCTCTTCATCCTCCCACCCGTCGGCTCTTGGCAATTTCCTCACGTACCTGCCGGCGAAATCGGCTTAGATACCTCTGGCCAAGGAGGCAACGGCGGATGAAAATCAGGTGGGACGAGGCGAAAGAGCGGGGCGGTGCGGGGCGTGGACATGTGTTGCCTGTCAAATTAGAGAGTCGGAAGTCGAAGTTGCCGAAGTTGCTCCGGACCTCGTCACCTGCCGCGCCACCGCCCCCCGACGCCCGCTCCATCGACTCAAGGTCGAATTGACTCGAGTCGAGCGGACTCGGCCCGAAGATAGCGCGGGCTCCTGCAAGCTGGGGGAGAGAACGAGGGAGCCAAGAAATGGACAGCGATGGACCAACAAGAAACAGTGATGGAGAGAGAGAGAGAGAGCGAGAGCGAGAGCGAGAGCGAGAGCGAGAGCGATACATGAAAAATTGAGGTGAAAAATGGAATGAACGAGCGGGAGGGGGGAGTGAGGGAGAGCCAGAGAGAGGGAGAGAGAGCGAGATTCGCAGGTCTGCCGGTTTAACGAGGAATCTGTCACGTTGACAACAACAACTACTGCAACAACAACGGCTGCTGCAACTTCAGCTTGGCGCGATATTGAATGGAATTCAAATTTTTTTCTCATTTTTTTCAATTTGTTTTGCCTTTTTTCAATTTTTTCTTCATATTTTTTTATTTATTTTTTAGTGTCATTTTTTTTTTCTCTCCTTTTTGCTCCATTTGCTCTGCTTGTGGCCCCCTTTTGTGCCTTCGGTTTAATTTCTTTCTTTATTCTCGCTTTTTCGCGATGTTTTCTTCCTCTTCCCTCACTCCCAGCCGCTCTGACTCATTCCTTCTCCCCCTCGCCGTCTCCCTCTCGCTCCGACTTTTTCTCTCCTGCCGAAAGTTCGCGCGAAACTTTTTCCGCATCTGCATCGCGCTGTCGGCAGCAGGCGACGGGTGTCGTCGTCGTCTTCCTCTTCTTCTTCCTCTTCCTCTTCTTCCTCCGCGTCTTCACGGTCTACGCGACATTTTTGTCCGCGGTGCCAGCCAATGACAACAACAACAACAACTTGGAAAAAGCCGAAACCTCAGCGGCAACTGAAACAGGAACTTAAACAACAACAGCAACAACAACAGCCAGAAATTACAACGCCAACAATGTGGACTTGAAAAGGAACAACAACACGAATGACTAAAACGGCTGCAGCAACATTAGCACCAAAACAACAACAACAGCAACAACAACAACAATGACTAAGAACAAGAGCAACAAAAACAAAACCAACTGAAACTCAAACAAACTGGGGAACTAAAAACACAACAACAAGTTAAAGAACTAAGCCAACAACAAATGCAACAAAAACAACAAAGGCGACAGGGGACGAAGGGGGCGAGGGAGAGGGAGTGAAAGAGAGGAGGAATGGGTGGAGAGCTCCAGGACTCGAAACGAATTCCTGTCTCCTTCATTCGCCCCTTCCTCTCTCTGTCTGTCTGTCTGTCTGTCTGTCTCGACCTCATTCCCTCCTTCCCTCTTTCCACCCTTCATCCTTTTCTTCTTCTCCCTCCCCCTCCTTGCCGCACTCTCTCCTTCCCCGCTCCTCCACCAGCCGGCAAGTAAAGCGCATTCGATTGAAAGCCATTTTCGACGACTCCATTCAACCTCCGTCCCATGGTGGGCGGGTCGAGGGGGGTTGAAGGAGGTAAAGGGGGTCGGAGAGGTCGGGGTGTCGACGCCAACGGCAGTCAATAAAAATTTGGCCCACATTCAAATTGATCAACTGGCTGGCGAACCCGTCTCCCGTCTCTCGTCACCCGGCGTTTTGACGCCATTTAAGAGCAAACAAAGCGAGAGCAGTGAAACAACACCAACAAAAACAACAACAATGACGACTACAATCAAAACAACAACAATACTAAAAAAGGCAACAACAACAACAAGACCGATGTATACAAAAGAAACACTCATGAAATGTAATTTCAACAAAAACTAGAGCAAAAACGCAATCATAACAAGAGCAATCGAAATAAACAGCGGCAATAATAATAACAACAACAACAAGAACAGCACGTGGCCGATGAATAAATGATGTGACGTCACAATAACGAGCGACGAACGCCGACGAATGGCGGGAATTCGTGGCAGGCTCCCGGCTGCCAGGACCACGGAAGGGCTACAACGACAGGGCGGGGCGGAAGGACGGGGAAATTGAGGAGAAAGGGAAAGAGCGGAAATGCAGCAAGTGCGAGAAAAAAGATACAAAAGATACAAAACAAAAAAACAACACTTTAAAGCCGTCGAGCTGTCGTTGCTGGGCGTTTTCCATTAAGGAAAATCATCATTTCCATGAAGCTGTAATGAATAATTCACCTCGTGCACTCCTGACGACGACGGCCAGGACGATAATGAAGTTGGACGTCCCAATTGTCTTCATTAACGAAGGCGGTTTCCACAATGTCATGGTGGATGTGATGGAGCGAATCGTGATAATGGTGCGGAAATGGGAAAAAACGTCGACAATTTTTTCCCAGTTTCCCGCCTCCTCCCATCCGATCTGCTCTGAGGTTGCTCTTTAAAGGGACCTCGTCCAGGGATGCTCCAAATCCTCCTCCCTTCTCTCTCCCATCTCCCAATCCCTTTCTCTGCCTCACCCTCCCTCTCTCTCGGCTTCTGCTCGCTTGCCCAATTGCCTCGATTGCCGGCTTCGCAACGGTCGCCGTTCAGAGTTACTGCAGTGCGTCTCCGGCATCTCCACCTCTCTCCCCCTCCCTCCCTTTCTCTCTCTGGCCCGTCCTTGTTTTTGCCATCCCTCCCTTGTCCTGTCGTCCGTCCCTCCCCCGCCCTGTGTCCACAGGACACCGCAGCACTCGAGCTTTGTCTCGACTTCTCTGATTGCCCACGAGTCCTCGTTCTCTTCCAGGTCCAGTCCTCGTCCTAGTTCGCTTCCTCGTCCTCCTGCTCGTCCTCGTCCTCAACCCCCCACTCATCCTCCTCTTCGTCCTCAGCACCGTCCTCATCCCCATCCTCGTCCTCCTTCTCCTGAGCCTTCCCCTTTCCCTCCCAGAACTGCGACCGCCCCCTCTCAGTTTAATTGCCCTTACCTGCTGCAACAGATAGACAGACAGACAGATAGATGGATTGACAGTCGCTTCAAAATCCGCCTCCAGCCCTCTCGGAACCCAGACCAAAACCTTCCTCTCCATTTGCATAATTTTAACGGCCTTTCTTCGAGCTTCTCTCCAGGTTCAGGGTCAGGATCCGCCGTCTTCAGCCTGGGCGTGGACCCAGACCCAGACAAGGGAGAGATGGCGGACGGATGGAGAGACGGATGAAATGAGTGGGGGAGAGGGGGGTTGCCGTACAGATGAAAGACGGACGGGTGGATGGCTGGATGGAGGGAGGGTGTGGGAGAATGGAAAAATCTTCCCACTCGATGTCGATTCCGCCGGTTCATTTGCCTGCTCAGACGCCGACGATCCCAGCAGTCCTCCCTCTCTCTCCCCACCCCCCTATCTCTCCCTCTCGCTCGCTCCGTCGCTCCGTTGAATAATTTATGCGGAGAGTTTAAATTGTCAGCCAAATGAATTCTTATTTATGCGGGATTAGACCGAGGAGCCCCACAAGAGCCACGTCGAGGCCGCTCGGCTTGTGTTGGTCGTGGTGTGGCTTGTGTCGGCGGAAGGATGCGAGCTTGCCATGGAAATGCTTCGACATCCTCTTCGTGGAAGCCGCCCCATCGACGCCACCCCCACCCCGCATCCTGGCCAGCCGCAGCCGCGTGGTTGGCGCTGATCCTGCTGTTCAAGGAAGTCAGTCGTTCATCACGGGCGGAGGAATTCGGAATCGCTTAGGTTCGGTTCGGTTCGGTTCTCGTCTCGATTCGGCGTAGGCTCGAGTGGTGCGGTCGAGGATTTTGGAATTTTGTGGCTCTGCAGCAACACCTCGTCCTTGGAATGTGGCGCAGAGGGCGGGAAACGAAATGCGAGCGAAGACTCTGGGAGTTGGAAGTGGCTCGTGGGAGTCTGGGTCGAAGACGAGGGCGCTTCTGCTGCCTTCAGGGCGAATCCTTGGAGCCCAGGTCCGGCCAGAACCAGCTCGGGTCAGCCAGAACTCAGACACGTTTGTAGATGTTGTTCCAGGAATCCACCAGCCTGTTGACTTCCATCAGCCGATGATGCCGCTTTCATGCCCCCAACAACGTGCTCCAGCTTCGGCTTTTTGCCTTTGCCTTTGACTCCTCCTCCTCCTCCTGCGCCCTCTCGGTTCGGCCCGTTCTTCCTCCCTCGTCCAGCCGTCGGTCGCTGTCGTCCATCGAACTTCTCGCCTTCGCTCGGTCCGCCTTCTGTCTATCAGTCAGTCTGCCTTTCGCTACCCATCGACCGTTCATTCCTCCAGTCGGCATCGCCCTCTCGCTCTCTCTCTCTCTCCCTCTCTTTGATTCCCTGCCATCGGCATCTGGCTTTCATTGCTTCTCCATCTCCATCTGCTTCATTGTCTCCCTAACTATCTCTTCGTTCTCTGTCTGGGTCTCTCCCTATCTCTCTTCTCACTCTCTGTCTCTATCTCTGTCTCTATCGCTCTCTGTCTCTCTCTCTGTCTCTCTATCTGTGCCTCTGTCTCTTCCCCTATCTCTGGACGATGCCACTCGGTCGTAAACCGCAGAATTCGACTAATCCAGGACCACGTCCGACCCAACCTCCTACTCTGGTCCTCCTCCCCTCTTCCACCCCCTCCCCCTCATCATCCACCACCCTCCTCCCTCCTCCTCCCCCCTACCTCCTCCTCCTTCACCGCCGCGATCCTCCCGGCCGAAGTCGACTCCGCAGCCCATGTCGATGCACGGCCAGCGAAGTCGGCTCCTTCCCTGCTCGTGTGAGTGTGTGCTCGGCTCTCTCGCCTCTCACTCCCGTTCCCGTCTCTGTCGATGGCTCCGAATGCGCGCCACCTGCAACAATATTGTTTTACGCCCCACAGTGGATCCGTTCGGAGCGTTCGCAGATATTCACGTCATAAATTCAGAGCTTTCGAATTCTGGCGCTGCCGAAACGGAGCCAAAAACTCGGGTAGGGGGGAGGTTGGCGGTTGGGAGATGCGGTTGTGGACCAGAGACGAGGGCGGAGGGACGAGGCGTATGTGCGGCTCCCAAGGCAGCTGTCGAAGCAGCTGTCGAGCAATGGCATTCGACTGCAATTTGAATATAGCTTCTAACTCCTGGGCTCCGTCCTCGGATCCGCCTCTTCCTCCTCTGATCCGCCTCTTCCTCCTCCCTACATTTCGACCAACGGCACACCTGCAGCCTGAGCTCGCACGCCCAGAGCCAGGAACGAGGATGTTTTCCGGACATTGAAGCTGAGTTGGGGAACCGGAAGAGAATTCAAACCGAGCCAGGGCGAACGAACGACTCTGACGGGCCTCGGATCGGAGTCTCCATGGGGAAGACGAGGCCTGGACCAGGCCACGAAGACCAGACCACGAGGACCAGGCCGCGGTAGGTCGACAGCCGTCCTGGAAGGGGCTCGAGTTCAGAAAGAGGCACAGATCGAAATCGAAATACGGTGAAAATCGAGCGATTGTGGCTCGTGTGGGATCGGGACAAACTCGATGAAGGACAGAGGGGGGAACGAAGGACGAGACGAATTGATGGCTTAAAGTGAGAGGCGAGTCCTTGAAGCAGGAGGTTTTGTCGGACGTCCGATCAGGAGATCGTCACAGTGGAGTGGGGGACGAGGACTGAAAGAAAGATCACGATCGGTTTTTGCTGGCAGCTGACGATTTGCCAAACGTGGAAGAAGCTCGTCAGGCCGAACCGGGGAGACGTGGGACAAAAACGCGGCGGGAACCGTGACAGGAACAGCCACAACAACAACAACAACAACGAGATAAACAACTTCGGCCTCATCGCCGGCGTTGCCAAATTGGGAGAGCGTGGAAATCAATTTCCACGTCAGCCGGCGATCTCGCAAATTGCCCGACTCCACGGGCCGATGGTCGTCCAATCGAGCTCTGTCTCTCTCTCACACTCACTCCATCAGGCTGTCCTCTGTCTCACTCTCAGCCTGTCTTCGGTGTCGCTCAGTCTCTGACTCAGTCTGTCTGCTGCCCCTGGCTCTGCCCGTGTTTGTTCTTTTCTCCTTCGCCTCTCGTCCGGAGGCGGATTCGCTCGGCTACTGGGGCCACTGCAACAACAACAAGGAGACAACAGCAACAACAACAACTCGGCTCCACTCGACGCATCTGTCCGACGCCTGTCCGTCACTCAAGCCGGGCCACGCCACGCCACGCCAACGACCAGACACGACACGTTGCGTTAGGTCGGAGCCAAGTCGTTTATGGCTCGAATCGGTCGGCCAGAATTTGCCACCCTCGCCCCATCCCTCCCTCCCCCTTCGCCATGAGTCACCTCGTGCCTTCATCTCCTCGGCTGATGTCATGATCGTGACCATCCATCCAACTGTCTGTCCGTCTGTTCGCCCGCCCGCCGGACCGCGTTTGTCCGGCTCCCTTGGTGTCTGGGCTCAAAGGTTTCAAGCTTCAGACCCCAGGGACTCCTCCACCAGCCCCAGCTCCCTCCACGCCTTCCAATTGTTTTCAAATCGTTGTTGTTGTTGGCTCGTGGTAATTCCATTTATTTGACCATTAGTACAAACAGTTGTTTGTCGCAAGTGCAGCCGCCAACACAGGCGAATCACAATCGTGGTGTCTGTGGCGATGGTAATTAATGGAAATTGCTTTAAATGGTTTTCCTACCCCTCCACCTCGCCCTCCCGCTTCCCTCCCCCTCGCCTTCTCCCTCCTCCCACTGACCACTGGCCATCATTCAATGGAGCAGGTGCCGCAAAGGGCCGAAGCCGCCCTCGTTGGCAGCTGCGAAAGCGGCCGAAATGATTGAAATTCGAGCCGAAACGCTCGGAGCCGCAGTCGACACGGGCCCAGAGGCAGGAGGACGAAATTCAGGAATCCAACCGACGTCGACGTCTCGTTGGTGATGACGAGCGATCCGTGGTCCGTTGGGGCTCCGGAGCGGGCGGGTTGACGGAGGCGATTCCTCGATAATGACTTCATTTGGGCTCCGGTTGTATCGATGGATTGCATTTGTTTTTGTTGTCATCGCAATTAGACAATCATCATCCTGTCAACTCGGCACCACCATCGTCGTTGTCTCCGAGTCTCGTGGACGCTTCTCATGGACCTCCTTCGTCTCCTTCGATCATGGGTTTCTCGTCTTCGTCGACTCCCTTGCAGTTTTTGTCCACTCCAGCGATGTCTTTCAACGATTTCCTCCAACGACTTCTCAGCGATTTCTTTCTTCGAATTCCTTGAACGATTCCTTTCCTCTCGTGTCCCCTTCACTGAGTGCTTCAATGTGTTTTCTTCGTCGTCCTCCTGCTCCTCCCCTCCAGGCTCAGCTTAATTTATTCCGAACAAGCGAACCTTGCAGAGAAAATGACGACTAGTCGACGAGGATGACCGGAGGAAGTCGTCGGAAGGGGAGTGAGGGGTGGGGGGGAGGTTAGCAGCAGGAGTGGAATGAGGAGGAGAAGGAGGGGAAGGAGCTGAGGCGGGATGCCTGGGGTTCCGATTGAATAATCTTCCCGATTAGCGACGCTTCATTTGGAAGCAATTAAAGCCTATTACAACACTTGGCTTGTAGTCCCCGAGGCCTGCGGTTTAATTAACGCCGGGCCGTCCGCCGCCGACGACCAGGCTCGTTTTGCTCCCCTCCCCTGCCCCCCTCTTCTCGTGCCCCAGACGCTGCCCAACAACGATCGCGGGCAGCCGATCACGGGACTCCAAGCCAGGTCCATCCCAGTCCGTCCGTCCGCCTGTCCGTCCCTGGTGGTGGCCACGAACGACTATCGCGGGAATCGCGAGGTCCCAGAAGATTTCAAGGAGATCTCGGGATTTGTCATGGGGCGAGGAAGGGCGTTGGAGGACGGTGGTAGTGGGGGGAGATCGATGGGAGATCATGCCAAATGTTCCGGCCGGGAGTCGTTCGAAGCTTCAACTTTGGTCAGTGAAAATAGAACAAGATCCTGTATAAGTACCCAGTTCCATGGGACAAGAGCCATCAGTCCGACCCACGATCCTTCGACCACATCGACGCGGTCGTCGTCTTGCCTCGACAGCCGCATTCGGGATTTCGTTGCCAGCGGTCGGACGAATCGGGCAAATTCCTGAGCCTCGCGAGGTCCGCCGAGAGGGCGTGAAGGGGGGATGGGGGTGGAGGTGGAGGGAAGGTCGTTCCGTCCTGCGGCGATCGTGCCTTTGCATCTCCGCAGTCGCCAGTGCCTCGGCCGCTCATCTGGCCACGATTGGTTCCATCCGTCCGCGGCCGACGTTGTCCGGGTCCCTTCGAAGGAGGTCGCGGGAAGGGCGGTCGACTCGACGTCAGCGGAATAAGTGACGTTGGGCATATTTTTAATTTGCACGCAGCGGAGTCGCCTCTGCTGGCGCTGCTGCTGCAGCCTCCTGCGACTCGGCGGGACCGAAGCGTGTCCGAGGCGATTGGCTGGAGAGCTGGGGGAGACCTTGATTGGGAGTCGCCTTGGTGGGAGCGAAGTCGGGACGGCCTCGCACGACGATGGCTTCGCCGAGACTCAGGTGGGGGCCGCGATCGCGGTCTCCGACTCCGACCCCGATTCGGTCGCGGTCGCGGTCTCCGACTCGGACTCGTGCTGAGGCCGGCAGCGGGCTCGAGTGCGGGCTGACAGCGAGTGATTTAAGAACTCGGCCGCCTCCGCCGGACTCCGGTCGTCTCCGTCTCAGGCTCCGTCTCTGGGCCGGCAGCAGCAGCCGATCCATGTCGAGCCATGTTGGGCGAACAATGGATGCAGCAGCCGAGGAAGCAGCAGCAGGAGCAACAGCTACAACAGCAATAACAACCACGTGAACAACAACCACAGGAACAACAACCAAAAAGACAGCCAAGCCAGAGACCAACAACTGCTAAACAACAGCCAAATAAACAACAACCACATCAACGGCAATCACGCGAACAACTGAAGCCTTAGCAACAACAGCACAATCAGCAGCAACAAAACATTAACAACAACAACATGAACATCAACAACACCATCCGTAACATGAGCAACAACAATTGCAACGAGCCAACGAAACCTTCCAGAACAGAAGACATGGCTCGAGTTGGTCAAGGAGGAGGAGGCGAAGGAGGAGGAGAAGAGTGGGAGGGGTTGGGGCGAGGTCCGGAATGCCGGCAGACAATCGTCGGACGACAGCTGAGCACAATAAGCAAATAAATACATAAGAAATCCCTCGGAGGGCGTCCGAGCTGCCAAGTCAAAGTTCACGCTGAAGCCGCGACGAGCGACGAGAGACGAACGACGAAGTGGTCGCGAGATCGGCATGTGCGGGGCACCGCAGGACAACGGAGCGAATCACCTGAAATTCCGGAACAAGTCAATTGCCCGAGGGCTTCGTTGTGTCTTAATTTATTGTCCGGCGCGATGGACCGGGCAGCAGGCGGAAAACGACAGGGAGCAGAAAGGGAACTGCAGAAGTTCGTGCGATCTGGAGGTCGGGAGGCCAGTCAACTGGCTCCAGTACATCATCCACGGTAGTTCCTAATGGCAGGAAGAGAAGAGAAGAGAAGCGAAGCAGACCAGGCTATTAAGAAGGAGTCGCCGCCACCTAATCGTCGGCTTCCTGAATAAATCTCGAAGAAAGGGAAAGTTTGGCGAACGAGAACGAGAACGAGGTCATAATTCGGATCGTTAGCCGTTGTCGAATGTCCTTTCCCTCTCTCCCCGATCCGGAGTTCGGTCCTTTCGGGGACCGAAGAAGAGCCACGGCAATGGTGGGAATTTATGCTAAATTTGCGAGAACTTTGTTCATTTAAACGTTTCCACTGTGTGGACCCCGGGACGGTGGTGGACGGGGCGCGGTTGGGGGTGGAGAAATGGGCGGAGGGGTCGGGACGGGCCTGGGTGGCGAAAGTTTTCGCTGCCGACGACAAGAGCCCAACAATGGGAACGACAAAAACGGTTTTGCCGAAATTCACGCATTGTTGGGAAATTAAAACGCGCAACAAACAATGAGTCCGTGGATTCATTCAGGATGGGGCAGGGCGGAACCAGGAGCGTGCAAAATGGCAGAAGCCGAGACAGAGCCGGAGCCAGAGCCGGAGCCGGAACCGGAGACCCAGAACCAGAAGCCGAGGGAGTTCATTAAAAGGGACTTGGTCGAAACTTTGCGGCAATAAATTGCGAAATGAAATGCATTTAATTTTTATGATAAGTTCCTCCTTCCTTCCCGACCCCCTCGACGCGTGCGAGAACGAAAACGACGACGACGACGACACGAGATTCGGAGATGGCGGGACGGCAGCTGCGGAAATGGGGCCGGTGGACGGAGCAAAAGAGCGAGCGTTAATTTCATGTCGAGGGTCGCTCGATTCGGGGCGACCCCGGGTGGGTCTTAAAATAGCGAAACCACCTTGGGAACTCCCTCGTTATGGCCCTCTCTTTCACTCTCTCTCGCTCACTCGCATCGATGTTTTGAACGAATTCCCAGAAGCCATCGGTCAGAGGCCGGCAGATCTCGGTTGTCGAACGTTCATTTCGCTGTCCTGCGGTGGGGAGAGACAGAGGGAGCGACAGCGCGATTGAGAGGGCGAGTCAAACAGAGCGAGACAGAGAGAGAATACAATAATTCGCTGGGATTCCCGGCCGTTTAATCGCCGTACAAGCATTTAAATCGAGTTGTGGCCAATTTAAAATTCCCCACATGCCGCACCCGACCCGGCCCCTGGACCCCAGCCTGGGGACCTCCCGTCCCCCGGTCGCACGACGTTTCCGCACAATTTATTCCGTTGCCACTCGGATCGGCTCCTCTGGAATCCAATGCGAGCGATGCAAAGCGACGCATGGGATGCCGGGCGTTGGGTTCGCTTGGAGAGGGGATGGGCGGCGATGGAATGGGATGGGACGAGGGCGAGGAGGTGGGGATGGGAGGAGATGGAATGGGAGGAGATCCGCCGGTCCGGGCCAGAGCAATTTCTCAACGACACTGGACATGCCACGCACTTGTTTATTACACCTCGACCGATCGCCGATGCGACTCCGGTGCGACGGCGACGGCGATGCGAAGCGACGGGCTGAAGACCGGGCGGACGCGGCCGCCTGCAACAGCAACAGCAACAGCAACATCGACAGCGACAACGCCATGACTAGCTCCAGCTCCATCCGCCAGCCTCCTCCGACCAGCCCCGCCGGACTCGACCCAACCCGATCGAATCGAATGGAATCGAGTGCGGGTCCCGTCGGCGGCAACTCGTGCTCGTGCTCGTGCTGGAGCTCGTGCGTAGCGAAGAACAAATATTTTAAATACGATAAATTAAGCCGGGGAATCGGAATCCTGCGATGGCGAGGAGTCTCGACTTCCTTGCTTAGCTGCTCCTGCCCTCCCTCTCTACTCCTTCCCCCGCTCTGTCTCCTCCATGGCTTCCTCTACTCCGTGCCATCCTCAACGCCATTCCGTCCTCCACTTCCTCGCTATCCTCTCTTGCAATGCACCCTATCCTTCCACTTCTCGCTCTCCTCCCAACGTTGTCGGTTACTCGGCCGTTGGTCGTTGTTGTCGCTGGTCGCCTCGTCCGCCGCGGCACGAGCAGCGATCGGAACGTCGTGTATCTAGTATCTAGTATCTGCATGTCGGAATCAACAACTGTCCGGATAAAAATAAACACGACGCAGCCGAGCAACAGAACGAGCGAGGGACCGGCCGAGTGAGGACCGAGGCAGAGACCGAGGGAGAGACCAAGACCGAGAAGGAGGTCGAGGCAGAGACTGAGACCGAGACGGAGAAAGCGACAGAGACCGAGCCCGAGACGGAGACAGAGGCAGAGACCAAGAGCGAGACCGAGAGCGAACCGCTCGTGTTTATCCTGGACCGAAATCTCGGTCGCCGATGTGTTTTTTCGTCATTACATTTTCAGACATTTAATTAACGACTTGCCTGCCAGCCTGCCGTGCGCGGCCTCCCCCACGGCCCCGTGGCTTCTCCTCTTACTCGTCCTCATACTTCGTCCTACTCCTCCCCCAACTCCATCCTGCTCTCCATCCACCTCCTTCTGTCATCGCCAGCGGCTCCTGCAACTGGCCAACTGCGCACGCTGAGCGGAAACTCAAAGGCATCGCGATTAGAGGAGGCCTTTTAATTACATCAGAGCCCCAGCCCGGCGGGTCCTTCGCGAGTCAAGTGCCAGACGCGACCACCTCCGAGACCAGGCGAGAGCCTTGAGTCGATCATCGCAATCAGCCCCAGATCCCCGATGCCCCGGGGACGAAGTCACAATGGGAGCCTGCCATGTGGACGCCCTCCAGTCCAGATGACTGAAAGAAGGGGAAGGAAGCGTTTGCCGGTTGGAGGGCCCGGAGGGGCCGGATTCACAATTTGTATTCAATTTAAGTCGGAAATTCAATTATTGGCAGAATTCCATTATTTGTAAAGTTCAATCTTTGTAAAATTGCGTTATTTCTAAATTCTGAGAAATTTATCTTCCTTAAGAAGCGATTTAATAGGCATGGTTTTGGTAAAAGAGTCCTAAAGTTTCATTACATTAAACAAATTCAATTTGAAATAATGAAAATCTTACATCTGCAGTGAAAAGCAGAACAAATTAATTATTGGTCAAAATTTGAGAAATATATTTTAAGCAAAATCGATATGGCTTAAATACAAAAATCAAATTCCAACAGAAATATTTAAAAACATGTATCGTTATCCTGTCGCTAGAGATTTAATTTAGTAATATATTTTCCAAATAAATACATGATGTTTCTAAATCCTTTTTTAAGGATTTTTTAAAATTCTTAAGCGATTAAAATTCTTTAAAACTTACATAGAAATTCGTTATAAAATCAAACTGATTTTATTACTGATCGTTTTAATCATCTTTTTATGATATTAAAAAATGCATCACAACATCATTAGTTCTCCAAATTGGAAATTATTTCTATTCAAATTTACTAAAATATTTTTGTTTTTACTACAAATCAATAAAATTAATAATCAACAATTTTAGCAATAATTTAATAGTGTTTTGTGACGGCAAGGTATTAAATGTATTATTAAATAACCAAATCTGTCGAGTCTGAATGGGCGAAATTCCTCGATTTTATCCACTCACTCTCTCCCACTCTCTCCCTCCCTCTCTCGTACTCCATTTCCTGCTGCTGCACGGGAACCGTGTTTTGCAGGAAATATCTTCATTTCCATAAAGCACGAAAGCACGAAAATAAAAATTTAATTCGTTTTCCTCGGCGAGAGCGAAAATTTATATGAAAAATCATGCAAATCGCGCGGCAAAACAAAGCCGAGGAATTTCGCCAACGACATGCTGCAGCTCGGGAAGGGACTGGCGAGGGATGGGAAGGGCTTGAGGAGGGGCGGCTGAAGGGGATGAGGTGAGAGGATGAGGTGAGAGGATGAGGAGGAGGAGGTGGGAAAGTGAAGTAATTTCGTGGTCCGCGTGCATTCGTGGGCGAACATTATCTTGAAATATGATGCTGTTGGGTCCAGGTTGTCGCTGGTGGCTCCTCATCCCACTGTTGTTGTGATGGCTCCCGCTGCTGTTGTTGTTGCCGTTGTGTTTGCTCCTCCAGCTCCTCCAGATGGCCACGTTGGTGGCTGCCAGATTGCGGCGAAAAATGAAAACATTATGCAAATGCTTCGGTCGGCTCCTCTTCACCAACTCCTCGCCCCCGCCCTCGCCCACGCCCTGCGGTTGCAGCCGCCGTCGCTCCCTGCAGATCCGCGGGCGGCGACACCGGCCGAGCGTTGCCACCTACTCGCAGTGCAATTCATTAAGAGGCCAGCCGCGAAAATCACTCGCGATGCTCGTGTGGAATTCAATTGCCGCGAATTCCGTGAAGACGACGGCGACGACGACGGCGACGATGGCGAAGGCGATGGCGACGCGGTCCACGTGATCGTCGGGGAGTCTCTGCGACAACAACAAAAACAACAACAAGAACGTGTCCTGCTCCATCCATTTGTCCTGAGCCCCGCCCTTCGTCCTGTCGTCGCCGTCGTCCTGGCCCCAGTCGTGGCCGCTGAGAACCTCGGACGTGTCTCGTGTTTTTAATTGCGCCAAGTCCGAGGCCCGGGACTCCGGCACGGGGTCAGGAGGGGGTCGAAGGGAGGGCTCAAGAGGCGGTGGGTCGAGGGGTGGAGGGATCGGGGATGGAGAGGGGTCGAGGAGTCGAGGGACCGGGCCAGATTCGCTTGCAGGCCACGACTGCGAGCTCGAATTCCTCTGTTGCCAATCGTTGATTTCATTGTTGTCACAGTTGTCGTCTCGTGTTGTTGTTGTTTTTGTTTGTTGTTGTCTCGTTTTTTGTTTTTTCTGTTGTTGTCGCGTTTCGTATTTGCCTTTTTTTTGTTTTTTGTCTCATTTTGTTGTCATTGTTTTGTTTTTCAACCTGTTGTTCTTTTTTATTTCACTTGTTTACTTGGCTTTGTTGCTGTTGTTTCTCCCTGCTGTTGTTGTTGTTGTTATTTTGTCTCTTCTGCTGCCGCCGCCGCTGAAATTGTTGTCAATGTAATTGCACTTTTTTTTAATATAAAAATATATTGCTTGTGGTTTTTGTTGTTGCCTCAGTCGTTCTGTCGCAATTTTTCTCCTGATTCTCTGATGTTTAATTATTTTTATTATTATTATTGTTATTGCGATTTTTGTTGTCCCAGATGGTCGGGTTGTTGCTGGCCCAGGTGGTATTTGTTGTTGTTGTTGTTGTTGTATTTGTTGTCGTCCCAGAGGTTCTGCCTGCTGTTGTCCCAAACGTCCTTCTTGTTATTCGTTTTGTTCACGTTGTTGTTGATTCTGCTCATGCTCTCGATGTTGTTTTTGTCGTTCTTCATGATTTTGTTGACTTGGATGATGTGATTTTCGGTGTTGTTTTTGTAGCTTTTGTTGCTTTTGTTGTTGTCCGAAGTGCCTCGGCGTCAACATTCGCAGGTCCGCCGACACTCGCCGAGACACTCGACAGGACGCGCCCGGACACGCCTGGCCTCCTGCGACCTGGGCCGTGTTTTCCGACCGAAATTTAATTATTTTCCATCCTGCCGACTGAGTCGAGGGTGCCCGACTCGATTAAACCGCCTGTCAGCGGACGCGGTTCGTGGTCCGGGTGTCGCCGTCGCCAGCGTCCCCAGCCGCAGCCCCAGCGCCGGCCCCGCCGCCATGCGTTAATTGAGCAAATTCAGCGGGCTGCGGACACCTGGCGCCATCCCACTCACTCGTACTCTCCTCTGCCTCTTTCTGTTTCCTTGTAAACGAGTCTGGAGCCGACTACCAGGAGGTCCTCGTGCGTTCTCCACCAAGGGTCGTCCCAAGAAGGCCGGGGCTCGAAGCGAAATCACCCGAGAATCATGTGGAAATTTCTCCACAAATCGGCCCAAGTCCGAGCGACCTCCGACGCACCCTGTATCGATCAGTCCCGAGCTCGAACCAACTCCGCTATTTGCATTCTATGTTAATTGATTTCGACTCCCGCAGCCGCCGAAGCAACGGACGCCGCCCGTCGCCATCCCTGGTCAGCCCACGTCGACCCCGAGTCCGAGTCCCCCCGTGGGCGTGGCGTGGTCGGGGGCGGCCCGGCCCAGCGACGGTCCGCAATCAGGGCTGGCGCGCATAAATTAAGTCGAGTGCCTTAATTTAGTGTTAAAAAGTCATAAAATGAAAATTACGCGTAAACCGCCGACAGAGACAGGAGCGCGCAGGGCGAGAGCGAAAGGGACAGAGCTACAGCGACTCCCACACACTCGCACGGCCACCCACACACACACAGCCTGTGGGACTTGGGGCGCCATCTGGTGGCTGGGAATTGAAATTCATTTCATTTCGCAAACAAAATGCAAATAAAATGCTCAAAATTTTAATGAAAATAAACTCCAAGAGCGAGAGCAAGAGAGAGCGAGATAGAGAAAGAGAGAGAGAGAGAGAGGGAGGGAGAGGGGGGCGTGGCCGGTGGACAAATTTAAACTCGCCGGGCGGGGCCGAGACCAGAATGAAATACAATTGAATTATTCATACGCGAGTGACAGAACAATAAATAAGAGCGAGGTCCAGAGGGAGAGAGGACGGGGCGAGTGACGGAGAGAGAGAGAGAGAGAGAGAAAGTGAGTCAGAGTGGGTGAGAGGGAGAGGCGGCGGTCGGCTGATGGCTGTGGGAAAATCTCCGATAAGCCGGTCGTGAAAATGCGTGCGGTCGAAATCCGACTTGGGCCGCCGCCCACTCGGGCCCAGGACCTCCTGGAACCGCATGAAGAGGGAGATGGGACGGTGGGCCGAGGCAGTCTCCAAGGCAGCCTTGGGAGATTGAGTCGAAAACGTGGGCTGGTCCCGGCTCGAGCCTGGCATTAAATCAATATCAACTCCTCGAAAGCTCGGCTATAAATTTCATGCTGTTTCTTTATCTCTCCAGACAGCCGGCGCGCGTGGGAGAAGGAGATCGAGAAGAGAGAGGGGGGCAGAAAGAGATGGGTAGAACGGCGTTGTTTCCGTTTCGACATCAAAAAGGATAAACAAGTCAAGTGAATACAAACAGAAAGTCCTTTGGAAATTCGGGCGAATTTCAGGAGCAACTCGTTTGCAAATGATTGCATCAACTCCGGTCGCCGCCTCCCCCAAAGCCCTCTTCATCCCCCTCCCCCTCTCACTCCCCCCTTCCACCCACTGCCTTACTTTCCTTTACTGTGAAAACCCTTCCTGGGACTCCTGAGTTCCTCCCAGTTGGCAGGGATTTCGCGGCTCAGGCTCAGGCTCAGACTCCGGCTCGTCGCTTTATTTGCCGCACGTGTGCGCCGCCCTGCCACGCCCCCACGCCCTCATCGAGAGCATGTTTATCTCTTTCCAACGAGCCGGGAAGTTTTATGGAGCAGCCCATAAAAGTCGAAGCTGTTGACTTGCGAAGGCGGCGGCAGCGGTGGCTCGTGGGCAAATGAAAACATTGAACAAGAGATGAGAAGGAGTAGGATGAGGAGGAAGATGAGGAGGAGGGAGAGGACAAGGGTGAGGAGGAGGAAGGGGACGTGGAGGAGGACGAGGTGGAGAAGGAGGCCCAGGACGAGGACGTGGGCGCCGTAAAAACCAGCGACAAACCGACAACCGTCGACAGCACGAACGGACCTCGGTTTCAATTACACGACCGCAAATCCTTTGACGTCTTTCCGGCCGCCTCCCCACAGCCCTGAATTTGTTCATCAGCGCCCCCCGAGACCCGACCTCACCCAAACCCAACTCAAGCCAACCCCAATCAACCCCAACCGCCCCCTTCATTTAATTGGAAATTCATTTCATTTCATTCGACCTCCTCTCTCTGCTGCTGTTGGCCCACATTTGGTTGCAGTGCAAATGGCTTTGTTGTTGTTGCCGTTGGCCGGTATTTCATATTTTAATATTTATCGATTTTGCACAATACACAATAATTTATCGTTTCCGAAATGTTCTACACTCAATTATCGGTGTCCAGACGGACCTGGGCGTCCTCCGGAGCCATGGGCGACCAACCGGGCCCGGCCCCAGCTCCCACTGAGCCCTGGACCCATTCGATCCCCATTGATTTGGGCAAACAATTTGCGTTTGCCCGGCACGCCGATTATTTGCCTTCAGTTACCTCGAAATCGACAACAATTATTACTGGATTTTCATTCGAATTTCATTCCATCTCACAATCAACGTGTGACCAAAATCGAGGCAAAGCGAGTGAGGGAGACAGAGAGAAGTTGTCCGAATTTGAATTCCTGATCACGAAAATATTCACCCTTTGTTATTTATCCGAGAAGGCTCGGCAAACTTCGAAAATCTCTTCTTCTGAGGCTCCTGACCATCCAAAATTGACTCGATTCGACAGTGGGTTTGCGGCACCAGCGCCTCCGCAGAGTTGCCCACCTCTGCCTTCTGCTCGCAGCTCGCTAATGCGCCAGTGGCCATCGCTCGATTCGCAGTGAATCACGGGGAATTTCCATAATTTCATTATTTCTGTCGGAACCTCGGAACGAAGGCTTAAATTGATGATGAAGTTCAGCTAACGAAGCTTCAATAATTGAGAGTTTAAACGTGGGTGAATCAAGAGAGTCAAGAGAGAGAGAGAGAGAGAGGGTGATAAGGGTGGAGCCTCCTGACCACTGGAACCAACCACTTGAACCAACCACTTGATCCGCCCAGTTCGATTTTCGGTCTCCACATCGTGGACTTTGAATCCTTTTAATCAGCCATCAGAGTCTCCAACGACCTTTTCCAAACAAACCTCGCCCGTCCTCCGCCCATCCCTCGCTCGTCCTCCTCCGCCCTCACCTCTCCCACACCGTCCCCCGCCCCGCGCCTACCGATCGATCGGCCCCATCGATTGCGGATTGAACGAACCCTTCGCCATGACAACGCCATTATTTTTATTATTCTGGAACTGCAAGTCGGAGCCCACTCGACGGCTCCCTTGGGCTCCTTGGCTCCTGGGCTTCTGGGATGGTGGGCTCGACGGCCGTTGGCCTAATTATTCGATAATTAGGGTGCGCCAAGTCTGGCATGAGTCGAAACGAATCGAATCGAATCACTCAATCAAATGGGCCTCCGTCAAATATTAATGCCAATCGAGGGACGTCGAGGGGAGGTGACGTCATCGCCATCGCCACCGTCGTCATCTTCGCCAACGCCTCGTGGGAAGACGCACGAATTTTTCTCACACTTGCGAGGCCTGCGCAACGACGGAGGACTTGGAGGGTGGCCCTGGCGAGGGAAGGGAAAGGAAAGGAAGGGATGAGCAGGGGAGAGAAAAGAGGGGAAGATGGAAAGAGTGGAGGACGAAACGCGGCATCGAGTGGGCGGGGCGCGAGAGGGGCAGCAGTCGAAACGAGTGCCGTTTGGCATGCGAGATCTTCATTAAGTCGAAGTCGGATTCGCCGAAATGACGAGTGGCGGGGAGGAGGTTGGGGGGAGTTGGAGGCGGCTGGAGAGAACTGGAGGGATTTGGAGGGAACTCGAGGGCAGCTGCAGACAGCTGAAGGGAGCTGGAGGGAATTCAAGGCGGCTGGCGCGAACCGGAGGGAGTCAGAAGTGGCTGCAGGGACTTTGTGGAGGACCTCGAGTGGGAGCCGAGTGAATTCGAATGGAACATTGAATTGCCTTATCGAGTGCATCTGAGGCGGATGCTGGGGGAAGGAAGAAATTAACGACAAGAACAAGAGGGAAGCGAGATGGAGCAGGGGGAACGAGAGCATGATGAGGACCAGGAGGGGGTTGAGGAGGACAAGCCGGAGGATCCAGGGGGGGAAGAGGAAGATTAAGAGGAGGCTGCGGGGTTCGGGGTCTCGCAATGATTCGCCTAAACGACAATGTAATTACAACGAAGGCAACTCGAGTCGTAATTCATGCCTCCGACGATAATTCGAGTAATTTGCTGTCGACAGGACGAGGCCGAGGGCCAATCGTCGTGTGGAGAGGCAGGAAGGGAGTGAGCGAGAGTGAGAGAGATAAGGAGAGAGAGACAAATATCTCAATCAAATGATCGAAAGTACGGGGGACTGTGGACAAGGGATGGGGGAGAAAAATCGACGCTGATTGCGGATCGACTATAAGTATTTTCCGCACGTTTTGTCAACCTCCATCGCTGTCACTCGATCCCTCTCTTCCTCTCATTCTCTCTTTCTGTCTCCCTCTTCCTCCCACTCATTCACTCCCTCCTTCGCCCCGGCTGCTGCCGCTGCTGATGATGGAGATTCTTCTCTCCCTGAAGAATGTTGACAAAAACAAATATCGCGAAATCTCAGCCAGCTTCCCGGGCGCTCCATCGCAGCCCCGCCCCCTGAGGCTGCCCCGTCCCTCGCCTTTGGTCTCGGTCTCGCCCTCGTCCCCGATCTCGGCCCCATCGGTCTTGGCATGTGGCGAGGATGCGTGAAATTGAGGAATCCAGGAGGACGAAGAGAGAAGGGAGAGCGGGATGGAGTGAGGAAGTGAGGGAGGGTGAGAGAGGGAGAGTGAGAGAGGGAGAGAGCGACGGGTGCCTTCGCCGTTGTCACGGCGTTTGTTGATGGCGCGGCATCGAAAACAATGCGAAAAATACAGGGAGGGCAACAAAAAGAAGAGGATAAGGAAGAGGCAAAAACAACAACGAAGGAAACGGAAAACAACAACAAGGAAAATGAAAACAACAACACCTCGAAGGAATGACAACAACGGCTACAACAACAACAACAAATGACAAATGAACGAGGGACCCTGCGGTTCACAGAGCGATGTCGGGGAAATTTAAAAAATGGCGTCATCATCATCAACAACAACAACAACAACTACAACTACGACATTTGGGACTTCCACCTTCGCCGAAGCCACGTTCCCAAGAAGCAGAAAAAGATGAAGATGAAACTGAAGCTGAAGAAGAAGAAGAAGAAGGAGACAAAGACGAATATGAAGAAGTGAAATAAGAAGTAAAAGCAGGACGTGCTGGAGAAAAAGTCAAAATAAATCTGTTAATAAATTGCGGAAAATTCAAATGAATGCGAGAGACTTGAATGAATGAGCGAATGATGGTGGGTCGAGAGGGGAGGGGGCGAGTGTGAGGTGCTTGTTGTTGTTGTTGTTTGTGTTGTTCTTCGTGCTGATGTTGTCGAGCGGCGGGTGGGTGGTGCCAGGTGGGCGGGTCCGGGCCCGGTCCCGGTCTCGCTCCGTCATCGCCAACGGCGAGCGCTCGACGGCCTGCGATTGATGGAGGACGTTTTTGGCCCAGGTTCGTGTGGTCAACGAGGGGTCGTCGATGGGTCTCGAGGGGTCGTCGGGGGCCGTCGAGGGCTCGCCGTGTGTTTGAAACCGACAGCGGGTTCGCGGCTCGAGCGGTGGAGCGGGAGGATAGGGGAAGTGAGAGCAAAGCGAGTTCTTTGAAACCGGAGTCCTCGCCAGCCGAACCGAGCCGCGCGCAAAAACCTGGCCACCTTTTTGCCACCTCGTGGCGGGAATTTCAATTCGAAAATTCCGCGAACTGCTAATTTTGAATTGTGGAAATCGGATCCGGTCCGGTCCGATTCGGTTTGGTTTCATCTGTCCTGATCTGATGGGATTTGATTTGGTTCGGGACGACAATTAATGCAATAATTGTTTTTGCACAATTGCTCCCGGGGCTTCTGTTGTTGTTGGAAGCAGCAAAATTTTTGTTTTTTTTTTTTGTCATTTTCTGTTGGTTTTGCGAAATGCACAAAGTCCGAGTCGAAACCACAGCGAGAGAGAATTCAATTATTTTATTTTTGGCTTGAATGACTTGTGAAAAGTGCATTTCAAAAACCTAGTCTCGACCCCTCCTCCCGTTGAAGGGCTGCCAGTTGCTTTCCATTAGTCGGCCTGGCCCCTCAGGCCCCCTGGTCCCCCCAGCATTCAATTAATCTATATTTTTGCTTAGCTTCGCCTCCCTCTTCCTCGGGCCAACTTCGGCTTGGCTCGAGATTTCGCAAACGTCTCGCGGGACTCGCGGCAGAGGCTGAAAGAGAGAGGGGGGGCCAGAGAGACATAGAGAGAGAGAGAGAGAGAGAGCGAGAGAGAGCGAGCGACGGAGACGAGCTTTGGACAAACCGTATTTCGCTTGTTGTTGTTGTTGTTTGCTTTCCCGGACTCCGCCAGACGCCACGCAAGCAGCCGAATCGAGCCGAAACTTTTGCAGCCGGGATGCGGACGAAGAGGGATCCAGAAGAGAGGCGACCGGAGTCCACCCTGCACCCGGTCCCGCGGGCCGCAGGACCGCCGGAGGGCGGGGGAGGATTCGACAATTAATTGGACCGAGTTCTGGAATTTCTTTTCATTTGTTTTAATTTTTTTCCTAAATTTCTTTGTTGTTAATAATTTGTCCGTGTCCTAATGAATTTTTGAAATAGTTTTGTTTTCATTCCAGTTCCACGACTGTTCACCTTTTTTCCTTTGTTGTTTTTAAGTTTCATTCTCCATTTCATTTGTTTTGTTTTTGCTGCATTTCGTTTCTGTTTTTAAACTTTGTATTTCATATTTTTGTATTTTTCAGTTATTATTTTTTTCATTCATTTTCATTTTTTCCTTTTCCATTTCAATTCCCGTCCCTTGGGTCAATTCAATTCCTTCTCGGTAATTGAACGAGCTCTTTAAGTCCATTTCATCATCCACCCTATTGCCGTCTCTCTCCCTCGCCGCCTGGCGATGGCATCGTTTTGTCCCAAAGGGAGAGGGGGAAGAGCGACGTCCGAGCGACTGCCGCTGCCGCTGGCAGCGAATGCGAAAAATAACAGCAACAGTGATAAAATAGAAGAGATCAACAAATAACACGAGGAGTTCCCATGAAATATGCGAACTTGTCCGGTGGTTGTGGGGGCGAGGTGGGGGAGGAAGGGAGGAAGGGAGGAAGGGAGGAAGAGAGGAGGGGATGGAATGAGGGGAAGAGGGCTGTAGGGGGTGAGGGGGGCCAGGAGGACGAGGGCCTGGCGTCTGTGCCCAACACAAGCTGGTCCTACTCGGCTCCCATTTGTCCTTGTTTCCTCCCGCTCTGGCTCGCTTCCTCTCGCTCCCTCATTCCCCCTCCCCCCAACCGTCGCATTGTGTCCCCATCTCTCTCCCTCTCCCTCTCTAACTCTCTTGCACTACAAGCAGAAAATATTCATGTAGAAAATATTTCATATTTTATGTTTTGTTTGCATAAAAATCTCCCAAATCGTATTTCGAGAGCCCAGAGAAAACAACAACGAGAACAAGAAGAAGAACAACAACAATAAGCAGAAGAAGAGAAACACCCAAGTGACGGCAACAACAACAACAACGACAACAATGTTTATTTCCCTCGCGTGGCAGCCTCGAACGTGTCCACCGAGACTTCGAGCTCTCGTTGTCGGAGACCGTCTGGTCCCTTTCTGTCCCCTCCTCTTCCCCCCCCCCCCTCTGTCGCCCTCTCGCTTCCACTCGTTCATTGTCGTCTTCCCTCCCACTCTCTGTCACTCCCTCCCTTCCTCCCTCGCTCCGCTTCCTGCGAACTTCTGAGAGGAGCCTCGTGTTTGCTTCGTCTCAAAACTTTATGCGACATTCATGGAGCAGGGAATATGGACCCAATAACAACAACAACACCAACAACAACAACAACATGAACAATAAAAACAAGAACAAGATCAAGAGCAACATGTACAACAACTACATCAACAATTTGAACAACAACATCATCACCAACAGCAACGTGGACAACATTTTTTAACATTTCTTAAAACTAATAACACTTCAAACAACAACAACAAAACACTCTGAAAAAAAACACAACGGCAACAACAACAGCGGCACAACAACAACATTCAGCAGTCTGAAACAAATTCCGGCCCAAACTCGAGATTGTTTCGGCGCCTACTCCCAGAGCTCGGCGCGGTCAGGGGAAGTCGAGTGATTTCTTTCCGCTGTGAATCGTCGAAAATCGCTCCGCAGCCCCCCTCGAAGTCGCTCCGCAGCTCCCCTCGAAATCGCTCCTCATCCCTCCCTCGCCCCCTCTCCTCCGGACCCCTCCCCGCCCCACCATCCTGGGAAATTACCGAGCAAATCCCACGAACTTCCCGGAACCTTGGCAAGTTTTTACTCGCGCATTATCGACGACGACGACGACGACCACGAGGCTAAGAATGCGCTGCCCAGTCGGGGTCGAGACGGGAGCCGAATCCGGAATCAGGATTCGAATGGGGAATCGAATCGAATCGAAGGTGGAGCAATTGCAGTCATATTCGTCGTAATGGACCATCGCCGTTGTCCTGATGTCCCGCGGTCCCCGTTCCTGGCTCGTCGTCATTCGATCCTCGTCTCCTGCTCGTCCACCTCCTTCATCGTCGTTCCTCTTCCTTCGGTCCTCGTCCCTCGCCGCCTCGCCTCAAACTCGTCGTCACTCAATCGTCGACCCTCGCCGCCTCGCATTCTTCTCTTCCGGCATTGCAGGAACGCCTCGAGTCCTCGAGTTCGCTTCTCGAGTCTCGCGTCTCGTTGAATAATTTAGGCACCGGTTGCTACCGATCGGCAGCGGGATCGGGATCGCCGGGATATCGATGCACGATTCGATGCCATGCAGGGCGGCCGTCCGTCCGTCCGTCCGTCATCCACTGGCGGCCCGAACCAGGAGCCGGGGAGCGACTGCATAATTTATGTCCTGTCAAAAGTGTCTGTTTTCACGTGTTCCTCGGATTAACTTGTTTACAGCGACGGCGCCTAGGGTGGCCGCGGGGAGGCGGGGTGTAGGGAAGGACGTGGCCGAGGTGGGGAAAAAAGCGGCCGACTCGATGGAGGAAGGAGGAAGGAGGATGAGTTGGACCAGCGGGAAGCAGAGGGTGAGGAGTAGGAGCGGCAGGAGGTGGAAACGGAGGACGAGCAACAGAAGTTGACGTTGACGCAGTGGCTGCAGCGATACTCGAGTGCACGTGAGCCGAATGCGGCAATCGCTGACTGCTGCACAGTGGGGCAAACTCCTACGAAGGAGGGCTCTTTGGAGGCCTCGACAGTGGGAAGATGGACAGGCCGCGAGGCTGACACGGAGGGCGTTCCAGCGAAGTGCGATGCAGGGCACTTGGTGTGGCAGCAGCGGCAGCGGCAGCGACGAGTCCGACGAATGAATCCGAGGAGTCGACAGAGGGAGGGAGGTGGAGAGGGAGAGGTTGGACGGCAGATGGCGAGTGGACAGAGCAGGGCGAGGAACGGAGGAAGTCGAGGAGCGACGGACGTCGTCGCCCGGACCCAGTCGAAATTCGCAGCGACGGCCCATCAGCGAATTCATGGCGATTTTTGAAGCCTCCGCCGTCCGTCCGTCTGTCCGGCAGGCTGTGACTCTCAGGAAGGGCGAGGGGCGAGAGGGCGCTGAATGGGCACAATTAATTCATGAATGCAGCCAGCGCCGACTTCGGGGCCGGCCCGAGTCGTCGAGGCGAGGAATCAAAAGGCAAGAAGATGCAAAACGAGCGATGCGAACGAGGGCGCGGACGAATGTCGGACGGAAGGAGGGCGAATGAAGGGACGACGAAGGGCAGGCCAAGGGGCGACGGAGAGAAGGACGAGGAGGGAGGCACGGAGGAACCGAGAGACGAAGGGACCGGGGGACGGCCGGGTCGAGCGACGGCGGATGCCATGAAAGTGCATCGCAATGAGGTTGTTTTCGTTTTCGCAATTACTTTCGATGGACGCGGTCAACGTGCCAACGTCCGAATTAATATGCAAACACACGCACACACACACACACTGAACCTCACACATGCACACACATATAGAGGCAATCATGCCACCTACTCACACACTCGCACACACGAAGCCACGGTCCGAAGTAGCTTTCAGTATGCAGGCCGCAGACACGTCAGGCTCGGGCGGTCGAGATGGAGCAATTGGAAGGAGGGAAAGGGGGGAGAAGGTGATGCCAGAAGACATCAGGAGAGAGGGAGAGAAGGGTCGATAGAAGGTAGATGGAAAGAGAAAGCTTTGGAGATAAAAGAGTGACAGGCGTTTAACACAAAATATGGCTGAGCTGGGGAGGGCGAAAGGAGAAAAAAGAAATTGGACGGAACATTGAAGGAGACGGGGAAGAAAATAGAGGAAAAGAGAGGGGAGCAGAGACGAGGAAGAGAAAACAGAGGAGACAAGGGGCGAAGAAAACACGCTGAATGGAGTGAAAAGAAAAATAAGGAGTATCAGGAGTGAAAATGGAGAATATTCACTTGGTATTAAACGAGGTGCATGCAACGAGATCGCCATTTGAAGCCCGTTCCTCTGCCCTGCCCTGTCCTGACTCGACTGCTCTGGTCCTCCGCCACCACATCGATTGGCCGGCCACGTCTAATCCTTTTATGAACTGCATCTATTCGAGCCACAGGACAGTGGTGCGGATCTCGTAAGCCACGAGCCGACCCACGCCCCCCTAACGCCAGGCCAGCTCGGTCCAGAGATATCGACAGCGACATCGCATCGACGCAGGCTGGGTTTGGTTGAGAGATGGGGAGAAGAGACAGAGAAGGCGAGGGACCCGGGGACGTCGAGTGGACTTAGGGGAGGATCCAGAGGAGGAAGATGGGGAGGAAGAGGACTAGGAAGAGGTCGGGGACCAGGCAGAGGACGAGAGCCAGGACAGGGGCGAGGACCGGGCAGAGGACGAGAACCAGGACGAGGGCGAGGACCAGCAGGAGGTCGGGAACCAAGGCAGGACGAGGACCGGAGAAAGGACGAGGAACATCAGGGAGGATCGGAAGGACCGGGGAGCGTGGAGCGAGGTGCGAGCCGAGTGATTAACGGGGGAATTAAAAATGCATGCAACGACAGAGCTCGGATCCGTCCGTCCGTCCGTCCGTCCGTCGGCCCGTGTTGCGTTCCCTAATGTGCCGAGGGACGGAGGGGCGAAAATTGCATTATTCCAACACACACACGCGCGCACTCAACAGAGCGAGAGAGAGAGGGAGAGAGAGACGCCGTAGTAATTACCGCAAAACGCTCGCTTGCATTACACGCTCTTGGGCCGGCACCGTTCGGTGTCTGTGTGTGACAGCGAGAGGGTGTGTGTGAGTGTGTGTGTGTGTTATTCCACTTCTGAGCACGTTACTCAAATACCCCCACACACACACCCACGCACGCACACTCAAAAGGCCCCCGTGCACACAGACATGCAACAAATTAACAATACAGCAGAAATGCGAAAACTTTGCCAACTGGGTCGAGGAAGGCAGGACGGCAGGGCAGAGGCGTAGACGGGGTGAGGAGGAGGGGGAGATGGAGCGAGTTGGAGACGCAGGAGGACGGAGGAGGCGCTGCCGGACCCATGAAGGCGGCAGACGGCTCCGGATCTGGTCCTCGCGTGGGCGAAATTTGTCGGGGAAAATTTAATAATTCCCGACCCTCGTGTTTCGAGCTTCGTGCCCGATGTTAATTCCTTGCCTCCATCTCGCTCTCGCCTCCCCGCCCGTCGTCCGCGTCGTCCTAAATCCGGCCGCTCTCGTCGGGCATCCGGTTCCGTTTCCCGCTTCCCTTTCTTGTTGGTTCTGCTGCAGTAAAATGCGTGGTCCTCGCGTCGAAAGGCGCGGCGTCCCCAACGTCCCCCCCCCTCTCCCGTTGTGGGGCCCGTCGCAATTTGATTTTCATTTTGATTCCCCGCGTTGCCAACTCGCGAAATTCGCAGATTTCCCTCGAAAGCCGGAGGTGGAAATGGCGAAATATATTTTAATTATTCCTTGGGTTTCACGCCGATTGCCGAGCCGGAGCTTTAATTGCTGGAAGTCCTTAATCTCGCTCTTCCTTTTGTATTTGCTCTCTTTCCTCTGAGGTCCCCCTGCGGATCCTTCTCCGGATATTGGTATTCGAGTCCTCAGCCATTGCCGGCCATAACACAAATAAAACTCCTCGCCACGTCCTCCATAAATTACTTCGACATCTCTCCCTCTCACCCTCCAGTCATCGGTGTCTTCGTCCTTTTCCTCCCTCCCCCTAACGACCTTCGAATCCATCGACTGCCAAACACTTTCATTTCCTCCTCCTTATCTGCGGATTCTGCCTTTGAGATTCTCAATTTCTCAACGAATTCCTGCTCGTCCCAATTACGATCGAGGATCGTTGGAACATGTCCGAAATGCATTATTTTGCCGATTTCGAATTCGACTTTCAACCTCCTCATCCTCATCCGCATCCGCATCAGCTGCCTCGAACGTCCTCAAGCATTCTTCACATCGTCCTCATCCTCCTCATCGCTTCTTGTTTCCTCCTGACCCTCCTCAACGTACTCATCCTTCTCATCTTTCTCATCCCTCCATCGTCGTCATCCTCCTCATCCCTCTGAAGCTCCACGCTTGCTCCAACCTTCCCCCCAACACCCCCCACTCTCCTTATCCTGCTCATCGCCTCGCCGTCGTCTCGAAATCAAATTCAAATCGAGCCGAAATCCTTCCGCTCGAACAGCTCGAGGGATCCCGGAAGGTCCTCGCCGTCGTCGTCATCGTCGTCCTCATTGCCGTTGGGTGCGTCTGGTCAGGATTCTCATTAGTTGCCTGGCGAGGAGGGCGAGGGGCGTGGCGGAAGTGGTTGGAAATTGAAATTGAAATTTTCGAAGGTCGCAAAACGCTCCAGCGGCATCTGGACGGCATCTGGGCGACATACGGGGGACGACTGTGGACGCCTGGGACCGCCCCACGTCGCCTTCGACATCAGCTCCTCCATCGCCTCCTTCTCCATCGCCGGTCTCTTCTTTGTCCCTGTCTACTTCTCCTTCGCCATCGCCCTCTCCATCACTCCAACGACGCGTCCAGGATCGGAACTGAGAATCAGCAACCGATGCGAATATTTGGCAATTTGCAGATTAAGCAGGGAAATCGAGTCGGATTGGACGTCAAATCGTGCTCCTGGTCCTAGTCCTGCTTCTGGCCCTTGTTCCTACCATTTTCTTGCTCTTTTCGCTGGTCCTGTGAACATTTGCTGGGTGCTGGCGGGTAAAATCGAAATTTTGAAAATCTTTCCTGTTCAACTTTAACCCCTCTAACTGCCGCAATTTAGCCTGTAGAGCGGTTTAAAGTTTTTCAAACTTTTTTTCGCGATTGCAGCCGTCCCAGGCAAGCTAGAGAGGAGCTTTTTGGACATTTGAAAGAGCACCTCCTCCCCTACGTAGTCCTAAAGTTTAATTTGATTCCGGCTTTGACTTTGGCCAGGAGACGATCGGAAATGATACCCCAAGATCGCGAAGAACCAAAAAATTAAAAGTTGATTTTGCATAGTTTGGCGGCTCTAGCTGTTGTCGTTTGGCCTGTAGAGCAGTCTAAAGGTATTTTCGGGAACATTTGCTGGGTGCTGGCGAGTAAAATCGAAATTTTAAATATTTTTCCTGTTCAACTTGAACCCCTCTAACTGCCGTAGTTTACCCTGTAGAGCGGTTTAAAGTTTTTCAAACTTGTTTTCGTGATTGCAGCCGTCCCAGGCAAGCTAGAGAGGAGCTTTTTTGGACATTTGAAAGAGCACCTCCTCCCCTACGTAGTCCTAAAGTTTAATTTGATTCCGGCTTTGACTTTGGCCAGGAGACGATCGGAAATGATACCCCAAGATCGCGAAGAACCAAAAAATTAAAAGTTGATTTTGCATAGTTTGGCTGCTCTAGCTGTTGTCGTTTGGCCTGTAGAGCAGTCTAAAGTTATTTTCGGGAACATTTGCTGGGTGCTGGCGAGTAAAATCGAAATTTTGAAAATCTTTCCTGTTCAACTTTAACCCCTCTAACTGCCGTAGTTTGCCTGTAGAGCGGTTTAAAGTTTTTTAAACTTGTTTTCGTGATTGCAGCCGTCCCAGGCAAGCTAGAGAGGAGCTTTTTGGACATTTGAAAGAGCACCTCCTCCCCTACGTAGTCCTAAAGTTTAATTTGATTCCGGCTTTGACTTTGGCCAGGAGACGATCGGAAATGATACCCCAAGATCGCGAAAAACCCAAAAAATTAAAAGTTGATTTTGCATTGTTTGGCTGCTCTAGCTGTTGTCGTTTGGCCTGTAGAGCAGTCTAAAGGTATTTTCGGGAACATTTGCTGGTTGCTGGCGGGTAAAATCGAAATTTTGAAAATCTTTCCTGTTCAACTTTAACCCCTCTAACTGCCGTAGTTTAGCCTGTAGAGCGGTTTAAAGTTTTTCAAACTTGTTTTCGTGATTGCAGCCGTCCCAGGCAAGCTAGAGAGGAGCTTTTTGGACATTTGAAAGAGCACCTCCTCCCCTACGTAGTCCTAAAGTTTCATTTGACTCCGGCTTTGACTTTGGCCAGGAGACGATCGGAAATGATACCCCAAGATCGCGAAAAACCCAAAAAATTAAAAGTTGATTTTGCATTGTTTGGCTGCTCTAGCTGTTGTCGTTTGGCCTGTAGAGCAGTCTAAAGGTATTTTCGGGAACATTTGCTGGTTGCTGGCGGGTAAAATCGAAATTTTGAAAATCTTTCCTGTTCAACTTTAACCCCTCTAACTGCCGCAATTTAGCCTGTAGAGCGGTTTAAAGTTTTTCAAACTTTTTTTCGCGATTGCAGCCGTCCCAGGCAAGCTAGAGAGGAGCTTTTTGGACATTTGAAAGAGCACCTCCTCCCCTACGTAGTCCTAAAGTTTCATTTGACTCCGGCTTTGACTTTGGCCAGGAGACGATCGGAAATGATACCCCAAGATCGCGAAAAACCAAAAAATTAAAAGTTGATTTTGCATAGTTTGGCTGCTCTAGCTGTTGTCGTTTGGCCTGTAAAGCAGTCTAAAGGTATTTTCGGGAACATTTGCTGGGTGCTGGCGAGTAAAATCGAAATTTTGAAAATTTTTCCTGTTCAACTTGAACCCCTCTAACTGCCGTAGTTTACCCTGTAGAGCGGTTTAAAGTTTTTCAAACTTGTTTTCGTGATTGCAGCCGTCCCAGGCAAGCTAGAGAGGAGCTTTTTTGGACATTTGAAAGAGCACCTCCTCCCCTACGTAGTCCTAAAGTTTCATTTGACTCCGGCTTTGACTTTGGCCAGGAGACGATCGGAAATGATACCCCAAGATCGCGAAGAACCAAAAAATTAAAAGTTGATTTTGCATTGTTTGGCTGCTCTAGCTGTTGTCGTTTGGCCTGTAGAGCAGTCTAAAGGTATTTTCGGGAACATTTGCTGGTTGCTGGCGGGTAAAATCGAAATTTTGAAAATCTTTCCTGTTCAACTTTAACCCCTCTAACTGCCGTAGTTTAGCCTGTAGAGCGGTTTAAAGTTTTTCAAACTTGTTTTCGTGATTGCAGCCGTCCCAGGCAAGCTAGAGAGGAGCTTTTTGGACATTTGAAAGAGCACCTCCTCCCCTACGTAGTCCTAAAGTTTAATTTGATTCCGGCTTTGACTTTGGCCAGGAGACGATCGGAAATGATGCCCCAAGATCGCGAAAAACCAAAAAATTAAAAGTTGATTTTGCATAGTTTGGCTGCTCTAGCTGTTGTCGTTTGGCCTGTAGAGCAGTCTGAAGGTATTCTCGGGAACATTTGCTGGGTGCTGGCGAGTAAAATCGAAATTTTATATATTTTTCCTGTTCAACTTGAACCCCTCTAACTGCCGTAGTTTAGCCTGTAGAGCGGTTTAAAGTTTTTCAAACTTTTATTCGTGATTGCAGCCGTCCCAGGCAAGCTAGAGAGGAGCTTTTTGGACATTTGAAAGAGCACCTCCTCCCCTACGTAGTCCTAAAGTTTCATTTGACTCCGGCTTTGACTTTGGCCAGGAGACGATCGGAAATGATACCCCAAGATCGCGAAAAACCAAAAAACTAAAAGTTGATTTTGCATTGTTTGGCTGCTCTAGCTGTTGTCGTTTGGCCTGTAGAGCAGTCTAAAGGTATTTTCGGGAACATTTGCTGGTTGCTGGCGGGTAAAATCGAAATTTTGAAAATCTTTCCTGTTCAACTTTAACCCCTCTAACTGCCGTAGTTTAGCCTGTAGAGCGGTTTAAAGTTTTTCAAACTTGTTTTCGTGATTGCAGCCGTCCCAGGCAAGCTAGAGAGGAGCTTTTTGGACATTTGAAAGAGCACCTCCTCCCCTACGTAGTCCTAAAGTTTAATTTGATTCCGGCTTTGACTTTGGCCAGGAGACGATCGGAAATGATGCCCCAAGATCGCGAAAAACCAAAAAATTAAAATTTGATTTTGCATAGTTTGGCTGCTCTAGCTGTTGTCGTTTGGCCTGTAGAGCAGTCTAAAGGTATTTTCGGGAACATTTGCTGGGTGCTGGCGAGTAAAATCGAAATTTTGAAAATCTTTCCTGTTCAACTTTAACCCCTCTAACTGCCGTAGTTTAGCCTGTAGAGCGGTTTAAAGTTTTTCAAACTTGTTTTCGTGATTGCAGCCGTCCCAGGCAAGCTAGAGAGGAGCTTTTTGGACATTTGAAAGAGCACCTCCTCCCCTACGTAGTCCTAAAGTTTCATTTGACTCCGGCTTTGACTTTGGCCAGGAGACGATCGGAAATGATACCCCAAGATCGCGAAAAACCAAAAAACTAAAAGTTGATTTTGCATTGTTTGGCTGCTCTAGCTGTTGTCGTTTGGCCTGTAGAGCAGTCTAAAGGTATTTTCGGGAACATTTGCTGGTTGCTGGCGGGTAAAATCGAAATTTTGAAAATCTTTCCTGTTCAACTTTAACCCCTCTAACTGCCGTAGTTTAGCCTGTAGAGCGGTTTAAAGTTTTTCAAACTTGTTTTCGTGATTGCAGCCGTCCCAGGCAAGCTAGAGAGGAGCTTTTTGGACATTTGAAAGAGCACCTCCTCCCCTACGTAGTCCTAAAGTTTCATTTGACTCCGGCTTTGACTTTGGCCAGGAGACGATCGGAAATGATACCCCAAGATCGCGAAAAACCGAAAAAATTAAAAGTTGATTTTGCATAGTTTGGCGGCTCTAGCTGTTGTCGTTTGGCCTGTAGAGCAGTCTAAAGGTATTTTCGGGAACATTTGCTGGGTGCTGGCGGGTAAAATCGAAATTTTGAAAATCTTTCCTGTTCAACTTTAACCCCTCTAACTGCCGTAGTTTAGCCTGTAGAGCGGTTTAAAGTTTTTCAAACTTGTTTTCGTGATTGCAGCCGTCCCAGGCAAGCTAGAGAGGAGCTTTTTGGACATTTGAAAGAGCACCTCCTCCCCTACGTAGTCCTAAAGTTTAATTTGATTCCGGCTTTGACTTTGGCCAGGAGACGATCGGAAATGATACCCCAAGATCGCGAAAAACCCAAAAAATTAAAAGTTGATTTTGCATTGTTTGGCTGCTCTAGCTGTTGTCGTTTGGCCTGTAGAGCAGTCTAAAGGTATTTTCGGGAACATTTGCTGGGTGCTGGCGGGTAAAATCGAAATTTTGAAAATCTTTCCTGTTCAACTTTAACCCCTCTAACTGCCGTAGTTTAGCCTGTAGAGCGGTTTAAAGTTTTTCAAACTTGTTTTCGTGATTGCAGCCGTCCCAGGCAAGCTAGAGAGGAGCTTTTTGGACATTTGAAAGAGCACCTCCTCCCCTACGTAGTCCTAAAGTTTAATTTGATTCCGGCTTTGACTTTGGCCAGGAGACGATCGGAAATGATACCCCAAGATCGCGAAAAACCAAAAAACTAAAAGTTGATTTTGCATTGTTTGGCTGCTCTAGCTGTTATCGTTTGGCCTGTAGAGCAGTCTAAAGGTATTTTCGGGAACATTTGCTGGTTGCTGGCGGGTAAAATCGAAATTTTGAAAATCTTTCCTGTTCAACTTTAACCCCTCTAACTGCCGTAGTTTAGCCTGTAGAGCGGTTTAAAGTTTTTCAAACTTGTTTTCGTGATTGCAGCCGTCCCAGGCAAGCTAGAGAGGAGCTTTTTGGACATTTGAAAGAGCACCTCCTCCCCTACGTAGTCCTAAAGTTTCATTTGACTCCGGCTTTGACTTTGGCCAGGAGACGATCGGAAATGATACCCCAAGATCGCGAAAAACCAAAAAACTAAAAGTTGATTTTGCATTGTTTGGCTGCTCTAGCTGTTGTCGTTTGGCCTGTAGAGCAGTCTAAAGGTATTTTCGGGAACATTTGCTGGTTGCTGGCGGGTAAAATCGAAATTTTGAAAATCTTTCCTGTTCAACTTTAACCCCTCTAACTGCCGTAGTTTAGCCTGTAGAGCGGTTTAAAGTTTTTCAAACTTGTTTTCGTGATTGCAGCCGTCCCAGGCAAGCTAGAGAGGAGCTTTTTGGACATTTGAAAGAGCACCTCCTCCCCTACGTAGTCCTAAAGTTTCATTTGACTCCGGCTTTGACTTTGGCCAGGAGACGATCGGAAATGATGCCCCAAGATCGCGAAAAACCAAAAAATTAAAAGTTGATTTTGCATAGTTTGGCTGCTCTAGCTGTTGTCGTTTGGCCTGTAGAGCAGTCTAAAGGTATTTTCGGGAACATTTGCTGGGTGCTGGCGAGTAAAATCGAAATTTTATATATTTTTCCTGTTCAACTTGAACCCCTCTAACTGCCGTAGTTTAGCCTGTAGAGCGGTTTAAAGTTTTTCAAACTTTTATTCGTGATTGCAGCCGTCCCAGGCAAGCTAGAGAGGAGCTTTTTGGACATTTGAGAGAGCACCTCCTCCCCTACGTAGTCCTAAAGTTTCATTTGACTCCGGCTTTGACTTTGGCCAGGAGACGATCGGAAATGATACCCCAAGATCGCGAAAAACCGAAAAAATTAAAAGTTGATTTTGCATAGTTTGGCGGCTCTAGCTGTTGTCGTTTGGCCTGTAGAGCAGTCTAAAGGTATTTTCGGGAACATTTGCTGGGTGCTGGCGGGTAAAATCGAAATTTTAAATATTTTTCCTGTTCAACTTGAACCCCTCTAACTGCCGTAGTTTAGCCTGTAGAGCGGTTTAAAGTTTCTCAAACTTGTTTTCGTGATTGCAGCCGTCCCAGGCAAGCTAGAGAGGAGCTTTTTGGACATTTGAAAGAGCACCTCCTCCCCTACGTAGTCCTAAAGTTTAATTTGATTCCGGCTTTGACTTTGGCCAGGAGACGATCGGAAATGATACCCCAAGATCGCGAAAAACCGAAAAAATTAAAAGTTGATTTTGCATAGTTTGGCGGCTCTAGCTGTTGTCGTTTGGCCTGTAGAGCAGTCTAAAGGTATTTTCGGGAACATTTGCTGGGTGCTGGCGAGTAAAATCGAAATTTTAAATATTTTTCCTGTTGAACTTGAACCCCTCTAACTGCCGTAGTTTACCCTGTAGAGCGGTTTAAAGTTTTTCAAACTTGTTTTCGTGATTGCAGCCGTCCCAGGCAAGCTAGAGAGGAGCTTTTTGGACATTTGAAAGAGCACCTCCTCCCCTACGTAGTCCTAAAGTTTCATTTGACTCCGGCTTTGACTTTGGCCAGGAGACGATCGGAAATGATACCCCAAGATCGCGAAGAACCAAAAAATTAAAAGTTGATTTTGCATAGTTTGGCTGCTCTAGCTGTTGTCGTTTGGCCTGTAGAGCAGTCTAAAGGTATTTTCGGGAACATTTGCTGGTTGCTGGCGGGTAAAATCGAAATTTTGAAAATCTTTCCTGTTCAACTTTAACCCCTCTAACTGCCGTAGTTTAGCCTGTAGAGCGGTTTAAAGTTTTTCAAACTTGTTTTCGTGATTGCAGCCGTCCCAGGCAAGCTAGAGAGGAGCTTTTTGGACATTTGAAAGAGCACCTCCTCCCCTACGTAGTCCTAAAGTTTCATTTGACTCCGGCTTTGACTTTGGCCAGGAGACGATCGGAAATGATACCACAAGATCGCGAAAAACCCAAAAAATTAAAAGTTGATTTTGCATTGTTTGGCTGCTCTAGCTGTTGTCGTTTGGCCTGTAGAGCAGTCTAAAGGTATTTTCGGGAACATTTGCTGGTTGCTGGCGGGTAAAATCGAAATTTTGAAAATCTTTCCTGTTCAACTTTAACCCCTCTAACTGCCGTAGTTTAGCCTGTAGAGCGGTTTAAAGTTTTTCAAACTTGTTTTCGTGATTGCAGCCGTCCCAGGCAAGCTAGAGAGGAGCTTTTTGGACATTTGAAAGAGCACCTCCTCCCCTACGTAGTCCTAAAGTTTCATTTGACTCCGGCTTTGACTTTGGCCAGGAGACGATCGGAAATGATACCCCAAGATCGCGAAAAACCAAAAAATTAAAAGTTGATTTTGCATTGTTTGGCTGCTCTAGCTGTTGTCGTTTGGCCTGTAGAGCAGTCCAAAGGTATTTTCGGGAACATTTGCTGGGTGCTGGCGAGTAAAATCGAAATTTTAAATATTTTTCCTGTTCAACTTGAACCCCTCTAACTGCCGTAGTTTAGCTTGTAGAGCGGTTTAAAGTTTCTCAAACTTGTTTTCGTGATTGCAGCCGTCCCAGGCAAGCTAGAGAGGAGCTTTTTGGACATTTGAAAGAGCACCTCCTCCCCTACGTAGTCCTAAAGTTTAATTTGATTCCGGCTTTGACTTTGGCCAGGAGACGATCGGAAATGATACCCCAAGATCGCGAAAAACCCAAAAAATTAAAAGTTGATTTTGCATTGTTTGGCTGCTCTAGCTGTTGTCGTTTGGCCTGTAGAGCAGTCTAAAGGTATTTTCGGGAACATTTGCTGGTTGCTGGCGGGTAAAATCGAAATTTTGAAAATCTTTCCTGTTCAACTTTAACCCCTCTAACTGCCGTAGTTTAGCCTGTAGAGCGGTTTAAAGTTTTTCAAACTTGTTTTCGTGATTGCAGCCGTCCCAGGCAAGCTAGAGAGGAGCTTTTTGGACATTTGAAAGAGCACCTCCTCCCCTACGTAGTCCTAAAGTTTAATTTGATTCCGGCTTTGACTTTGGCCAGGAGACGATCGGAAATGATACCCCAAGATCGCGAAAAACCGAAAAAATTAAAAGTTGATTTTGCATAGTTTGGCGGCTCTAGCTGTTGTCGTTTGGCCTGTAGAGCAGTCTAAAGGTATTTTCGGGAACATTTGCTGGGTGCTGGCGAGTAAAATCGAAATTTTAAATATTTTTCCTGTTCAACTTGAACCCCTCTAACTGCCGTAGTTTACCCTGTAGAGCGGTTTAAAGTTTTTCAAACTTGTTTTCGTGATTGCAGCCGTCCCAGGCAAGCTAGAGAGGAGCTTTTTGGACATTTGAAAGAGCACCTCCTCCCCTACGTAGTCCTAAAGTTTCATTTGACTCCGGCTTTGACTTTGGCCAGGAGACGATCGGAAATGATACCCCAAGATCGCGAAGAACCAAAAAATTAAAAGTTGATTTTGCATAGTTTGGCTGCTCTAGCTGTTGTCGTTTGGCCTGTAGAGCAGTCTAAAGGTATTTTCGGGAACATTTGCTGGTTGCTGGCGGGTAAAATCGAAATTTTGAAAATCTTTCCTGTTCAACTTTAACCCCTCTAACTGCCGTAGTTTAGCCTGTAGAGCGGTTTAAAGTTTTTCAAACTTGTTTTCGTGATTGCAGCCGTCCCAGGCAAGCTAGAGAGGAGCTTTTTGGACATTTGAAAGAGCACCTCCTCCCCTACGTAGTCCTAAAGTTTAATTTGATTCCGGCTTTGACTTTGGCCAGGAGACGATCGGAAATGATGCCCCAAGATCGCGAAAAACCCAAAAAATTAAAAGTTGATTTTGCATTGTTTGGCTGCTCTAGCTGTTGTCGTTTGGCCTGTAGAGCAGTCTAAAGGTATTTTCGGGAACATTTGCTGGTTGCTGGCGGGTAAAATCGAAATTTTGAAAATCTTTCCTGTTCAACTTGAACCCCTCTAACTGCCGTAGTTTAGCCTGTAGAGCGGTTTAAAGTTTTTCAAACTTGTTTTCGTGATTGCAGCCGTCCCAGGCAAGCTAGAGAGGAGCTTTTTGGACATTTGAAAGAGCACCTCCTCCCCTACGTAGTCCTAAAGTTTAATTTGATTCCGGCTTTGACTTTGGCCAGGAGACGATCGGAAATGATACCCCAAGATCGCGAAAAACCGAAAAAATTAAAAGTTGATTTTGCATAGTTTGGCGGCTCTAGCTGTTGTCGTTTGGCCTGTAGAGCAGTCTAAAGGTATTTTCGGGAACATTTGCTGGGTGCTGGCGAGTAAAATCGAAATTTTAAATATTTTTCCTGTTCAACTTGAACCCCTCTAACTGCCGTAGTTTACCCTGTAGAGCGGTTTAAAGTTTTTCAAACTTGTTTTCGTGATTGCAGCCGTCCCAGGCAAGCTAGAGAGGAGCTTTTTGGACGTTTGAAAGAGCACCTCCTCCCCTACGTAGTCCTAAAGTTTCATTTGATTCCGGCTTTGACTTTGGCCAGGAGACGATCGGAAATGATACCCCAAGATCGCGAAAAACCGAAAAAATTAAAAGTTGATTTTGCATAGTTTGGCGGCTCTAGCTGTTGTCGTTTGGCCTGTAGAGCAGTCTAAAGGTATTTTCGGGAACATTTGCTGGGTGCTGGCGAGTAAAATCGAAATTTTAAATATTTTTCCTGTTCAACTTGAACCCCTCTAACTGCCGTAGTTTACCCTGTAGAGCGGTTTAAAGTTTTTCAAACTTGTTTTCGTGATTGCAGCCGTCCCAGGCAAGCTAGAGAGGAGCTTTTTGGACATTTGAAAGAGCACCTCCTCCCCTACGTAGTCCTAAAGTTTCATTTCACTCCGGCTTTGACTTTGGCCAGGAGACGATCGGAAATGATACCCCAAGATCGCGAAGAACCAAAAAATTAAAAGTTGATTTTGCATAGTTTGGCTGCTCTAGCTGTTGTCGTTTGGCCTGTAGAGCAGTCTAAAGGTATTTTCGGGAACATTTGCTGGTTGCTGGCGGGTAAAATCGAAATTTTGAAAATCTTTCCTGTTCAACTTTAACCCCTCTAACTGCCGTAGTTTAGCCTGTAGAGCGGTTTAAAGTTTTTCAAACTTGTTTTCGTGATTGCAGCCGTCCCAGGCAAGCTAGAGAGGAGCTTTTTGGACATTTGAAAGAGCACCTCCTCCCCTACGTAGTCCTAAAGTTTAATTTGATTCCGGCTTTGACTTTGGCCAGGAGACGATCGGAAATGATGCCCCAAGATCGCGAAAAACCAAAAAATTAAAAGTTGATTTTGCATTGTTTGGCTGCTCTAGCTGTTGTCGTTTGGCCTGTAGAGCAGTCTAAAGGTATTTTCGGGAACATTTGCTGGGTGCTGGCGAGTAAAATCGAAATTTTATATATTTTTCCTGTTCAACTTGAACCCCTCTAACTGCCGTAGTTTACCCTGTAGAGCGGTTTAAAGTTTTTCAAACTTGTTTTCGTGATTGCAGCCGTCCCAGGCAAGCTAGAGAGGAGCTTTTTGGACATTTGAAAGAGCACCTCCTCCCCTACGTAGTCCTAAAGTTTAATTTGATTCCGGCTTTGACTTTGGCCAGGAGACGATCGGAAATGATACCCCAAGATCGCGAAAAACCCAAAAAATTAAAAGTTGATTTTGCATTGTTTGGCTGCTCTAGCTGTTGTCGTTTGGCCTGTAGAGCAGTCTAAAGGTATTTTCGGGAACATTTGCTGGTTGCTGGCGGGTAAAATCGAAATTTTGAAAATCTTTCCTGTTCAACTTTAACCCCTCTAACTGCCGTAGTTTAGCCTGTAGAGCGGTTTAAAGTTTTTCAAACTTGTTTTCGTGATTGCAGCCGTCCCAGGCAAGCTAGAGAGGAGCTTTTTGGACATTTGAAAGAGCACCTCCTCCCCTACGTAGTCCTAAAGTTTAATTTGATTCCGGCTTTGACTTTGGCCAGGAGACGATCGGAAATGATACCCCAAGATCGCGAAAAACCGAAAAAATTAAAAGTTGATTTTGCATAGTTTGGCGGCTCTAGCTGTTGTCGTTTGGCCTGTAGAGCAGTCTAAAGGTATTTTCGGGAACATTTGCTGGGTGCTGGCGAGTAAAATCGAAATTTTAAATATTTTTCCTGTTCAACTTGAACCCCTCTAACTGCCGTAGTTTACCCTGTAGAGCGGTTTAAAGTTTTTCAAACTTGTTTTCGTGATTGCAGCCGTCCCAGGCAAGCTAGAGAGGAGCTTTTTGGACATTTGAAAGAGCACCTCCTCCCCTACGTAGTCCTAAAGTTTCATTTGACTCCGGCTTTGACTTTGGCCAGGAGACGATCGGAAATGATACCCCAAGTTCGCGAAAAACCCAAAAAATTAAAAGTTGATTTTGCATTGTTTGGTGCTCTAGCTGTTGTCGTTTGGCCTGTAGAGCAGTCTAAAGGTATTTTCGGGAACATTTGCTGGGTGCTGGCGAGTAAAATCGAAATTTTATATATTTTTCCTGTTCAACTTGAACCCCTCTAACTGCCGTAGTTTACCCTGTAGAGCGGTTTAAAGTTTTTCAAACTTGTTTTCGTGATTGCAGCCGTCCCAGGCAAGCTAGAGAGGAGCTTTTTGGACATTTGAAAGAGCACCTCCTCCCCTACGTAGTCCTAAAGTTTAATTTGATTCCGGCTTTGACTTTGGCCAGGAGACGATCGGAAATGATACCCCAAGATCGCGAAAAACCAAAAAATTAAAAGTTTATTTTGCATAGTTTGGCTGCTCTAGCTGTTGTCGTTTGGCCTGTAGAGCAGTCTAAAGGTATTTTCGGGAACATTTACTGGGTGCTGGCGAGTAAAATCGAAATTTTGAAAATCTTTCCTGTTCAACTTTAACCCCTCTAACTGCCGTAGTTTAGCCTGTAGAGCGGTTTAAAGTTTTTCAAACTTGTTTTCGTGATTGCAGCCGTCCCAGGCAAGCTAGAGAGGAGCTTTTTGGACATTTGAAAGAGCACCTCCTCCCCTACGTAGTCCTAATGTTTCATTTGACTCCGGCTTTGACTTTGGCCAGGAGACGATCGGAAATGATACCCCAAGATCGCGAAAAACCAAAAAATTAAAAGTTGATTTTGCATAGTTTGGCTGCTCTAGCTGTTGTCGTTTGGCCTGTAGAGCAGTCTAAAGGTATTTTCGGGAACATTTGCTGGGTGCTGGCGAGTAAAATCGAAATTTTGAAAATCTTTCCTGTTCAACTTTAACCCCTCTAACTGCCGTAGTTTAGCCTGTAGAGCGGTTTAAAGTTTTTCAAACTTGTTTTCGTGATTGCAGCCGTCCCAGGCAAGCTAGAGAGGAGCTTTTTGGACATTTGAAAGAGCACCTCCTCCCCTACGTAGTCCTAAAGTTTCATTTGACTCCGGCTTTGACTTTGGCCAGGAGACGATCGGAAATGATACCCCAAGATCGCGAAGAACCAAAAAATTAAAAGTTGATTTTGCATTGTTTGGCTGCTCTAGCTGTTGTCGTTTGGCCTGTAGAGCAGTCTAAAGGTATTTTCGGGAACATTTGCTGGTTGCTGGCGGGTAAAATCGAAATTTTGAAAATCTTTCCTGTTCAACTTTAACCCCTCTAACTGCCGTAGTTTAGCCTGTAGAGCGGTTTAAAGTTTTTCAAACTTGTTTTCGTGATTGCAGCCGTCCCAGGCAAGCTAGAGAGGAGCTTTTTGGACATTTGAAAGAGCACCTTCTCCCCTACGTAGTCCTAATGTTTCATTTGACTCCGGCTTTGACTTTGGCCAGGAGACGATCGGAAATGATACCCCAAGATCGCGAAAAACCAAAAAATTAAAAGTTGATTTTGCATAGTTTGGCTGCTCTAGCTGTTGTCGTTTGGCCTGTAGAGCAGTCTAAAGGTATTTTCGGGAACATTTGCTGGGTGCTGGCGAGTAAAATAGAAATTTTGAAAATCTTTCCTGTTCAACTTTAACCCCTCTAACTGCCGTAGTTTAGCCTGTAGAGCGGTTTAAAGTTTTTCAAACTTGTTTTCGTGATTGCAGCCGTCCCAGGCAAGCTAGAGAGGAGCTTTTTGGACATTTGAAAGAGCACCTCCTCCCCTACGTAGTCCTAAAGTTTCATTTGACTCCGGCTTTGACTTTGGCCAGGAGACGATCGGAAATGATACCCCAAGATCGCGAAAAACCCAAAAAATTAAAAGTTGATTTTGCATTGTTTGGCTGCTCTAGCTGTTGTCGTTTGGCCTGTAGAGCAGTCTAAAGGTATTTTCGGAAACATTTGCTGGGTGCTGGCGGGTAAAATCGAAATTTTGAAAATCTTTCCTGTTCAACCTTAAACCCTCTAACTGCCGTAGTTTACCCTGTAGAGCGGTTTAAAGTTTTTCAAACTTTTATTCGTGATTGCAGCCGTCCCAGGCAAGCTAGAGAGGAGCTTTTTGGACATTTGAAAGAGCACCTCCTCCCCTACGTAGTCCTAAAGTTTCATTTCACTCCGGCTTTGACTTTGGCCAGGAGACGATCGGAAATGATACCCCAAGATCGCGAAAAACCCAAAAAATTAAAAGTTGATTTTGCATTGTTTGGCTGCTCTAGCTGTTGTCGTTTGGCCTGTAGAGCAGTCTAAAGGTATTTTCGGAAACATTTGCTGGGTGCTGGCGGGTAAAATCGAAATTTTGAAAATCTTTCCTGTTCAACCTTAAACCCTCTAACTGCCGTAGTTTAGCCTGTAGAGCGGTTTAAAGTTTTTCAAACTTGTTTTCGTGATTGCAGCCGTCCCAGGCAAGCTAGAGAGGAGCTTTTTGGACATTTGAAAGAGCACCTCCTCCCATACGTAGTCCTAAAGTTTCATTTGACTCCGGCTTTGACTTTGGCCAGGAGACGATCGGAAATGATACCCCAAGATCGCGAAAAACCGAAAAAATTAAAAGTTGATTTTGCATAGTTTGGCGGCTCTAGCTGTTGTCGTTTGGCCTGTAGAGCAGTCTAAAGGTATTTTCGGGAACATTTGCTGGGTGCTGGCGAGTAAAATCGAAATTTTAAATATTTTTCCTGTTCAACTTGAACCCCTCTAACTGCCGTAGTTTACCCTGTAGAGCGGTTTAAAGTTTTTCAAACTTGTTTTCGTGATTGCAGCCGTCCCAGGCAAGCTAGAGAGGAGCTTTTTGGACATTTGAAAGAGCACCTCCTCCCCTACGTAGTCCTAAAGTTTCATTTGACTCCGGCTTTGACTTTGGCCAGGAGACGATCGGAAATGATACCCCAAGTTCGCGAAAAACCCAAAAAATTAAAAGTTGATTTTGCATTGTTTGGTGCTCTAGCTGTTGTCGTTTGGCCTGTAGAGCAGTCTAAAGGTATTTTCGGGAACATTTGCTGGGTGCTGGCGAGTAAAATCGAAATTTTATATATTTTTCCTGTTCAACTTGAACCCCTCTAACTGCCGTAGTTTACCCTGTAGAGCGGTTTAAAGTTTTTCAAACTTGTTTTCGTGATTGCAGCCGTCCCAGGCAAGCTAGAGAGGAGCTTTTTGGACATTTGAAAGAGCACCTCCTCCCCTACGTAGTCCTAAAGTTTAATTTGATTCCGGCTTTGACTTTGGCCAGGAGACGATCGGAAATGATACCCCAAGATCGCGAAAAACCAAAAAATTAAAAGTTGATTTTGCATAGTTTGGCTGCTCTAGCTGTTGTCGTTTGGCCTGTAGAGCAGTCTAAAGGTATTTTCGGGAACATTTGCTGGGTGCTGGCGAGTAAAATCGAAATTTTGAAAATCTTTCCTGTTCAACTTTAACCCCTCTAACTGCCGTAGTTTAGCCTGTAGAGCGGTTTAAAGTTTTTCAAACTTGTTTTCGTGATTGCAGCCGTCCCAGGCAAGCTAGAGAGGAGCTTTTTGGACATTTGAAAGAGCACCTCCTCCCCTACGTAGTCCTAAAGTTTCATTTGACTCCGGCTTTGACTTTGGCCAGGAGACGATCGGAAATGATACCCCAAGATCGCGAAGAACCAAAAAATTAAAAGTTGATTTTGCATTGTTTGGCTGCTCTAGCTGTTGTCGTTTGGCCTGTAGAGCAGTCTAAAGGTATTTTCGGGAACATTTGCTGGTTGCTGGCGGGTAAAATCGAAATTTTGAAAATCTTTCCTGTTCAACTTTAACCCCTCTAACTGCCGTAGTTTAGCCTGTAGAGCGGTTTAAAGTTTTTCAAACTTGTTTTCGTGATTGCAGCCGTCCCAGGCAAGCTAGAGAGGAGCTTTTTGGACATTTGAAAGAGCACCTTCTCCCCTACGTAGTCCTAATGTTTCATTTGACTCCGGCTTTGACTTTGGCCAGGAGACGATCGGAAATGATACCCCAAGATCGCGAAAAACCAAAAAATTAAAAGTTGATTTTGCATAGTTTGGCTGCTCTAGCTGTTGTCGTTTGGCCTGTAGAGCAGTCTAAAGGTATTTTCGGGAACATTTGCTGGGTGCTGGCGAGTAAAATAGAAATTTTGAAAATCTTTCCTGTTCAACTTTAACCCCTCTAACTGCCGTAGTTTAGCCTGTAGAGCGGTTTAAAGTTTTTCAAACTTGTTTTCGTGATTGCAGCCGTCCCAGGCAAGCTAGAGAGGAGCTTTTTGGACATTTGAAAGAGCACCTCCTCCCCTACGTAGTCCTAAAGTTTCATTTGACTCCGGCTTTGACTTTGGCCAGGAGACGATCGGAAATGATACCCCAAGATCGCGAAAAACCCAAAAAATTAAAAGTTGATTTTGCATTGTTTGGCTGCTCTAGCTGTTGTCGTTTGGCCTGTAGAGCAGTCTAAAGGTATTTTCGGAAACATTTGCTGGGTGCTGGCGGGTAAAATCGAAATTTTGAAAATCTTTCCTGTTCAACCTTAAACCCTCTAACTGCCGTAGTTTACCCTGTAGAGCGGTTTAAAGTTTTTCAAACTTTTATTCGTGATTGCAGCCGTCCCAGGCAAGCTAGAGAGGAGCTTTTTGGACATTTGAAAGAGCACCTCCTCCCCTACGTAGTCCTAAAGTTTCATTTCACTCCGGCTTTGACTTTGGCCAGGAGACGATCGGAAATGATACCCCAAGATCGCGAAAAACCGAAAAAATTAAAAGTTGATTTTGCATAGTTTGGCGGCTCTAGCTGTTGTCGTTTGGCCTGTAGAGCAGTCTAAAGGTATTTTCGGGAACATTTGCTGGGTGCTGGCGAGTAAAATCGAAATTTTAAATATTTTTCCTGTTCAACTTGAACCCCTCTAACTGCCGTAGTTTAGCCTGTAGAGCGGTTTAAAGTTTCTCAAACTTGTTTTCGTGATTGCAGCCGTCCCAGGCAAGCTAGAGAGGAGCTTTTTGGACATTTGAAAGAGCACCTCCTCCCCTACGTAGTCCTAAAGTTTAATTTGATTCCGGCTTTGACTTTGGCCAGGAGACGATCGGAAATGATACCCCAAGATCGCGAAAAACCCAAAAAATTAAAAGTTGATTTTGCATTGTTTGGCTGCTCTAGCTGTTGTCGTTTGGCCTGTAGAGCAGTCTAAAGGTATTTTCGGAAACATTTGCTGGGTGCTGGCGGGTAAAATCGAAATTTTGAAAATCTTTCCTGTTCAACCTTAAACCCTCTAACTGCCGTAGTTTAGCCTGTAGAGCGGTTTAAAGTTTTTCAAACTTTTATTCGTGATTGCAGCCGTCCCAGGCAAGCTAGAGAGGAGCTTTTTGGACATTTGAAAGAGCACCTCCTCCCCTACGTAGTCCTAAAGTTTCATTTGACTCCGGCTTTGACTTTGGCCAGGAGACGATCGGAAATGATACCCCAAGATCGCGAAAAACCGAAAAAATTAAAAGTTGATTTTGCATAGTTTGGCGGCTCTAGCTGTTGTCGTTTGGCCTGTAGAGCAGTCTAAAGGTATTTTCGGGAACATTTGCTGGGTGCTGGCGAGTAAAATCGAAATTTTAAATATTTTTCCTGTTCAACTTGAACCCCTCTAACTGCCGTAGTTTACCCTGTAGAGCGGTTTAAAGTTTTTCAAACTTGTTTTCGTGATTGCAGCCGTCCCAGGCAAGCTAGAGAGGAGCTTTTTGGACATTTGAAAGAGCACCTCCTCCCCTACGTAGTCCTAAAGTTTAATTTGATTCCGGCTTTGACTTTGGCCAGGAGACGATCGGAAATGATACCCCAAGATCGCGAAAAACCCAAAAAATTAAAAGTTGATTTTGCATTGTTTGGCTGCTCTAGCTGTTGTCGTTTGGCCTGTAGAGCAGTCTAAAGGTATTTTCGGGAACATTTGCTGGGTGCTGGCGAGTAAAATCGAAATTTTATATATTTTTCCTGTTCAACTTGAACCCCTCTAACTGCCGTAGTTTACCCTGTAGAGCGGTTTAAAGTTTTTCAAACTTGTTTTCGTGATTGCAGCCGTCCCAGGCAAGCTAGAGAGGAGCTTTTTGGACATTTGAAAGAGCACCTCCTCCCCTACGTAGTCCTAAAGTTTAATTTGATTCCGGCTTTGACTTTGGCCAGGAGACGATCGGAAATGATACCCCAAGATCGCGAAAAACCAAAAAATTAAAAGTTTATTTTGCATAGTTTGGCTGCTCTAGCTGTTGTCGTTTGGCCTGTAGAGCAGTCTAAAGGTATTTTCGGGAACATTTGCTGGCTGCTGGCGAGTAAAATCGAAATTTTGAAAATCTTTCCTGTTCAACTTTAACCCCTCTAACTGCCGTAGTTTAGCCTGTAGAGCGGTTTAAAGTTTTTCAAACTTTTATTCGTGATTGCAGCCGTCCCAGGCAAGCTAGAGAGGAGCTTTTTGGACATTTGAAAGAGCACCTCCTCCCCTACGTAGTCCTAAAGTTTAATTTGATTCCGGCTTTGACTTTGGCCAGGAGACGATCGGAAATGATACCCCAAGATCGCGAAAAACCCAAAAAATTAAAGGTTGATTTTGCATTGTTTGGCTGCTCTAGCTGTTGTCGTTTGGCCTGTAGAGCAGTCTAAAGGTATTTTCGGGAACATTTGCTGGGTGCTGGCGGGTAAAATCGAAATTTTGAAAATCTTTCCTGTTCAACTTTAACCCCTCTAACTGCCGTAGTTTAGCCTGTAGAGCGGTTTAAAGTTTTTCAAACTTGTTTTCGTGATTGCAGCCGTCCCAGGCAAGCTAGAGAGGAGCTTTTTGGACATTTGAAAGAGCACCTCCTCCCCTACGTAGTCCTAAAGTTTAATTTGATTCCGGCTTTGACTTTGGCCAGGAGACGATCGGAAATGATACCCCAAGATCGCGAAAAACCCAAAAAATTAAAAGTTGATTTTGCATTGTTTGGCTGCTCTAGCTGTTGTCGTTTGGCCTGTAGAGCAGTCTAAAGGTATTTTCGGGAACATTTGCTGGGTGCTGGCGGGTAAAATCGAAATTTTGAAAATCTTTCCTGTTCAACTTTAACCCCTCTAACTGCCGTAGTTTAGCCTGTAGAGCGGTTTAAAGTTTTTCAAACTTGTTTTCGTGATTGCAGCCGTCCCAGGTAAGCTAGAGAGGAGCTTTTTGGACATTTGAAAGAGCACCTCCTCCCCTACGTAGTCCTAAAGTTTCATTTGACTCCGGCTTTGACTTTGGCCAGGAGACGATCGGAAATGATACCCCAAGATCGCGAAAAACCCAAAAAATTAAAAGTTGATTTTGCATTGTTTGGCTGCTCTAGCTGTTGTCGTTTGGCCTGTAGAGCAGTCTAAAGGTATTTTCGGAAACATTTGCTGGGTGCTGGCGGGTAAAATCGAAATTTTGAAAATCTTTCCTGTTCAACCTTAAACCCTCTAACTGCCGTAGTTTACCCTGTAGAGCGGTTTAAAGTTTTTCAAACTTTTATTCGTGATTGCAGCCGTCCCAGGCAAGCTAGAGAGGAGCTTTTTGGACATTTGAAAGAGCACCTCCTCCCCTACGTAGTCCTAAAGTTTCATTTCACTCCGGCTTTGACTTTGGCCAGGAGACGATCGGAAATGATACCCCAAGATCGCGAAGAACCAAAAAATTAAAAGTTGATTTTGCATAGTTTGGCTGCTCTAGCTGTTGTCGTTTGGCCTGTAGAGCAGTCTAAAGGTATTTTCGGGAACATTTGCTGGTTGCTGGCGGGTAAAATCGAAATTTTGAAAATCTTTCCTGTTCAACTTTAACCCCTCTAACTGCCGTAGTTTAGCCTGTAGAGCGGTTTAAAGTTTTTCAAACTTGTCTTCGTGATTGCAGCCGTCCCAGGCAAGCTAGAGAGGAGCTTTTTGGACATTTGAAAGAGCACCTCCTCCCCTACGTAGTCCTAAAGTTTAATTTGATTCCGGCTTTGACTTTGGCCAGGAGACGATCGGAAATGATACCCCAAGATCGCGAAAAACCCAAAAAATTAAAAGTTGATTTTGCATTGTTTGGCTGCTCTAGCTGTTGTCGTTTGGCCTGTAGAGCAGTCTAAAGGTATTTTCGGGAACATTTGCTGGGTGCTGGCGGGTAAAATCGAAATTTTGAAAATCTTTCCTGTTCAACTTTAACCCCTCTAACTGCCGTAGTTTAGCCTGTAGAGCGGTTTAAAGTTTTTCAAACTTGTTTTCGTGATTGCAGCCGTCCCAGGCAAGCTAGAGAGGAGATTTTTGGACATTTGAAAGAGCACCTCCTCCCCTACGTAGTCCTAAAGTTTCATTTGACTCCGGCTTTGACTTTGGCCAGGAGAAATGATACCCCAAGATCGCGAAAAACCCAAACAGTTAAACGTTGATGCTCTAGCTGTTGTCGTTTAAAAATTAGCATCGCTCAACTGTTGCCCTTCTAACTGCTGTTTCTCCTGGCTCTGGTTCCTGATACCAGGCTTCCTCCTACTACGAATCCTCCTGCTTCTTCATCTCCTTGCGAGCCCTCTCTGGATGCTGAACACTGGGTGAGGTCTGAGGACTGTGGAGTCGCCTCCCCTGGGTCGTTGACCCGATGACCACGAGGGTTCGGCGCGTGGCCGACAGCTTGGGGCGATTTATTAAAATCAAGGATTCCCGATAAGTGGGCCAGAGGGAGTGATTGACACTTGAAGGGAGGAAGGGAGAGAGCAGGAGAAGATGAGAGAAAAAATGGGGAGAAAGTGAGAGAAAAGATAGAGAAAATTAGAGAGAAAAAGAGAGAACAAATTGTACGGGAAAGTGGAGAAAAACGGAGAGAAGGGCGAAGGGAAAATGGGAGAAAAATGGAGAGCGAAAGGAATTAATTGAAAAGGTAAACGGATAAAAAATGGAGGCAAAAAAATGGAAATTATAGGGAAAAAGGAGAGAGGAAGGAAGGGAAAACCCGAACCTTTTCCCGGTGCAACCCAAGCGTCTGGCGATTGGACCCATGTCGGCGTCGACCCTGCTGGGCAGCGGCTTTGAAAAGTCCATCAACCGTCGTCGGGCCCCCGTCGACCGAGGCCCAACCGGTCCTCGTTCGACTCTCCGTTGCCGCTCTTTCGATTATTTTTCGACCCCCCGAACCTCGTCCATCCCTCGACCCTCACCCTTCGCTTCGATGCCCGTTCATTTCAGCGAAAGCTCCAGCTGGATTCGCTTTGAGAGGACCCGGTGGAGCGCGATTCGGGAGCCCGGCGGATTTAAAACGCGCATCGCTGGAGTGAGGGAGACAGCGAGAGGGACTGAAAAAGGGAGAGAGATTGCGGGAAAAGGGAGAGAGAGGAAAGGGGCGTGAGGCGGAGGGAAAACGGAAAATAGATTGGGAGAGAGAGCGTGAGGAAGTGAGAGAGACGAGAGACGGCGCGAGGGAGCTCGAGGTGAAGAGAGAAGGTGAGAGAGGGAGCGAGAGGGCGCGAGAGAGAGTGAGGGAGCGAGAGGACATGAGTGTAAACCCTCCGACCATGGCAACAAATTCCCATGTTTTCTTTTTTATTTTTGTTTTTTTTCCCCAAAGCAAACTTAGGCTCGTGTTGTTTGTTTTTGTTGTTGTTATAGTTTACTTGTTGTTATTTTGGTGGAGTTTTTCTTGATTTTCACGTCGACGTTGATATTGTTGTTGTCGTTGGCGATGTTGTTTTTGTTATTGTTCTCGTTGTTCACCGCTTGATGTTCTTTTTTTGATGTTCCTTTTGTTGTTCTTTTTGTTTTTGTTCTTCCCGCCGCTCTGATAGTCCTGGAGGACTTTTCAAAACAAATGAAAACCTGCTGGAAAAACATGCCAGCAAGAACGGAAGGACGAAGCAACAACAAGAAGGAACAACAAGAAAACATGGTAGCGAGGAGAGAAGGAGGGAGGAAGAAGAAAAAAGAGGAAGGAAAAAAATCACACACAAAAACATCCAAATTGCAAAATCAATGTAGAACGTTCAAGGTTCACCGAGTTGTAGTTTTTGTTGTAATTGTTGATATTTTTTATTGTTTTTCTTTTCTTCTATTTTTCGAGTTCTTCTTCTTCTTCTGGTTTCTATATTTGTAACTCATTGTTGTTACTGTTGTTGTTCTTGTTATTGTAGCGGCTTCCCCTTGATCGAGTTGTAATTGGAGGTGTTTTTTATTGTTGTTATTGTTGCTGCCTTGGTTATTCTGATGGTTCCTTCTACTAATAATGGGTTTTACTACCTTTTTGTTGTTGGTTGTTGGTTGTTGTTTGTTGATTCTTAATTGTGGATTGTTGTTGATGTTAGTTGTGGTTGATCGCTGTTGGCTGTTGCACGTTGTTGCAATTCTTTTCGGTATTTACTTGGCCCGACTCGCAGCGATAAATTGCGAAAACGGAGTCCGGCGTTCAACGGCTCCAATCGTTCCGACTCCGGCGATTCCGCCCGCGACCCGAGACTCAAACCCCGAGCCCCGAGACCCGAACCCTCTCCCTCCACGTCCTCATCGACCACTTCCAGATGCCGAGTGTATGAGGGAGCGAGAGAGAGCGAGAGGGAAGACGACGGCGGGCGGAGGTCGGCAGTGGCGAAAGGAACAGCTTCCTTCCGGTGTTGTTGTTGTTGCTGTTGCTGTCCTTTTTGCACTTATTTAACGGGTTCGTTCTTGCTCTTGTCCTTGCTATTGCTCTTGCTCTCCCTCTGCTCCACACACACACACACACTTCGTATTTAGTGGAACAACATTTCCGCTTCCACTGTGCATTTGCTCATGTTCACGTTCGCGTTGGCGCCATCTTGAAAGGATCATCCGGTTGCCCGTGGGGGGAAGCGGAAGAAGGTTGAAGTCGAAGAAATAGAGGAAGAACACAAAGAAGAAGAAGAAGAAGCCGAGGAAGTCTGTCTTCCGCTTGCCTCTTCCGCAGGACTCGGGATTTCATTCAATTCATATTTGCTCTCGCTCTCTCGAACTACTCTGGAGCCTCCTCTGAAGCTCTTTGCGAACCTCCTCCGATCCACGTCTGCCGCCCCCTCAGACCCGCCTCCGGACCTCAGCCGCTCGTCTCACGCTTCCCGCTGTCCTCCTCCATCTCTTCCATCCATCCGTCCTCAGTGCCCTTCGATGTCGCCCCATCTCCCCGTCCCTATTCCTGTCTCTGTCTCTGTCTCTGTCCATCTGTCTGTTTCGCTCCTTCCAACAGCTCTTTGCATGCGCCGTCCTTCAACCTGCCGACCGCTACTCACCTCGTTCCCGGGGCCTCCACGGCTTGAGACTCGAAACTCCATCCATCCGTCCGTCGATCCCTCCTTTCATCCGCCCACTCCACCGACCGCTTCCAGCCTCATCCGCCCGTCTCCTCCACCTGTCTCCTCCTCGATCCCTCTCTCCCTCTCCATCGATCCCTTCGTCCGTTCAATACGCAATCCCGCTCACCTCGGACCCTCCGACCCTTGACCCCTGTCTCCGGGCCTGGTCCTGGCGTCTGTCCTGGCCCCGGTCCACACGAATACCTTCGATTGCTCCTTGGAATGGTGGACGCCGGTGGCGACCGGATGAGCTCGGGTAACAAAACAACAAAAGCAGACAGCGGCGATTACAACAACAACATTTACAACAAAACCATATAAAACAAAGGCAAGCAAAACAACAACAAATAAACCAACGCCAACAACAACAGCGAGAACGAGAACGTACGAGTGGAAACAGAATTGGAAACCGAGAAGAAAATTAAAATCTAATCACGACGAGGACCGAAATCGATCGGAGGGAAGAGAATGCAATTGAGCAGAGCCAGAGCCAGAGCCAGAGCGACCGGCGATTGAGAAGCAACCATTTGCCATTTGTCAGAGAGGACGAGAGGGCGAGGGAGGCGAAGCGAGAGGAGCCCGAGGACTGCCGTAGTAAGGCGAGGAGTGAAGAGAGGCGAAATCTGTTGTCGAGAGGGGAAATTTCGAAGGGTGAAGAGAGGCGATGGATGATTTGCGATGAAGAGAGGAGACGAGAGCTTGGGGAGAGAGGCGGGACTGGAAGGAGACGTCGTGTCGTGACCGGCGCTCAGGTGACTCCGACAACCAACACCGCCCACCCCCTCCAATCCCTTTTAAAGTTGCATCGCCATCCCTCCCTAGCATCGTGACGTCGTGCTTGTTCGTTGTTCGTCGGATGCCGGCCCCGAGAAGTCGCAGGTCGCAGGTCGCAACTCAATTACTCGGAATGCCCTCGTCTCCCGAAGGCCCTGAACCTGAAATTGTGTCAGCCTCGCATGCCGGCGACGGACGTGGGCGACGTCGAGCGTCGGGGGGCCGGGAGCATGTGGGAAACAAACAAGGCGGCGGGCATCGCTCACAACTCCGGCCCGAGCGGCAGCTCGCCAAAGAGATGGGAGGAAGTGAAGTGTGGAGAGGAACGGAGTGAGGTGGGGAACAAGTGGCTGCAGTTGGGGCGCAGGGCCTCCTGTTGGATCGTAAGCCGAAAGCCCCAACTGATTATCGTTGCTGCAGCCGAGTTTCCACCCCAACGACTTCGCCTGCACCGACCGCCGCCGCTTCGGCCCCTCCGCCTCCCGACGAGCACGGCCCAACCAACCATCGCGGATAAGGCCGGCGCGCCGACTGCTGCAGCCTGGCGACAAGAAGGCTCCGTTTAGCGGACTCGCGTCCAGGTTCGGGCGCTCGATTGCTCGACAGAACAGGTTGCATGCAACATCTTCGCAGTTCGATGTTCCTAGTTCGACGCAACCACCGCCTCTCTCGCTCACCCGGCGAGGAGCCGACGAGGTTGTTGTTGCTGTGTGGGACGGTGGTCGTTTGTTTATAAACATCTGGTTGGCCACAAAGTTTCGGGGATCTGCTTCTGATCCGAACGGAAGTCGAACCGCCGAACCTCGGCGCTGAAGGATCGGAAGATTGTAGGAAGGATGCAAATCGACTTCCGAGGAAGGAGCCGAAGCAGAGCCGAAGGCCACTTGGGAATGGTAATGGGAGAGTTGGAGAGTGTGGGATCGCAGTGGAATCGGTGGGAGGAACGGAACAACAACTGAATCCACATGCATCATTGTTGTTTCGCATGCTCTTCTCCAAGCACACACATGTATTTTCTTAAAGTAGGTGTATTGGTTGAGATGAGAATATTTAGGCACGAGTAGGCCCGAAGTTCCACGAGGAGAACCCAATCCTCGAAATCGTCGAGAGATGCCGAGAAGCTCTGCCAGAACTGGACGGACGAACCCCTCGCCCCCCTCCCCATGACGATCACCACAAACCACTCGACCGCACGGGCAACAACGACAACAATGGAGTGAGCAAGAATCACAACAGTAACAATGGCAACAACAACAATGACCACAACAACAAGAACAACTACGATAGCAGAACTACGACGACGACAATGGAGTGGACAAAGGGAGAGAAAAATCCGCAATATTTTCTCGTGTGATTTCGAGACATAACTTAGATTCCCAGAGGTGCATCGGCGCGGGAGCGAAAGGGCGAGATAGAGAGGGAAGAGAGAGAGAGGGAGAAGAGATATTCCCCGGCAAATGAAGTCAAATGTCCTGTGGATCGTCTCCTGGACGAGGACATGCGTTTCCCGAGGGCTCCAGACCTGGGCCCAACGTTGATGTGTGGAGAGACGGCCCCAGGGCGAGTGGGAGCGAGACAAAGATGGAGATAGAGGAGTGAACGGGTGAGCGATAATTTATCGGCGACGTCAGCAACGGCGGCGAATCCTCGTGCGAAGACGTTCAGCGGGCCTGGCCAAGTGGCCCATGTCCAAGGGCCCGAGGACAAAGGACCAAAGCACCAAAGGACAAAGGAAGAGGGCCAGAGGAGGCACGACGTGGCCGCCGGGAGACGACGTTCTGGCGGTGGAGGAGGAGATGAGGAGAGAAGGAATGGCAGAGGGAGACGGAAAACAAATCGTTCCTAAAATGCGTCCGCTCGCCCTTCCTCCCTCTCTTTTGCACCCCCGGCGCTCTTTCATTGCCTCTTATCCGACATCTCTGTCCGTCCGTCCGACCATGTCTTCGAATGTCCTTTCCACACCTCTGTCCGTCTCGTTCTCGGCCCTCCCTCGCCTCTCTCTCTCTCTCTCCCTCGCCCCGTCGACGGCTTCAATTCGACAACAATTTCATTTCGTTTCTACAGAATTTGCGATTTTCTATCTACATCCTCTCTAATGGGACTCGAAAACTTTTGCCCATGAATGTCTCAGCATCGGCCCCCGCTCTCTCTCTCTCTCTCTCTCTCATTCCCCTGCCCTTCGCTGTCCTCGGGCCCTCCTGGCGCGCGTTTGCGGGGCGTCGAAGGTGCGAAAAGTTTTCTATTTAAAGTAAAGAGCTCTTCCGGCGTCGGAGGCGCCGATGGAAATCGTTTCGTTCCGTTCCGTTGCGTTCCGGCCATTGTGTTCCCCTCGCTTGCCAAATTCCCCTCTTCTCTCACCACCTCTCTCTCTCTCTGCCCACGTCTCCTCCCGATGCCGCCATTCGATTTCGTTCCATTACGTTTGGTTCCGTTGCCATTCGTGCCCAAAGCAGCAACTGCGTGCGACAGAGATGAAAACTAATGGGAACAATGGAAGAAGAAGAAGAAAAACTCCGAAGCGGACAAAGCAGCGGAGTGGAAAAAATAAACGAAACGCAATGAAATTCGATCATAAAGAGAGGGAAGAAAAAGGAAGAAATCAAAACAGAGCAGTGGAGTGAAAGAGCGGAGAGAGAGAAGCGAGACAAAGACTTTTAAGCGCAGCAACCAGGGACAACTTCTGAATTTAAATTCCATTCGGAACGGTCAGGTGTGTTGGAGAGAGGGGGAGACGGGGCGGGTGGCTCCAACCCTCCCGCACCCGATTGTCCAACAGACGACGACAGCTGTCAAACAGCAGACAATTTGTCGAAGTTAAATTTCAAACTCTCTCGGCGACGGGGGCAGGACGAGGCGAAGGAGGTTGGAGGAGGTTGGAGGAGGTTGGCGGTGGTTCGAGGAGTTCGAGGAGGTTGGAGGATGTTGGTGGAATTCTGAAGAGGAGGCCGGAGAGTGACCTGGAAGCCTGGAAGGATTCACTCGCGGCGAACTTGAATCGGCCCGGTCTCCGGACCAAACATTTCAATTAAAAGCAGCCGCTGTTGGCAGGCAGCGACCAAGGCTTAACCTCAATTCAACAGCCAGATTAACAATAATGAACACAACTCCCATACAACAACAAGAATAAAACAGCAAAAGCGATAACAACAGCAACATCAACAATAAAACAACACGATGAAGACGACTGTTGGTAGAAATGTCAACCAAATGAAAATCAATTAAAATCAGTGATAATTAAATCAAAAGGAGAGGGAGTGGAAGCGAGAGAGAGTGAGGGGGAGTGAGGAGTAGGGGAGGGGGTGGAGGAGCCCTTTTAACTACTTAACTGAAACAGTCAAATGAAGCCGAGGCCGCACTAATTGTCCGATGAAATGTCGTCGCCGCTGAACCGATTGCCGTAATTTAACCGTTGTTTAAGCCGGCCGAAAGCGTCGATGGCCGGAAATGAGGCTGCGAGTTGTTGTTTTTTTTTTTGTTACCCCCTGCGGTCCGAGAGCCCGGGGGGTCCTCGGAACCCGTGGAGCCGTGAGCCAAAGAGGACGGCGGGGAATTTCCTTCCATCGATCGTCTCGCTCTCCCTCGCACTGCTGTCGGTCGCCGTTCGCCGCTCGCCCTTGCGCTCGCCCTTGCGCTCGTCCGCTGTCCCTTTCGCCGTCCCTTTCGCCGGCCGCCCTGCGGAACCGCTGGACGTCGGCCGACGTCCGGCTCCGGCTCGTGCAGCGATTCGTGGAATGCTGTGCGTTTTCGTGCGCTTCCCAATTCCAAATTGTTCCCCGCATCGCTTCACACATTCCGCACATGCCAGCAACAACAACAACTCGCTTCAACAGCTACGAATGCACATTCACAACAACAACAACAACATGAACATCAACAACAACCAGACGAGCAACCGAAATAGAAACAGAGAATAAAATATTTTCCCATAAATCGTTGTCGAAGAATTCTCGAATTCGAATTCAAATTGAAATTCAGAGTCGAGCACAGACACACACACACACACACAAACAAACGAAACTCGAATTTGAGCGCCGAATTTGAAGTCGCTGGGCCGGGCTGGGCCCGGATTCGATTCGACGTTTCGATCCACCGGCGACGAGGAGTGGAAACTATTTTAATAAACGCCAGCCTGGATGACGACGGCCCATAAATCGTGCTGCTGCCTCGTCCTGCTATCGTCCCGCCCTCGTTCGCCCCTCGCTGGCCGATGAAATCAGGCGGAAAAAGGGGCGCCGATGACGAGGCGGAAGCAGTTGGATCCACATGACCTCCGCCGCTGACACCGGCACCGGCAACACCGAGCCCGAGCCCGAGACCGAGACCGACGGCGACACCTGCGAATGTGCCGAGCCATGGTGGAGCTGCGAAAACAACAACAACAACAACAAGAACAGCAGGAAACAAGAACAACAAGAACAACACGCGCTTGTGGAGGGATTTCCGGTGGACACCTTGATTTGCATCGACTCCGAGGTCCTCCACGGCGGCGGCCAGGGTCCGGGCGACGAGGTCCAGCGAGCGAGCGGACGCCGGGCCGTCCGTCCATCCTCCATCCGTCCCCTTCGACCGTCGATTCGTCCCCTCGTCCGACCCTCGTCCGACCCTCGTCCACCTCACGTTCGTTCGCAGGTTCGGTCGATCCCTCGCCCAGGATTTGCATGCGATGTGCATCTGTTGAAAAAGTGGCCACTTTGCATGGCAACGAAAACAATAATGGCAACAACAGCAACGACGACTACGACAACAGCAACAGCAACAACAACGTTAACTCAGTGTTTGCAGCCTAAACGCGGCGGTCCATCGTCGATTGGGCACGACTTATGCGGGAGCGGGAGCGAGAGGAGGAGGAGGGGGCAGTCGAGAGGTTTCTCCGTGCATTCTGAACGAATTTATTTGAAATTGAAACCGTTAGGTGAACGAAGAGAGAAGCGTTGGAACGATGAGAAGCGAGGGGAACGAATCGGAAGAGAGGGTAGCGAAGCGAGAGACGAGTGGGTCGAAGACCAGCGAGAAGGGCACCGAAAGAGCGTCGATGAGCGAGGGACGAGCGACGAACGATGACGAGGGATTCGCTCGCAATATTCGGGTCGCTGAATTCGAGCGAGGGGAGGCGGCGGCCCTGAATTCCATGATTCGCCCTGGGCAGGCGGACCTGCAATTGAATTCAATTCGAGGATCCTTTCGTCGAGCGCACAGCACAGAGCACAGAGCGAGAAAAGGTGAGAGAGGAGAGAGTGGGCGAGCAAGTGATGGTGGTTGAGCCCGGGAGGGAGGAGAAGAGGGCGCAAATAATGGGAGCGAGGGGGAGGGGAAAAAATCAGCGGCCAGGCTGAAAGTTCAAAATGGAGATTTCCATCAAAATGAGATTTTTCCGGTGGTGAACATTGTTGTAATCGCCGACTGCACAGCGGCCATCGACGACTGCCGGCGGAGACCCATTAGCCGTAGCAACAACAACAATTACAACAACAATAACAACGTCGACCACAACAACAACGACTGGCAGCCGACTATATATCGTAAGAGGATTTGCAGCATCCATGCAAAATGTATTTCGGATATTCAGTGCTGATGTAGTTGTAGGTGTTGTTGTTGTTGTTGTTTTTGTTGTTGTTACCGGATATGTTCTCGGTGTTCTCGTTCTTCTCGTTTGTGTCATTTTTGTTGTTCCTTTTTCATATGTTTCTGCTGGGTTTGGTTTTTTCTTTCCTGTTGTTCCTGCTCTTGTTGTTGCTGCGGATATAACGGATCTGTTCCCGCCGTTGTAGTTGGAGAGAACTTTAATTACACTCGTTTTAGACCCGACCGAGGACGCCCGACGAATGGGGGAACGAGCTGCAGGAGAGGGAGGCGGGAGGGAGCCGGGCTCGGCGGAAGCTGCGAGCGCGGATTAAATGTTATTTAAACACAGCGCCGAATGAGAAATGCTTTTTAATTAAACGCATCCCGGCTGGAGCGATGACGGCGATGCAACCAAGGACCAGGCCGGGGGAATTATTTTCAAGAGAGAGGCCAGAGGGAGTGGAAGCAGGCACGGGTGGGGTGAGTGTTGTGAGAGAGAGACAGAGAGAGGGGGGGGATTTGGACCGGTTGCCATGTTCGCGTCTGCATAAAACACGCAACACTCGAACATGCTGAAAGTTTGTGGGGCGCGAAATGAATCCGAAGCCGGATGGAACTCGGTGCAGCGACGTCCGCGGCACCTCCTCGAACCGCCCCCGCACCTCGTCACCTCGTCTCGCCCGCGAGTCCACGGCAATGGCGGAGCACGACGGACGGACGGACGGACGGCAGGAAGGAAGGATCTGCTGGTCCCGCGCTGACTTCCGGCGACGACAACGACGACCACGACAAGGACGGCAAACGAAGCTGGGCGCGATTCGCGGCGAGCCGAATTTATTGGCGGTTAGTTAGGAGAAAGTTCCGCAGCCCAGGGAATTATTTGCGCAGTGGGGGGCGGGTGGAGGACGGCGGAGGAAAACCAAGAGTCCTCGACAGCCCGCGACATCCCCGAGAGCCCTCGACCCGGCCCCTCGTCCGCTCCCTTGGCCCGCGCGCTCGCCGACGCCCCTTCGATTGGCAGCGAGTCCGATTGACTAATTATTAATGGGCGCCCGCCGGCCCTTGAGTGGGCGGCCGAGCCTCGCGGTCTCGCTCGCGGGGCTCCGGTTGAGGTCGCCGACCCCGTTCGATCGAGCACGAGCGACCCCGAGGAATGGCAGCAGGGCAAACGGGGTCAGCGAGGGGTCAACGAGGGGTCGGAGAAGGCGCGCCCGCTGCCAGATAAAGTGACAACGAATTTCCGTGGGGGGCGGAGCCACGAGAGAGGGCGAGGGGCGATGAAGGCTGGCGGGGGACGGACTGAAAGCATCCGGCTCCGGGTCCTGGTCCGGGTCCAGGATCCGATGCAACTCGAACCCTTTGGCTCCTGCTCGGCGCTGCTGTTGTTGTTGTTGGAGTTATTGATGTTAATGCTGCAATTGTTGGTGTTGTTGTTGTTGTTACTGTTGATATTCTTGTTGTTATTGCTGTTGTTGATATCCCCGTTACTGTTGTTGTCGTTGTTGTTGTTGTTGTTGTTTCTGTTGATGTTGATGTTTGCCTCAGTCGCCGTCCACATGAATCCCTAATGAAGCGAGCGCCGCATTTTCCATTTGCTCCTGAATAATTCATGGCTCGAATTGAAAACGGGAAGCGGACACAAGGACGAGCACCGGGACGAGGGCGAGGACGAGGACGACGGCGAGGATGAAAGCCAGGATCAGGGCAGGCTCCGACTCCGGCTCCAGCTGCAATTCCTGAAATCAAGAGCCAGCGGCAGCAAAGAGACAGGGGCGAGAGAGAGCGAGAGAGCGAGCGTGGGCGGCGTCCGAGGAAAAGGATTTAAAGCGAGAAAATAAAACACAAATAAGGAGAAGGAAACGGAAACGGAAACCGAAGGAGATGACGGACATGGAGAGGGAGCAGAATAAAGAGAACGTGGGAAGAGAGAGGGTGGAGAGAGGGAAGAGTTTAAGAGGGTTTGATAGAGATGGTGATGGAGTGGATGAGGGAGGCAGAGCGACTGAATGAAAGAAGGACCGAGGACGAGGACGAGGACGAGGAGAAGGAGACCAACAGCCAGAGGAGGAGCGACGAGAGGACGGAAGGCGGAAGGACATTCATAAACACTTGGCAAACAATTTCAGCAGCAACTCAGCTCGACTCAACGCCAGCTAAGCGCTGTGTCGCCTGCGCTGACAGGATTAGACGCGTCGAGGATCGTTGGAGAGAGCAGAAAAATTCACCCCTCCCCCTCTCTCCCCACTCTCCCGTGTCATTCTCTCTTCGCGTTTCGTTTCGACTCGTCCTTCGAGGACTGGGGCTGGGCTGGGCTGGCGACGACTAAAACGGAGACGACAACGACGACGACTTGGCTGCGGCGAGTGTCAGGCGCTGGCCAGAGTACACAAGGATTGCTTAAGCCAACAACAACAACAACAACAACAACAACAACGGCAACAGTAATGAAAGCGACAGCAATGAAGACGACAGCATTTGAGAGCGACGACAATAATTCGAACACAAACAATTTTATGAGTAACAAGAAAAATATATAAAAACCATCATGTAAACCAAGCAAACAGAGAAACAAGAAGAATGAGATAAACAGGAGCAACAACAAAAACAACCACAGCGATCGGTTCCAATTCCACAAGGACCTCGTCGACAATGTTGCGGAACGAGCGACGTTGGATCCTGGTCGCTCAATGTCATGGGAACGACTTGGTCTCGGAACGACTGAAATTCAGTTCCAATCGCACCAAATCCAATTATGGGTCGCTCTCGCCCCCCTCCACTCCCCTACCTTCCCCCGGCGACCCTTCCACCTCGATTCGGTTTCACTCCCTCAATTCGTTTAATTCGACCAATGGCAAATGGAGAAAGAAAAACAAAAACTCAATCGTAAGACGGAATCGCCCCGGTCGATCATTTTCCAAGTCCTTGGGCACGAAGTGATTTTCCCGAATTGTCTCAATTTCCGCCCGACCCTTCGCCCCTCGCCCTTCGCTGCCGCCGCAGGACTCGAACGAATTTAAAGGACTTCGACTGCCATGGCAATCCTCCCCTCGCCCCACCCTCTCCTCCACCACTCGCCGCTGCTTCCATCAAATAAATCAATAGACAACATTATTCTTTTGCCATAAGTCGTTGCTGTTGTTCCCGGGCGAATTATTATTATCAAGACCAAGAGAGACAGACGAACCGAACCCCGCTCTGTCTCTCTCTCCCCGTGCAAAAAGCCATCGTTGTCTCAGAGGACTTTCTACCTAAAGACCACGCCCCGGCCCACCGCCCACTCTGCGAGGCTCCCACGTATTCGCGCTCATCCGCTCATCCCGTGTTCTTCCATATGATTTTATTCTATCAACGCGAACACAATTATTTCGATCTCTTTCTTGCGAATCCTTTGAGGTCGAGTCGCGGCGCCTCCGCCCCGTTCCTCAGTCGCCCGCTCTCTCTGTTGCACTCACTCCCCGCTCTTGCTCTGTTTCACTCTCGCCCCCCTCTACTGCCTTTGTTTCACTGACTCCCCCGATCACCCACTGTTCCACTGACGCTCCCGCTCTCACTCTCCCTCTCTCTCTCTCTCTCTGTTCCACTGTCTCTTCGCCTCCTCCTCCGCCGCTCGAGCAAGGATAACACCCCAGGTTATGTAGTGTTTCAATTTATGTTCGTCTCCGAGCTTTTTATAGACGTTATGAGGAGACGTGAGCAACTGCCGTGCACAGTGGGCCTCAAAAACGATATTTATCTCAAGTTCAAGGGGCACTTGCGAGGTGCATAAATTATTTATTAACTTTTTAATTAAATCTTTTTATTCTATTATTTATTATGCAAATTTTAGTTATTCAAGTTATTGATAGAGAGCTTTAGAAAAAAAGTAAATTTTCTTCTAATTTATTTGTTTCGCCCCACTGTGCTCGGGAGGCGCCTGCAATCGCTGCAAGGACTTTTCACATTTTATGGTGTTTTCTTTGAGGAAAAAGAGGTGATGTGTGTTCAAATAACGATTTCAGCAGAAATTCTCTTTAAAAGTCGTCTTTCTCCACAAGTGCAATTCTAATTTAAATAATTAACACCTTCTTGTTTATGGGGTGGACGAAAAAAAAAGCCGCATATTTTCCAGACGCCAATAATTTTAGTACAGGATTTTCTTTACTCCCTCTCTTTTATGCTTAAGAAAATCTGTAGAGACATTTTATTCTCGCTACATATTTTTAGCAAATAGCAAATCGTAACGTGAAATAAAAACTTCAGATTCTCAACAGAAAAAAATCGACGAAAAACGAAATTTCAAGTCTTCTAACCTTCCCTGTTTTCGCACTATCACGCAAGAGATGGCGCCAGTGACTCCAGCGAACCAACTATGACATCATTTTGACATTTTCTCATACACACTTTCTGCAAATTTTGCAAACGTCAAACAATTCTCTGAGGAGAAATACGGAGCTTTGTAAATCTCGTAGAGGTTTGTTTAAATACTGATATTTAAACAAATTCCTTGTGCATTAGTTTCAATAAACATTCTGTCGGCCAGACCAACAACACGTAGCACTGCCAACTATAATGGCGGATCCAAAATTCGAGAATTTGCCCGGGATTGTGAGTACCGCAGTCGGCGACGATCTGCAAAATTCGATAATTGACTCATCCGCGGTTCGACTCGTCTCCTCCCACTTCCATTTCAGGCTTATGACCAGCCCGATGTGTACGAGACGCCCGACAGTGCCGAACCGGAGACCTCGGACTACTATGAGGAGGAACCCGAAAACGAAGCCATTGAGCGCCTACATATTTCGGCCAAGGACTCGTACAATCGCTTCCGCGGCAAGACTCTGGAGGGCAGCGTCGACTTCTCGGACAGCATCGGACGCAGGCTTCGCAAGGGCTACGACGCCTATTCGAACAACTACGAACTAGTGGGCGTGGGCGAGAAGGAGACTCCCGTGCAGAAATGCCGTCGTTTGCAGTGCGAAATGAACGAGCTGATGGATGAGATTTCGGCCCTGCAGGTCGACAAGAAGATCGAGGAGGAGGAGAAGCAGTCGTACGATGCGGTCTCTACGGTCATTGCGACCGCCAAAAAGGTGCTGGACTCGCTTCGTTTGGAACAGGTGTTGGGCAAGGAGCAGGTCTCGTCATCAGCTGACAAGGAGGTTAAGGCTTTGATTGGTATGGATCCATGAACTGAAGTTTTGTATTCGAATGCTTAAACATATTCATCTGGTTCATCAGGACAAGTGGAGGAGTTCAAGAATTCCGGTGTTCTGACAGCCATCCAACCACCCGGCACCGACTTGGCCTCATCGGCACGCATTGCTAAACTCGAGCATCGCTTATACCAATTGGAAAATGCAGTTGGAGCACAACCGGAAAAATTGAGTCGTCTGACTGCCATTACCAACACGTCCAATCTGATGGAGGCTGCTCGCCAACTGAGCACACAGGCTGCCCTTCTGCAACCCGAGAAGTTGAACGCCATCGAGACTCGCTTGACCAATCTGGCTGGTAAGATGGACACAATTGCTGAGAAATCGAGTGGCTCCACCGACGACGCCAAGCGCGATCAAAAGGTTTGCGAGCTGTATGACATCGCCAAGCGCACCGAACCTGTAGCCGAAATACTCCCTGATATTATCGAACGGATGCAAGCACTCGAGTCCTTGCACAAATATGGTAAGTGACTACTATCAATATTTAAATTGGTTGTCATTAACTTGTTTATTCTGTTGAGTAGCCATGAACTTTGCGAAAATCATTGCTGAGATCGAAGAGAAGCAGGGCACCATTACCACGAGTCTGGTCAACAACAAAGAACTGTTGCACTCGATTCAGGAGACTTTTGCACAGAACTTGGTGACTATTAAGAAGGAGGTGGCTAAAGTAGAGGAGCGCGTCAATGCAATTGCCGGCCAGAAATAAACTACGCAATTGAAAAAAGACCACGAAGATGTTTCTAATTTATTTGTATTTAAGACATAAGACATAAACGTAAACATTCAGAGTATTGTAGCTAACATTCAGTACTGCAATTGAATTGTAAAACAATAAAATTGAATAATTGCTTGCAACCATGTACAACGTTTTTCAATAATTTTTTAATTGTAAGTACGATGAAATGAAACGCGTATTAATACTTTTTTTTATTTAAAGCCTTTTATTTATAATAGTGATACGCCACGTATATATCTTGAGATAATACATTTAGCTTGAATAAATTTTTGTTGTCCTTAAATGTTATACACGATTTCTTTCTCTATTTCAATCTTTCTATTCATTCTTGATGTTTATATATTGTAATCTCCTTGCGTAATGATTCTCTTAACTTTGCGATAATATCTTCAATTAAATGTATAATATTTTTATTCTTATATTGTATAATTATATTCTTTTATGTTTGTTCGCATTCGCAGTTCAACTGTTCATATTTGAGATATTCATTAAATCGCTACAGGGAATGCGATCAAAGAAATACACTGATATATAATTATATATCTTTAAAACAGGTATTAAAGGAAAGAAACATGCAACAATATATATGGAATATAAATAAGTGTAACAAATGCCATCGCCATAGTCATCCTCATTCAAAAGCCTTGAATTTATTTTCAATTTACAAACGAAGTTGATTAAAATCCTATTCACTAAATAAACCCATTCTTCCTTCCTTCCGTCCTTCCTTCCATTCTCATTCGACAACACTCTGTCCCAGAAGGGTCCTGCGCATTTGTCCAGGCCGCTTAACGTTCGGTGGTCGCCGCGGAGCCACCAACGAAAGCCGCCTCCAGCCGGGTTTTTCTTTTCGCTCGTGAAAGGTGAAAACTCGGCCCTCCTGCCCTCGTCCTCGACGTTTTCTAAGCTCGTTCTGATTGAAGGCTTCTGGGCGAAAGCCTTATTGTTCTGTCCGCTGTCTGTCTGTCTGTCTGTGGAAATGTCTCGGTTGCGGAGCCACATTTTCTGCACCACCAACTTATAACAAATGTATTCTGTATACGAATTTATTGCATTTCAAGCGCATTGCGTTTTTCTGTTCTTTTTTTTCAAAACAAATTTACACATTACGGATTTGGGAGAAAAGGAGAAAACGATCAAAAACACACTGTACAATTGCTACACATTGAGAAACTCTGTTGCCAGGAGCGAAAAGGATTCGAACACGGCTCTGGGTGTGTGTGAAGCAAACATTTACAAAGGCGCTAAAAAGCAAATGCGTGGTCGAAAAAAAAATATATATATATTTATCGAAAAGAGTAACGAAACACCGGGAGTGGAACGCGGGGGATCCACCAGTCAACGAAAGCGTCTTCTGATCCTCCCGATCCGCCAAGAATCGATCCTGACTACCTAAAACAACATCTTCCTTCCTAGTCGTCCTTCCTGCCCACCACTTGACCTTTCACTGTGTTCCTTTTAAATACTATATATATATTTACTCGTAGATTTAATAATACATTTCAATAGATTCACTTGTTAATTGTTTACATTCATGATTTCTTTGGTTTTTTGTTTTGTTTTACTTTATGTCATTTACTCGACTCCTCTTGAATGGTTTCTTGTGTTGTTTCCGCCTCGAGCCCAGGTTTAACAACAATTTCTTAAAAGCCCTCAGTTTCAACTCTGTCTCCGCGATTCGTGTCCACTAGTGTGGATTCCACAAATCGGTTCCAGGACCTCTGCGCAATCCTGCGAATCCCGCAGGCACCCCGCCTCGTCGCCTTAGCTCCTAAAATTATCCTACATTACTATTGTGTTTCATGTTTGTCCCTACGAGCTAATCTCCAGCTCTCCTCCTTACTCTTTGCTACTTTTCCTGCTTCTAATTTTCTCCTCAATTTCTTTGAATTTTTGTTGTGTTTTTTTTTATTTTTTCTTTTAATTTGATTTTGTTTTATGTTTTTTGTTCATTCAAGATTGAATACTTTCCATTTGTTTATTTATTTTTGTAAATATTGTTCACTTTGTTTTTGTTTATGTTGTTGTTGTTGCATTCAATATTTAATACTATTTTGTATTGTTTTGTATTTCATATATATGTATGTATATACTTGATTTAAATAATAGTCGAGAATTGCATATAGATTCATATATGAATATAGTTGTATATTAATTATGTCCTAGAAAAGAATGGTTAAATCTGTCATATATATTTTATACATCTATAAACGTCTCTCCTTTACTTTACTTCTTCTCTTTATTCTTTATTATTTTTGCTTTTTTATTCTTCCTTCCTCATCGTTTGCTTTTCTCAATTTCTCTGGTTACAACAATACTTGGTTTGAACATTTAAAATTCTGTTGGTTTTGGGTTTATCGTCTTTCGTCGATTTCTAGTTGGAATCAATGTAGTTATTATCGAATATTTGGAAATCTAACATTTTAAGTAATGTCGTAGGTTGTGTTGTTGTTGCCTTTTTCCTCTAACTTTAATCACTAAACTAGATGTGTGTGGGTGAGAGACAGAGAGAGAGAGAGAGAGAGAGAGTGAGGCGGGGAGAGTTTGTGGAAAGTCAACAGAATAAGATCACAAATATCAACGTAAGCAAATAAATATGCTCTATACACGATATACATATACATATACATATACACTAATACATATATATATATGATCGCTTTAAAATAACGCCTATGTACAAAATTTGCTTTGTATTTTCGTCTCACAACGGAAAAAATATTCTCATTAAAACTGATCACATCAAGTGTTGGACTAAATGATATTAAGGAGCATTTCAATCAATCAATCAATCAATATTCGACAATTTAGTCAATGGTTTTTGGGGGCGGGTGGAGGGATGCGGTTAAACTTTAATACATCAATATGTATGTATGTATGTATGTAATGAATGTAAAAATACATTTGTAAAGAAACTCTACTAATATTAACTAACAATTGTCATAATAATCATAATAATAATAGTAATAAAATCTTACTTTTACACTTTACTCATTGTCTTTATCAACTCTTTGCTCTACTCTATCCGACTTCACGTCTCCTCTGTGTTGTTCGTTTGGTTTCTGTTCCCCTTTCCCTTTCCCCTTTCTTCTTGTTCTCGTTCTTGTTCTTGTTCTCGTTCTCCCTTGATGGAGTCCCCGGTGGCATCTGCGCGTTCCTTAGCGAAACCTCCTCCTCAACCCCTCCAATATTGCACTCTTCCTCAGGTCGACCGTTCGCCGGCACCTGCGGGCCTCCTCCCGGGCCAGTTCCCGCACCCTGCGCACCCCCAGACAATATCCTCAATACACCAAGACGGACTCCATCGTGATCGTGTCTCATTTGGCCGAACTCTGTGTGTTGGCCGCGCTCGTGGCCTGGATCTGCGACGCCGTCTGCGAGGCCGGCTCCAACGTGCGGCGCGCCAGCCGAGACCTAGGACAAGGAAACCGATTTAGACGCCATCGTCAATGCGAGGATGACCCGCGATGACCCACCTGATTTGCCCGGCCAAGAGCGGATTGATGGCGTACAGCCAGTCGTGGACCTCCTTGTCGCCCAGGGTCTGCAGAAGGTAGCCTCGGTGCTTCGTCACCACACTGAGAAGGAGAGGCGGAATTATCGGGCATTCGTCGCCGCGAAGGCACTCGCGCGCACTCACCTGAAGGTGTTGGGGATCTTGACCATGGCCGCCTGGTCCTCGCTGCACTCGACCTGGGCCGTGCCCAGGTTCAGGACCGCCCGCTCCACGGAGTCCTTCTCGGACTTGTAGATGAAGACGTACGGACGCCGCACGGTCTGGGGGAGATCGCAAGAGGGATTCGATTAGTTTGTGAACACATCGGAGTCGAAGACTGCAAGAGGGTCGACCACTCACCACCCAGCGCTTCTTCCAGCCGGAGCCGCCGTGCTCGAGGACGTTGAGCAGGCCCTTGCGAGCGACCACCGGACTGACGCGAATCTCCTCCAGTTCGGGCACGTAGAGGCGGAGCGGGAGGGCGGGTTGTGTGGCCGGGGCGGGCGCCTCCCAGCCGTTGGGGGCGTCGGAGCGGTCGGGCGAGCACAATCTGGAAGAGGCGAACGAGGGGCATGAGCGAAGGACGCGAGGAGCGGCGGCGGACACAACACAAGCACACAAAGAGAGAGATGTACAGTGGCATGAATACAGTGAGAGTGGGGGAGGGTGGGGAGAAAGGGAATCGGAAACGGAAACGGAAGTCACACGAAACACAAAAGCAAATGGGTTGAGAAGAAAATTTACCTTCGTCTAAATAGTGTCGTACATAGTTGTAATAGTTTTTTTTTACCAAATAAGGATATGAAAAGAAAACGTAAATTACAATTTAGAATTTCAGACATCAAGGCAAGGACTCGCATTCGCATGGACAGGACATGGACGCATGCCGCATGCGAGGGTAGGCGAGACGAGGCGAGACGTGGGGAGGGGAGGGTCGGAAGGGACGAAACTCACTCGATCGAATTGCTGGAGATGCAGCTGACGGTCATGTCGGCGCAACCCTCGTCGCTGGGCGAGACGTCCGACTGGGTCTGTGGGTCTGCGGGCTCGGCCTTGTTGTAGCGTCCTGAAAGGAAGCGAGGCGAAGCGAATTAATTTTCCCTCATGAGGACCAGGGGCCTCGTCGATACCCACCTTGGACCAGCTTCAAGCACTTGTTCATGAGCTCCTGCTCGCGCTGGTTGTACTCGCGCTCCGGCAGGATCTGCTGCGGGTCCTTGACGGGCGTCTGCGGCGACGGCGGTATGACCATGTGCACCGGCGACGAGGCGGCCCGGGCGGCCAAATTGCAGACGTCCTTCTCGGTCTTCGTGGTCGGATTCGGGTTCGTGTCCATGCCGAGTCTCTCGCGCAGCAGCAACAAGTGGCGCACGCGGCCGACCTCCTCGAGCCGCGTCAACTTCTCCAGCTCCCACTGGTGGTCGAAGATCAGGGAGTCGCCGCGCGGACGCCAGCCGTGCAGGTTCTCCTCGCCCCGGACGTAGGTCGAGCTGGTGTCGAGCACGCGCCGCTGACGCCGCTGGACGCCTGGAGGGCCGAGAGAGAGAAGCGAGAGGAAGAGGTTAGCAAAGCTGGCTCGGATGGGACGTGGACGCGGGCGCTCCAACGGAAGGGAGAGAGAGAGAGAGGGAGAGAGGGCGGGAGCGACCGGAAATGGCAACGGCGACAACGACTACATATAAAATTTCTACCTGGACTACCTGCTTCGGAAGCTCTTCTCAAGGACAACTCGTAGACGCCCGAGAGCCGGTTGGCCTCCGGGTTGCGGTACTGGCCGGAGAAGAGATGCTTCAGCGAGCGCGGCCCGGTGCGCGCGTCCCGTCCGTAGATGACCATGCTCAGGTCCTTGGTGATGATGGCCGGCCGGGCGCAGTTCTCCAGCTGCAACGAAGGACATTCATCAAAACCACTCCCTGTGCTCCCCTGTAGCATGCACGGTGCCCTCACCTCCAGGTAGGCGCTCAATGTGATGTAGATCGTCTCGCCGCCCTGCGACACCCGGTTCAGCAGGGCCGAGTTGTGCAGACTCGAGTCCCAGGCGGCCTCGAAGCGGTAGAAGGACCGGTCGTCGCCGGGCACCTCGAGCACCTCGCCCGGGAAGAGGCCCAGGGAGAGGACGCAGGCGTCCTCGTCGAGGTCGTCGGAGGACTCGGGCGTGTTGCGAATGCGGCCCACGACCAGCTCGCGGATGTCCTTCCACTTCACCTCGGGCGTCGGCTCGTGCACGATCGTGATGCGAATGCGCCGCTGGATGCCCTGGTGCAGCAGGAACAGGCCGCGGCATGGAAGATCGTCGCTGTGCTCAACCACCTGGGGAACGCACGACCAAATTCATCGTCAAGCAATCCAGGCTAAAACCCAATTCGACAAAGACTCACCGATGGCACGTACTCGCCGTTGGGCGCCAGCTCGCAGATCTCGAACCACACGAGCACGTCGTGCTTGGCCAGCACGGTCGAGGACGGCGGGCAGGGCAGCGGCCCGAACTTGGGGCTGCGCACCGGCTGGCTGATGGGGATGCTCGGCGGCAGCATGCGCCGAGGGGGCGGGCGCGAGACGAACTCCTGCTTGGCGTCCTTGTGCAGCGGGTGCGTCTGGTAGTGGCCGAAAATCTTGAACATGATCGGCTGGGTCTTCAAGTACTCGATGAACGACTTGGTCACCGGCACGGTGATCTATCGACGGGGAGAAAACCGCATTAGTACAAAGCGACGGGTTGGGGCGGGGTTTGGCTCACATTCTGCACGTGGTAGAAGCCGAGGGGGGCTCCGGAGGCCGAGTTCTTGACGGGCTCCGTGGAGAAAGCCTCCTCGTGGCGATGCAAGAAGCTGCGGGGAACCGAGAAGGAGAGAGGGCGAGAAGGAAGGAGGAATCAATACGGGAACCTCCTTGGGCGCGGGGGCGAGGACTCACTTGAACTGGCAGAAGATGTCGGCGTACTCGGCGCCGATGCCGGTGGCCTGGAGGACGGTCACGCGGAACGTGAACTCCTTGCCGACCTGCAGGTGCTCGCCCGGCTCCTCGCCGCTCTCCTGGCACTCGGAGGCCGAGCTGGTGTCGATGCCGCGGCCGGAGTCGGCGTCCTCGAGCTCTGCGCAGAGTTGGTGAACAGAACAAGATGAGAAGACATTGGTTTGTTGAACACAACAACAACACGTGCCGCGGGACCCACCTTCGAGCTTGGCGTCGAGGCCGCCGTTGTCGATGTAGCGCTGGACGTCGTCCTTCTCGTTGAGGGCCCGGTACTTGGGCTTGGCGTCGTCCTCGTTGAAGACCAGCCGGGCCGACTGCTTGACGCCGTTGTTGAAGTCGATCGACTCCTCATCCTGCAAGGCGACGCAAGGGAAGGTCGGACCGATTAGAGAGGTGCAAATGGGGGGAGCGATTTGAAGGACTCACCAGGACCGGCTGGACCGCGATCCGGAGGTAGCCGCGGACGTCGCCGCGCTCGTTGACGATGGCCACCTTGTGGACGAGCGGCACCGGGTAGAGCAGGTTGCTCAGGTAGATGAACGAGCGGCCGACCATGCGGAACCACGGGAACCGATCGTAGAAGGGGTCGCCGCCCGTCAGGCTCTCGACGTTGTAGTCGGGCGAGGTCGGGCTCAGCTCGGCCTCGTTGTGGTACATCTCGCGCATCAGCTCCAGCCGTTGTCTGCAAGCACAACGTGGACATGACATGGCTTAAACGCAACTCAAAGGCAAGGGCACAAAACTAGAGGCAGACACGATTCACAACGACTTGGAGATATTTGTGCAGCAAATAAGGACATTTAGACACATTGAACATGAAACAAAACAAAGGCAAAAATACTTGGCAAGTGGCAGAAACAAAAGCTCTGGACGGACGGCTCTCGGGGGTTTTTGGGCGGATGGAATTTGGTCGGAGGAATCGGAGACAATGTGGACGACGATTGTGGTTCTGTACAAGGTGAATTTTGGTCGGGATCCAACGTTCCTCAAAGGCTCAAAGGCACAAATCAACAAAAGCAAAGCAAACAAGCGATAGATAGATAGATAGATAGACATATAGAGTGATAGATAGCGGTAATGCGGACGTACTCGTAGCGGAATACGGGTAAAGGAAGCGACAGAGAGAGAGAAAGCGTGGAAGGCATGCTGGAGGCTGGATGCAAAGCCACATTCACGGAGAGTAGTTCGAGTAGTTCGAGTAGGATGAAAGGAAAAGACCATGCAATTGTGCATCCCTGGACCTTGGGGTTAACTTAGATTGGACTCGAGACCTTCAAGTGACCGGAAACACTCGTCAGTGTCTCAGTGACTCGTCTCGGATGTGGCCGAATCGATTGGCGAACGATGCACAACTGCACGCGAGCACGTAGAAGAAAACAATGCAAACCTAGAGGGCAGAAGGTTGGCCAACGACAGTCTCGATGGTGACCCGACCTTCTGTTCCGGTCGCCCGGTGGTCCGATGGCCTCGGGGCCCATCTTCATTGGGAGCCGAAAGGTTCGGGCTTCGCGGCTTTGCGTTTGGAGAGCCCGACGCCGAGGCTGAAGACGCTGTCTGGCCGCCCGTTGAGGCCGCTTCCGAACACGACGACATCCAGTGTCCACTCGACGACTCGACCAGGGAGGTGGTGTCGAAGAGCATGGACGACGGAGGGCTCTCGACATTGTAAATTTGTCGCATCAGTTCGAGGCGATAACTTTAGTGGGGGGCGAGGAGGGAGGTGGTGAAATTTCAATTTGATGATAGAATATAATGAGTTAGTATAGGTAGAGCAAACAATATACACACGAGTGGGGCGTAAATGGTGGTTACGATTACGATCGAGTTTAATCTTAGTACATCTCAGTGATCAGCAATAAAACCAAATTTACATGTATTCAAATTCAAATGTCTAATAGCCATAATTTGAAAGATAATCAAAGTCTGAAAGTCTTATAAAAACAACCACCATGCACGTTCGTCCGTAAATCAACGAGTTTTAAAAGAGAGAAACCAAGTGAAATAAATCAAAACGCCAGCTGGAGCAACTGCAAAGAACTGCCTTTGAGGACAACGTGTGTAGAAGGTTCTCCCAAAATGAGCTTATTGAACAGAGCAAAATCATAAACCAAACCAAACGAACATGGCTGTGATCCTGGGACACGGAGTGAGTGAGGAAAGGGAGACTGGGTCAGGGTCAGAGGTCAACGCATGCACGGTCTGGACACGCCCCACTTACCGCAACTTCTCCAGGGACCAGTAGTGGGTGGCTCCGTTCTTGGTGTCGGTCACCTCGACCGCCACGATCGTCTTCGACACGGGCGGCGCCCCGAACTCGTCCTCGTTCTGGACGGGCGTCAGCGCCGTCGACGCCAGCTCGGGCGGGAGCGGCGAGTACAGGGTGTCGGTCAACAGAGTGAATTGGAACTGAACCTATGGGTGCGAGAACAAAACAAAAAAAAACAGCTTGGTTAGCTTCAATCGAGGAAGAGTCGCCTTGAGATCTCACCTTCTTCTTCAGCTCGACGGAGATGGCGTTGGCCTCCTTGAGGAAGATCGCGTTGCCCCAGAGGTCGTCGCGGAGCGAGGTGAACTGGTGGTAGCGCCATTTCCGGAACGCCCAGGCGGCGAGGCCGGCCTCGCGGGCCGTCCAGGTCGACTCGTACAGCGGATTCACTGCTTGACGAAGGCAAGGAACGAGGTTACGATCGTTGGAAGATCGAGGGAAGGCGAAGTCGGGAACTCACCGAAAATGTCCTCCTCCTGGTGGAAGTCCTCGGGCGAGTAGCTGCTGTACATGGACATGGTCATCGACTGCTCCTCGACCTGCTTCTGCAGGGCGTCGATGCGAGCCTCGTAGGTCTGGGGGAGAGAAACAAACATAAATAGTCGAGATCAGTCGAGATCGGGTTGAGATCAGTCGATGATCCGTCGAGATTTGTCGAAGTCAGTCGAGATCAGTAGAGATCAGACGATGACCGATCGAAAGAAGAAGACGCCATCGGTCGTGCTCACCTTGCGCTGCTCCTCGAACTCCTGGTCGGCCTGCATCTTCTCGCGCTTGTACTGCTCCTCCAGGACGTCGAGGCGCTTCTGCATCTCGGCCTTCAGGTCGATGCCCTGCTTCTCGAGCAACTCGCACTGGGCGAAATTCCAGTCGACCTGTTGCGTGTCGCACTTTTCCGTCTCGTTCTCGGCGCTCTCGGCGATCTTCTCGCGTAGCTCGCGCGCCTGCTCGGGATTGGTGAAGCGGAACACGTGGTTCTTGCCGAGAATGACGCGGGAGCCCGTCTTGAGGGTCTCGGGCTCGACCAGTTTGCGGCCGTTCAAGTAGACGAGGGCGTCCTTGTGCGGGATGAGGGTGACGGTGTTGTTGCGGTTCTCGAACGTGCAGTGCTCCTTCAGGATGTGCGAGCCGGACAGCTGGATGTCCTGCGGCACGTTCGCCTCGTGCGTGCCCAGCCGCGTGATGCCGTCCTTGATGTAGTACAGCAGGCACTCGGACAGGTTGGGGTCCTCGTTCAGGTTGACCAAGTGCGGCGTCTTCTTCGGCGAGAAGACGCCGACCGTGATGCCGTCCTCCTTGACGGCCACGCCCATCTCTGCGAAGACCGCCTCGCGCTGCAGCCGGATCTCCTCGGTCCGCTTCAGCTTCTCCTCCCACGTCTCGTTGAGTTCTGCCAGTGGCGAGAGAGAGAGAGAGAGAGCGAGAGAGCGAGAGAGAGAGAGAGAGAGCGAGAGAGCGAGAGAGAGAGAGAGAGCGAGAGAGAGAGACATGTCAGGATACGGATAAGGATAGAGGACAAGTCGTCGTTGGTCTTACCGGCGATGAGCTTCTCGCTGGCCTGCAGCTGGTCGACGGCCATCTCAGTGGTGGACCCGTTGCGGTTCCGGCCCTTGGTGGGCGACTTGAGGGCGGCGTTGCCACCACCACCAACGCCTCCACCGCCTCCGTTGCCGGATTTGTTGAGTTCGTCCTCTGCAAAAGCGACACAAGTGAAAAGACCGACTAAAGGACCTTCTCGCACAGACGGAAAACAGGAAGAAAACGTGCAAATTTAGGCTTGGGCGAATTTCGATCCACTGGGGCATAGCGTGAGTTATAGATTATATATATATATATATTTGATATAAGTATATGTAAAATATATGTAGGTGTCTAGACAAGGCCACGGATACACCAGACTTGGACGAGGACATGGGGTGGTAAAAAGTGCACCCGACCTCCCCACGTTGATCGATACCGAGCACTATATCTTAATTTGCTAATATTCTACTGGAGTTTGTTTTAATAATTCATATTTTTTGCCCATATTTTTTCCATATTTATCGTTAATCAAACACAATCGATAGCAGTTGAGTAGATAAGAGAACTATTGTGATTATACTATGGATATTTTGTAGGCAGTTGGCGCATTGTGAAGCACAAGAAACTAAACAAATGAATTATCAAAAGGAACAGAAACGAATTTTGGCGTTATTGTGATTGATGCTGAACTCTGGGTTCTTTATGAAACTGCTTTGTGCCCAAGGACTCGCTTCGACCTCCTTGGATCGGGGAGCGATCATGGAATGGATTGATTGGGAATCCCTTCGATCGATTGCATTCGACTTCCACAGAGAGAGCAAATACAGACAGGCAGACTGATTGCATATGCGGCACATACAGATGGTGAATATTATATTATATATGTACATCAATAGAGATAAGTATATTAGATATATATATATTTGATTAAAGTACAAAAAAAGGCAAAAAAAATATGTGAAGAAAGAAATAAATAACCAGGACAACAATCATCGGTTATAGACACCAAAAAAGGCTGCAACGGCATAAAAAGCTGGCGTTTTTGTTTTTTTTTTTTTTTTGTCGAAAGCGTTTACGTTTTTACTTACTATTTGGATCACGCTTCTCGCAAACCACTTTGCCATCGGGCCCTATATAAAATGATATATGCTTGGTTTCGTAACTGATTTCTTTCACTATGCTATATATACTGATATATATGATGTTTGGTTGGTGGATGGGCAGGGGCAGGGCAAGGGGTTGGGGGAAGATTTCTAAATTTGTGCCAGGGTTTTGTCGATGATTCGATGGATTCCAAATTGAGGGCGAAATCGGTCATACAATGGAAATTTCGTCGAGGTTTCGATACACAAACAAGTATTGAAACCGAAACTTGACGAAGCCGAACGAGTCCCAAGGCGGCTCTGGAGCTGTGGGCAGTAGGGACGATCGCCTGGCACCTGGTCGAACAGGCTTCCAACCAGGTCCTGGTCATGTAAATATCACCAATCGTCCCCATCGGAAGCAACAGCTTCATGCCCTGGGAATCGTTCGATAGATTTTCAGAGAGTTTCCGGAAATTTCAGAGAGTTCCCGAAAGTCTCAAAATGTTTCAGAGATCTTCAGAAATTCTCAGAGAGTCACAGAAAGTAATACGAAAATAAGAGAAAAGGCCTCGAGAACAGCGACAGGGCTGTTCGTGGGCCGGCGGACTCACCTTCCTGGACCTCGATGCCCTCGGCCTTGAGGAGGTCGCGCAGCTTCTGGATCTCCTCCTTGAGCTCTCGGATGAGTTTCGCGTTGGCGTCCTCGTTGACGATGGCCTTGCAGACGATCTGCTTGGCGCGGTCGGCGTACCTTAGGGAGGGGCAGACAAGGACGAAATGTCAGGATGTCAGTCATGTGAAGCGAGGGAAGGTTCATAGGAAGGACAAGGAGGAGGAGGGGGAGGCCGGGACCTACCTCAAGGTGCTGAGGGTCTCGTCGTAGTTGATGTCGGCCGGGGAAATGGCCGCGATCATCGCCGTCTTCGAGTTGCCGCCGAGGTTCTCGCGCAGCAGCCAGGTGAGGACCGAGTCGCGGTACGGGATGAAGTCGGCCTTCTTCGACTTCTTGTTCTTGGAGGCCTGCAACGGATCCAATCAGACGCACAGAGGGCGCGAAATGCATTAGAAAAGCGACATTAAAGAAGAAGGTAAAGAAGGGTCAGTGGAAGCCACGAGAACGTCCGACAAGTGGTAAAAATCAGTAGAATGAATGAACACGAGCACTAAAATCGAGTTCAGGACTTTCTCGCAATACTTACAGACTAAAGAGCCGCGTTAATTTAGAGCAGTTTCAGTGAAAGTCGAATTTAGTGACGTGAACGTGACGACGATCGATCCATTGGGAATGTGCGTTAGTACGAGAAACCAAGATGAGAGAGGATTTTTTAGTTTTTAATTCAAACAAAAAAGCACAAAACCTAATGTGGAAAACCAAAACGTCCCCAAAACAAAGAAAAAACAACAAAGCCGAAGGCGAACTTACGATCTCGGCCAGGGCTGAGATGACCTTGCCCAGGGTGGTCAGCGACTTGTTGATGTTGGCGCCCTCCTTGAGGCGCGTGCCCTTGGCACCGGTGGAGTCGGCGCGCTCCGAGCCGGCCAAGTCGACCAGGCTGATCTTGGAGACCTTCTCGGTGGTGAGGTCGGTCATGGTGTCGTGGCGGCGCTGCGTGAAGAAGATCGTGAAGACGGCGTGCGAGCGCGAGCTCGTCTCGTTCATGTTGGTGGCGGCCACGGTTCTGGAAAGGACGAAGGAAAGAAGTCAATCGATGGTAAGGCCGAGAAGAGGGGGAGGAAGCGGTGGCTCCCGGACACCCACCTGGCCTTGTTGCCCTCGTCGATGAGGTCGTGGATGTCCTGGTAGTCGGTGACGGCCAGCTTGGACAGGTCCTCGACGTAGGGCCCGAGCAGCGGGTGCTCGCGGACGCGCAGGTTGCCCTTGTTCTTGGGGTTCAGCAGGTCGCGGACCCGCTCACAGTAGATCTCCATGTAGGAGACCTCGACCTGCAGGTGTCGACAGGAAAATTAGGTAAAGACATTGTAATAAAATATAATAACATTAAATAAAATGGAAAAAAAAAAATAGAGTAAATTTCTTCGGCCCACATACCGAGTACTTGAGCTCGGCGTTCTCGGTGTCGTGTATGCGATTGAAGAGGTCCTTGCAGATCATCGGGATGATGCCCTCCTGGTGCTCCTCCTGCTTGCCCATCATCGTGTAGGACTTGCCGGCGCCCGTCTGGCCGTAGGCGAAGATGCAGACGTTGTAGCCGTCGAACGAGTGCTGCAGCATCTCCTCGCCGATGTCCTTGTAGACCATCTCCTGTGTCGAGAAGTCGGCATCGCGAGGCTGTAGGCGGAAGGGGGGGAAAACGGCAATTAGCAGCAGGTCGTCTGAGGGTAGGGGGATGCCGTGAAATCGAGACTTACATCGTGTGACCAGTAGGAGTAATCAAAGTTGAAGCGTTTGATGGCCTCGCTCGAGTTCGGCGGAACCTTGGGGTTTGTGATGGCTGCAAGGAAGGTTTTTCATTATTTTTTGAGGAATTAAATCGTAATCAATGACGTCGTTGCACGTCGTGGGTCGACCTTTGAAGGCCGTTGGACGACGGTCGGACGCCATTGACGACCGTTGGAGGCCCTCGGACGACTTTGAACGACGTTGGACGCCGTTGGACGACGTAGGTCGACCTAGGAAGACCCTTTGACGACGGTTGGATGTCGTTGGTCGACCGTCGGAGGCCGTTGTGGTCGTTTGGACGACTTTGAACTCACCGGTGGTGGCGCCGCTCATCTCGATGATGCATTTCGACTCCCGCCCGATCTCGCGCGAGTTGAAGGGACGCACTCGAACCGCCACTTTAACAGACGACATTCTGGCGGCGAGAGGCCCAAAGGCCTTCCTTGCAAGTTAGGCTCTGGAAGAGAACAAAAAAACAAAAAGTGTATTCGAGTTTAAAATAAATTAAAAATTCCACCGAAACCGGCGCTCGTTCCGGTGTCCTCGGGAAGGAGTTTTTTTTCCCAGGGGTCCTGGAGCAGCAGGTGGTTGGTTCACCGATCCCAGGGGGAATTAAAAAAATAATTTATGTGGGTGGGCGATTTTCAATGGAGATTCCAGAGAAACCCCAGGCTGATTTATGGGCTCCAACTGGTGCTCCAAAACGCTCGAAGCCTCTTCATATGAGTTGCGAAGGCCTTCCCGAAAGCCATTTGCAGGCAAGTCGTTTTCCCGCACACTTTTAAGGGTTGGAGGGAGGCGGAGGCGGAGGTTGCGCTGGAGCTGGAGCCAGGGGTCCATGACCGTGCCTCTGTCCAAACACAGTGACTCATTCCCCGCAACACGACAGCACAGACACATACATATTTTTGCCAGGACTCGACTCGTTCGTGTCGTCCCTGAAATTCTTCGATTTCAAACCAAGCTCAACGTTTTTCGACCAAAATAGCTAGCGATAAACTATTAATGCAAAAAACATTATAAGAAATTTATTGGAAGCAATTTGAGTTCAGTTATTAATATAGCTTTATTTTCTTAATTCTTTGTGTGGAATTCTTTGTGAAGAAAACTTTTCCAGCACGCACGGACTTCCAAGCTGTTCCCATCCACTTTCCAGCGGGGTTTCTTCCCGCCGTTCAGCATTCCCGTAAACAGCATGAGTCATAGCACTGAAAATTCACCCCACTCCCCCTCCCCCACCACCCCTTCCCCCGCTACGACCCCTTCTAACGACGGCGACGTAACACCAGAGAAAAGAGACGTCAAATCCGCGGCAGAATTTACATTACAATGTTTTACCTGGCGAATTGTCCTCTGGGAGCAAGCAGTGGGAACTGCTGAAGCACGATTTCCTTATTGTTTTTTTAAATTCACTTTCACTGGAACTCACATATTTCTCATAAAGGTCCTTCCCGATTAATATTCAGTTCTCACAGGTTTCGAGTTTCTGAATTACGTATTTTTTATTGTACTTTTGTCGATTACTTTATTGTCGCTTGACTGTGGACAGTGGCGTCTGCGAAAATCAACCACGGTAAAATTCACACTACCCACAGAGGGAGGAACTTGGGGGAATGAGTTGGGAATTATATTGCGACGACTTGAAGTCAACAAAGAACATGGAGGAGTAGAAGAAGAACATGCATTTTCGATATGTTTACGAAATGAAAAAAAAATATGTGGCATAATAAAAAACTCAAGAGTCGAGACAGTCTCAGGCAAGAGCGAGAGTGAGAGAGAGAGTGATGAAGAGTGCGAGTGGAGTGGAGTCGAGAGAGGGTTCTGCAGAAGCCTTTGGAAGTGGAGAGCAAGCTTCTGGAAAGTGCGAGGCCTCCTTCAACAACCCATGCAACAAGGTTTTTGAATTAATTTGTTAAAAGAAAAAGAATTTAAAAATCGTCTGCGTATCGAAAACAACGCAAAACACGGGCTTCTCTTTGTGTGTGATCGTGTTGTTGTTGGTGTGGATGTTTGGAACAATATCGTATGTGTGTGTGTGCGTATGTGTGCTACACATTTATCCTTCTACACTGCCGTCATGACCTTTATCAATAAATTTTCTTGTCTCTCGCTCTCCCTCCCCCTCTCTTCTGACTCCTCTCCTCGTCCACTGCTCGAATTTTCTCCACTCTTCCACACAATCCACATTCACTTCTACTTCTACATCCACACTCGCTCCCACCACCACCCACACATGTACACATTCCACAAAGAAACTGTGTGGCAAATAAGAAAGTTTGCAAGTGCAGAGAAATCGAGGAAACGAGGAAACGGAATATGGATGGATGGACTTTTTCACCAATGATTCATATGGAATTTTCTGATTTTGATTATTATTGTTTTTTTTTTTTTTTGTTTTTCGTATTCATTACCAATTTGGAAAAAATGGACGCTAACCAAAATATTCACAATATTTTCTCGTGCTTGCAGAAAGTTGAATATTTTGACAGCGTTTCGTGATATTTTTTGTTTTTGGTTTTTTTTTTTTTGTAGTTTTTGTAATTTTTGCCTCCTCAATGGAGTGTGAGATTTTTATTGATTAGTATTTCTTGCTGTTGTTGTTGTTGGAGTAGTAGTTGGTCATCTTGTTGGAAATTGAAAATGAAACTATCAAGCAGAGATTTCTTCGTGGTCGTGGCAAAAATCAGTAAAACAATCAAAAGAGTTGTCAGAAACAGAGAAAATATTACAAAATATCCAAATGCGCACATTCGAAAAATCAAACTCCACTCTCTGTCCACTGTTAAATTGTTATATATATGTATATTAAATTATATCCTTGCAGTTTTTCTCTCTCGACTTTGTTGAGTCTCGTTATATTATTTGACTTTACTTTACTTCACGTTACGTTACACCACGTCACGTCACGTCGCGTTGCGTTGCGTTGGTTGCGTTAGTTGCGTTTTCGGTATTTTTAGTATAACAAGTTTTCGTTCCCGATCGAATCAAGAATTTCGCTCGATACAGATTTTCGCTCTCGCCCCTTCGATCGAAAGGATTCTTCTTCTTCCTCTTCTTCTTCAGGGCGACGTCACGTCAGCTGCGTGTTTGCCGTGAATTATTCAAAATTATCCCGATCTCGGACGTGGGACGTTACGGTGTTTTGTTCGTCAGAACTTTTCGGGGAGAAAACACTAATGTTAATTGTTGTTGTGGAAAATCGATGGGAATCAGTGCGACCGAACGACGGCGACGACTACGAAGGAAGTGCAGCGAGCGACCGAAGCGAACCCCACCAGGGTTAACTGCGAATTGAAGGTACGTCGGTTGGAACGTCCGAAGTTGGTACTGGAAGAGCTCGGCCGAGTCGAGTCGGGCTCGACCCGAACCGACCCGACCCGACCCGCCACAAGACGAACTCTTGGCCGGGCATGCGCGCTGGGGGTTGGCAGCCCTGAGTGGTGAGGCTCGGGGCAGGGATGGCGCTGGCCAGAAGTGCGTGGATGAAGAAGACCTGGCGAAGCCTAAAAATCTGCCGTCAGAACTGTCGAGTTTTGGCCATGATTCGGAAGTATTTTTCACCCCGGGAACCCATGATTCCCTAGTCCTCGAACCTTCCTCGTGTCAGCGGCCGCGATTCCCGACTTTCCCACGCCACCAGCGTCCCAATGGGGTTCGCCACCACTGTGGCGACTCCTGCGTCGTCCGCTCAAGTGCTCTCCAGTCTAACGTATGTATTTACATGGCTGCCTCCGACACCGCACAGCATTAATGTCTGATCTTATTTAGTCATCTGAGGAGGGCGCACGGACAACCACTACAACAACAACATGAAGAGGAGCAATTTCTTGTGTGTGACGTAAAACGAAACGTCCCTTTCTATTGATCCATTCCCGTCTCTTTCGCTCCTCGGCAGACTCGTCCTCCCTTCCGAGGGTAAGTTGAATTTATTGTCTTGCAAATAAATTTAATTACCGTCCATGCTGTCCGATGACAGATATTGTTTAGCATTTAGTTTCAATTTGCGGAAAACCCGAAACCGGAACCGGAAGAGACACGTGAGGCGGTCCCGATGCCCAGGAGATTGAGGTTGTGTAAGAGGTGAAATATTTGTATTCTTATTTCGATATTTATTTACATTTGTATTCTTATTTATATTTTTATTTTTATAGCAATTTATATTTTTAATTTTACCCAAAATTATATTTATATTTTTATTGTTATATGTTTATTCTCATTTATTTTTCACATTTTTATGTATATTTGTGTGTTTATTTGTATGTATATTCTTACTTTTCTTTTTTGCTGTTTTTGCTTCGATTTTATTTTTAGTTCAACGTATCCCAGACGCATCCGGAGCCTGATGAATGTCCTTTCAATCCGAGGAGAAAATCCATTAATTTGCACGCGCTCCAAAGCGACGAGATGGGGTGAGTGGGAGGGGGCGGGAATTTGCGTCCTCAGACGACGACGACGGGACGAAGTCAACCAGTCAGTTCAATAGCAACAGCAACAACAATAGAGCGAGAGAGATGGATGAACTGTCGTTGACACAGCCCAGGGAGGAGACAAGACAGGACAGGACAAGACGAAGACGTCGAGGACAACCTCGAGCCCCCAGACTTGGGACTTGGAACCTGGGACGTTGCGTTGAGAAAGTGAAGTGAATTGCAAGGAGAGAGTGGAAGAGCGGGGGGAGGAGAGGAAGAGAAAATGAGTGGAGAGAGCGAAAAAGAGTGGAGGGAGCGAGAACGAGAGAAGGTGTTCTGGGTGTTCGAGGTGGAAATGGAGGTGAAGTTGGTGTTGTTGTTGGAGGTGCAGCTGGAGCGAGTGGCCATCCTTAAAGCGCCGCAGGACGACGCAGCAGCATCCTTGCATTAGCCATCGGCCAATGCTTTAATGACCTCGCCGTTCTGTCCTCCAGAAGCGGCCACTTTGCGTTTCTCGTTGTTCCGAAGTTTTCCATCCGAACGATAATGGAAGGAACACAATGTAAGCGTTTATGTAGAGCGAGGTGGAGCGAGATAGTGCTATGTAGAGCGAGATAGAACCAGCCACTGAGGTCGATTGAGGACGTTTTCGTAACTCACAAAGAAATTGTCGGCCGGGAGAAGTCGATAATCATTCCCTCGCCCTCTCGCTCTCACGCTCCCCACCTCTCGCTCTTTCACCCTCTCAAACTCTCTCCTTCCCGCCTCTCACCATCGCCCTGTCTGTGACTCATGACGTTGTTGTCTCGCCGCTTGTCTGCCATTCAAATTCCTAATGTCCTTGAGCCCAGGCCGAGCGAGGATTCACGGCTAGCGGGACGTCCTGGGAGACCGAATGTTATTTTATCGAAATGGAAATGAAGTTCATTTGATTCGATTTCATTTAGTTTGACTTGATTCGACTGGATTTGATTGGAAAACTTAACTTAAATCGCATTAGAGTCGAGGATTGTGGGTGAACTGAAAATGAATTGTGGAAGCAGAGATTGGAATATGACGGAAGAAGGATTCCAGGAAAATCCTGAAGGATTCCGCAACTATTTCTGAAGGCTGCCTGTAGGATCCTCTCGAGCTTAAACCGATGAGCTGCACGTCCTCGTCCCTGGCGTCCGTTGCTGGTGTGTGGTCGGTGGGTGGGAGGAGCGGAATTAATTAAAGTGAGGAGCGAAATAAACGCCACAACAACAACAATACAGAACAACAACAACGACAACAGAGCACGTCACACAGATTTCCGCAGAAACCTCGAGCGGCTCCCTCGGGCCCTCGCCCCGCCTCGGTCGGAACTTAAATATTCCCATTAAACAAATGGAGGCGCAAATGCACAATTAAAAGCGAAACGAGGCAAATTTAAATTAAGTTCTTTCTCTCTCTCTCTCTCTCTTTCACGCACTCCCTTCCTTCACTGCGAACGGAAGCGGTCGGGCCGGCGAGGGCGGCTCGAGTGACGTCTGGCTGCCGATGGCGATGGCGGAAAGTGTCGAAGTGTCGAATTTCGCCAACGGCAGCGGGCCTCGAACCCTCATCAGACGAACTCCCCCTTTCACCCTCTCCCTTCTGCCGCCCTTCCTTTTCTCGCTTTCTTCCTTCAACTCCATCGTCGTCATCGTCATTCCTTCAACTCCATCGTCGTCATCGTCATTCCTTCGTCGAAGACCGAGGAACCCTCCGTAGGAAGGGCCCTTGCAAGTCCTTCCGTCGACTCCGCACGAAATTGCGAAACTGCGCCGCGGGCTCGGCGTCTGCCTATGAGTCATGGCGATCCCACCCCGGCCACTCGACTCCAACCACGTCCTCCCGTCCTCCGCCTCGTTCTCTCGACTCGAACCACGTCCTTTCGCCCTCCCGCCTCGTTCATTCGCCCTCCAACCCCGTCTCTCGCCACCCACCCCGTGCTCCCACCTTCCACCTCGACCCACTGGGAAGCCTCGAACAAGTGGACGCACCCTCGTGAGTCCCCAGTAACCGCATTTGCTGCAGACGAACTCGCGACTGGAGCACCGCGATTTCGCTCCGAAACAAAGGACAGACGGACAGACGGATAGACAGACAGCCAGCCGATTGCTCTGGTTTTGCGGCCGAAAATGCGGCACTCGATTCCACCCCACGATAGGTCGTTCCCTGACCTATCCTCGGGCCGGATGTTTACCGACCGGCCCGGTGGACGACCTGGACGACCTGGCGCAGTCCCGCCTACCTAATGACACCCACCCAGTTCGATCGCCACTGGGAGAGGGAGGTGATCGAGGAGAGCGATTAATTCAATTAGATTTCGCATACTGGGTCGTCATCGTGGGGCGTGTGGGAGACGGAGTTGGAGACAGAGCCCGAGAGGGAGCTGGAGACGAAGCCGGAGTCGGAGCCGTAGTCGGAGCCGTAGTTGGAGCCGTAGTCGGAGCCGGAGCCGGAGCCGGATTCGCAGGAAGAAGCAGAGACAACAGGGCCAGAAGCAGGGTTCGAGGCAGAATCGGGGACGGAGGCCAACCTCTAATTTCGCCTTCAGACCGTAACTGCTGGTTATAGATGTGCACATTAGTGGAAGGAAGAGGGCGATGGAGGGGATGAAGGGCTAGAATGAAGAGGAAGAATGAAGGGGACGAATTAGAGGGAGAAGGAAGAGTAATAATAAGTACTGAAATTGAAGCGAAGGAACGAAGGGGAGGAATGAAGAGGAAGAATGAAAAGAAAAATTTAAGAGAAAGAATTATGGGGAACATTGACGGGAAAGAATGAAGGGAAAGAATGAAGAGGAAGAGGAAGAATGAAATGAACTATTGACTGGAATTGTTGGCCAGGGAGCAGGACCAACAACAACAACAAAAGCAAGAACATCAGGAGCAACAGCAGCAGCAGCAGCAGCGGGGGGAGTCGGAGCAGCCAGTGGAGCCATGTGAGCTGGAACCATATCATTACGACCACACACACACACACACACACACATGCGCGCGTGCCTCGCCACAGACACACACCGCATGCAAACAAACCACAGACACACGCAAACACACACACTCAGCACACACAAAGGAGCGCACGCCATGCACACAGTAGCCATGGCACCGCTGCGGAGCGAGAGGGACGGAGATGGTGGGAGGAAGAGGGACGAATGTAGGTGCTCTGTAATAATAACCACGTTTCTCGCATATGTTGCGACTTGGGGACAGCAACAACAACGACGACAATAACAAAAAGGAACATCAACAGCAACAACAACAACAGTAATAACGCTGGCGACGAGCGGACCCGAATCCGACCGCGACCCACCAGGGACGTGGGGTTCGAGGGGCGGCGGCGCAAAAAAGCGTCACCGACTTCTTGGCACCAGGGGGACCAATAGTACAACAACAACAACAATAACAACTGGCACACCGTGCGCCGTCCTCTTTGGTTTCGGGCCTCGTCGTCGGCAGCCGTTTTTCGTCCTCTCCGACACACAAGCAGACCGAGACCGACCGCCTCAAGTCCCCCTTCTCGTTCTCGCCGCCGTCGTCGTCATCGTCGCCGTCGTCGCCGTCGTCTGCGCCGCCAGACCGCCCACCGCCGCCCGTTCCACGAGCCGAGTCGCGATTAGTCACCGACGCTCGCAGCGGGAGCCGAGCAGCCGAGGCGAGCCGAGGATCCCTACGAGGGAGCGGCGAGGAAGCGACGAGGAAAAGCAACGAGAAGGAGTGACGAGTGCGGGAACGGCGAGAGAAAGCGACGAGAAGGCGGCGCGCAGGGGCCGAGCCAGAGAAACGACGTTGGAGAGAGAGAGAGAGAGGAGAAAGCCCGATACGTAGGCACTGCGACTCGTATTGATGGCGGTGGAGGGAGGGAGCGAGGACGGACGGACGGACGGAGCGAGTGAGTCATGCGAACGAGGCGAGCACAAACAAACAGACCGCGGAGCAGAGGCCGAGAAGGATTTCCTCGGTCCCTTGGCACGACTTTTGTTCTTGAACTGAACACAACCGAGCCGAAATGAAAGGAAGGAATGAGTGAATGAATGAATGAAGGATGGGAAATCTGTATTTTTATGGTCGAATTAAGGACGTGGCGACAATGGCGAACCGAGTGGAGACAAACAAAACAAAAGTTCTCGAGGAAGAAAGCGAGAAAAACAAAAAATTCGATAATAAAAATTAGGAAAAATGTGGTATTTTTAGGATTCCCCATCGAAATGGGTTTGTCCTGCCTGGGGCCTCCTCATCCCGGACTCACCCGGGAGCCGAAGGAAGCCCTTGTCGAGCTCCTACGGACGAACCGCAAACGCCGTTAGTCAAACGTCGGAGGAACCGCTTTTAAAACCCACGAGCCCGCCGTCCAGTCATCTCCCGATTCCGCCGTCTGGGCAACGGAGAGGACGAGGGACAGAGAGGCGACCAGACAGACGGACGGAAGGACAGACAGGGCGCAAAAATGTTGCAACAAAGTTAACCGAACCAATGGGCCTCGAAGAGCAGACGCTGGAACGGGCAGCGGAACGGAACGGAACGGAAGCGTCGGAATGCCGGCAGCTGGTTTCACAACCAACCGCAGCTCTCCGTCTCACTCACTCACTCTACCTCCACCTCTCTGCCTCTCTTTGCCACGCTCCTGCTCTTTGTCTTGTGTGCCCAACTCGTTGCGATTTATTTCTGTCTCATTGCAGCGTAATGAGGAAGAGGAAGCAGGAGGCGAGCGCAGACAAACCGGAAGCGGAAGTGGAAGGGGAATCTGATTTCGGATGCGGATGCGCTCCATTATGGACTGCAAAGCAATTCCATAATGCGATGTGAATTAAGGCAGACGATGTCGTGCTCCTGCCGCCCTTCATCCTCCTTAATCCGCTCCATCCTCCTCACTTTTCTCGATTTTCCCACTCTTTCTCCCACAATAAAAACCTCTCTGCGATGCCATGGACTCTTTTCGCAATATTACCAAGATTTCACCACAGAATTGCAACAGTCCAAGTCCCCAGGATTCCAAGATTCCTGGCCCAAGTGTGTGTGTGTGTAAGTCGAGACGGCCGCGTTAGACCGAGAAGGCCTGGGTTGGCGTCACGCTCCCACTCACATATCACGCACGCACCCATCGAAGCTTTCGACTAATTAAGATGAATTGGCATCGCAAATATTTGTACTCGAACCTTCCGATGACGACGTGGTCGACGCCCGAATTTCGTTGATTCGACATCTGATCGCACTTTGAAAGATGGGCGAAGAAGGAAAGCAGATTGTCCACGTATCCTTGGCTTATCCTTCACATTCGCTCTCCCCCTCCTTCTCTCTCTTTGTCTCTGATGACAATTCAGCCAACACTTTGCTCATTAATCTTCATCGAAGCCATTGTGAGTGGCGGAATCATTTTCGAGAAAAGAAAACGTTCTCCAACGGCCTCGTTTAAGGACATTTTTGAACTGGGGACCAAACTCAGAACTCATAACTTGATGAAGGATGTGTTTAAGGCAATCCTTTTCATTGAACTCCATGATCCATGCGACTGGCGAACTTCAAACCTCACTTCAATCCACATCAGAAGCCTAGTTTTCCATTCAAAATTATTTTATTTTCATTTTCGTCCCCATTCGAACGCAAAAAGTTCAAGATAAGAGGATTTCCTGGAAATTTCGCCGTCGAGTTTGAGGCATCGACAAAGTGAAGAAAGGACATTATTGCTTTCTTTTTTAATACCCATCGATGTGATTTGCAATTTCAGAAATTCCAATGAAAATTCCTTCCTGAATAAAATATTCCCATCTCGAACCTCGAGCCTTTTGCCATATCGTTGTCCATGTCGTTGTCGACGTCGTTGTCGATGTCTGTCCAATGACGTTCGAACCTTCGTCGCCCACGCTCCACCTGATTCCTGACTACTCAACGAGGCTGGACCAGGGGGCGTGGAAGGGTCGAGCTTGGGGCAGGAGCGGCAGAAAAAGATGGAGGCGGAGAGAGACTGAGAAAGATAGAGGGCAAAAGTGAGAGAGAGAGGGGGGGTGAGCGAGCGAGAGCCTTGAAATTGCTGGAACAGTCCAGGAAGAAAGCAATAAAATATGCAAAACCCATGCCCGGATGAGAGATGAAATGATGGCACGATACAAGGAGCTTCTCCAGGGAGGGGCGAGAGCTGCTGGCGAGCAAGAGGAGGGGCGAGGGGTGTCAGGCAAAGGTCTGGAAACTACTGCGAATCTCGAGCCCTGGGTTGCGACCGGTGGCCCATGCCCGATGCCCGATGCCCGATGGTCGATGGTCGACCGCCTCAAGGGTTCCCGTGGTCTCTTGTCGAAGCCCATTGAGGGGTTTCGTCAATTGGTTGACAACGTGGACGTTGTTGTTGTCGTTGAATTTGTTGCTGTTGTCGTTGTTCTTGCTGTTGTTGTGGTTCCTGTTGTTCTTGTTGTCCTTCTTCTTGTTGTCGTTGTTTTTGCGACTGTTGACGGTTCGCAAAAGACGCCAACGACGTCCCCGCCTCCACCCAGCGAGCCCTGGCACAGGTTGAAGGCATGGCCAGGGTGGCCGGAGCGGGTTCGGGCGGTGCGTCTGTTGCACGCAGGCTGTCGTGGGCGGCTGCTATAAATAACTGTAATTTCATATTCTCCTGCGCAACGAACCAGTGGAGGGACAGGAGGGGGCGGGACGCGACGACTTCAGAGTCGACTGACAGACATATAGATAGATAGAAAGATAGAAAGCTGGTTGTTGTGTTGTTAACTTTGAGCTATCGAGCTGTGTGCGAACGGCGAAATTCGGCGCTCACTCGTGTTTGTTTTCCTCGGCTGTCTGAGTCTAATCGATTTTCCGAGTATCCTTGTTGATCAATTAAGTTCACAGTCATCTCAATTCACTTCACTCCTACAAACACACACTCAAACACACGCACGCACACAGGGAGAACCCCCACCCGTCGCGTGGGGCGGCCCACTTGAGTCTGTGTGCTTGATTAATCGATAAACAGGATTTCCGTTTTATGCTCCCATTGTAATAAGGACATGAACAACAAACAAGAACAACAAGAAGAGCCCAGCAAGGATGTTTATCCTTAGAGGGAGCCCTGAGCCTCTGACCTTTTCACCTCCGCATCAGGTCTTGACATTCAGCCAGCCGTAACGAGAGTGACTCGGCCTCGTGCCTCGTGCAAGGATCAAGGACTCGGCACTGATATCAATATGAACAAGAGCTTAATTGAGAATTTCCAGGCAAGCACTCTCTTAGGAGCTAATCTCCGGCCCACTGTGAAGGTCCTTTTTGCCATAATCATCACTCAGATCTTGGAACGAGCCGAGGAAAGTTTCAGGATTTTCCTCTTACTCTGACTATTAATTTTACGCCTATTCCTTTTCGACTCCAGCTACCAGTTCGATTTTGACTCCTTTTACTTCAACTCCTCTCCCTCCTACTTCTACTCCTCTTCCTCCTCCTACTCCTTCTCCTACTACTACTCCTACTTCTACTCCTCCTACTCCTCTTCTTCTCAACTGATCGTCCACAGGGATCTCCGCCTGGCGCAAACGGCATCCCGGGCAGGAGCCTCTAGTCGTGTAAATAACCCGAGCACTTCGTGGGGCCTTCGTGAAATGCCGAGAGTGTGCGCAGAGCGAATGCGCCGAGTGAGGCTGAGAGAGGCAAGCGAGTGACGGCGGAGAGCGACGAGAGCGACGGAGACGAACGAATGAACGAGCGAACGAACGGAGGAGGAAACCAGCGACCACCTTGCGGGAAATTGATTTTTCACAAAAACCTCGACGTCGACGTCACAGTGACTTTTCGATTACACCAATCTGCGAATCTGAATCCGAATGCGAGCGATGGAGAAAAATATCTCGATGGCTGAAATTTTCATTTCATATTTTTTGTCCTACGACTTACCGGGAAGTGGTGGAAAAGTTGCTGCCCGCAGCAAGAAAATCCCTGGCAGGAAACTATGTAGTAGATATAGAGAACACAACAAAATGGGGTTTCTTCGGACTACAGTTTGTTTTTCCGTTCCAGTAATCTATTCTATAGGGAAAAGTATGTACTTAGGGGAAAAATCCAAGCAGATAATTAAACACGCACAGACACAGAGAATTTCAAAGTTCAGCAATTGAAACGTATTTTTTACTTTGCTTCGATCTTTTCGTTTTCGTTTGTTTTTCTTTTTTCTCTATGTATATTTTTGGGGTTTTCACGATTGTTCCGTGGACGCGACTCCGTTCGAGTAACCAAGAGATTGCCTTATGCGAACCGTGTACAAGTTGGACTCCGACTTCTGGTTGCTTCGTGAACGAAAATCGCGAACGCGAATCGTTTCTGCGCACGCGATTTCCATCAATTCCCACGGAGGATTCCAGAGCTACGGCGCAGGACCGGCCGTCGCGTTACAGCTCCAAGGCGATGATGATTTCCACTCGGGATGGTTTCGACTCGACGTTCAGCTGATTCAGAAAATTCATTGCTTGTTTTGTTATTGTTTTTGTTGACGTTATTTCTGATTACATACATTTCGAAGAATTTGTTGATTGTCAAAGCAGCAGCTGACCAGCGAGAAATGTCAAAAATTGATAAAGTCGAGAAGAAAACAGGGCCCGCAATTCGACACTAGTTCCATCTATCGGTGATTAGCGAAACACCACACGACTTGTGTCACCAAAAAAAATATATTTTCATATCTATTTTAAAGTTTAGTATTTATTGAATGGTTTTTCGATAGCGATAGATTGTGGCCAAGCCACCTACAATGATTTAAAGCACAGACAAATAACACCGAGTACTGCATCTCCAATGTCCCATTGGCTTGCTGCTCCTTAGTCTATGAGGCGATCCACGCTTACTTCGAGGCGGCAGCAAATCGACTGGAAATGTCCTTCCAGTTGGCAATGTCCCAAATGGCATCCACGTACGAGGGGCGCAGGTTCTTGTACTGCAAGTAGTAGGCGTGCTCCCATACGTCAATGCCAAACAGAGGCACCAAACCTGCAGATCCCCACCACATACACAGTTAAACCTCATAATTCAGACGCAGAGCTTAGCATCGACATACCTGTGCTGGCCTCCAAGGGATCCTGATTTGGCATGGCTACCAACTGCAACTTACCGGTCTTCTTATTGTAGCCCAGCCAGCCCCAGCCGGAACCCTGAACTGCCACAGTGATGGCGCTCATTTCCTTCTTGAAATTGTCAAAACTGCAGAACTGTTGCTCGATGGCGGCCTTCAGCTCCTTGGAGGGTTCCGATTTCTCGGGAGAGAGATTCTGCCAGAAAATGGAGTGGTTGATGTGGCCACCGCCATTGAAGCGAAGGGCTGGGGCCAGGCTAATGATCTTGGTGACATCCTTCTTGCTTTGAGCCTCGGCCAGCTGCTCCTCGGCGGCGTTCAAATTGTTGACATAGGTCTGATGATGTTTGGTGTGATGCACTTCCATAATCTCGCGGCATATGATGGGCTCCAATGCCGCATAGTCGTAGGGCAGTGCGGGCAGGGAATGCTTGTTACGAGTAGCCGCGCTACAACAAAAATATATATGAAATTCAGCTTCTTCCTTAATATAGATATATGCATGTATAAGTTGAGGTTTGCTTTTTATGTAATCACTCGGAGGAATCGATGCCGGTTCCCAGTGATTACTTTTATCTGCTAGGAACACTTACCGAGCTACGGTGGCAGCAGTGCGAGTTAAGCTGAACATTCTGAACTTTTTGTGAAGACAGGAAAACTGAAATTATTAGAAAAATTATTTTCCCGGCGAGACGGCAGAATTCCATGTCTTACCTTTCGAGAATATTTATATACTTCCGAAGATAAGCCGCACGAATGTCAAACGTGAAAGGCGGACGGCGCGTTGCCAACCACTCGCAATAGAATTGGTTGGTTTATTTGCTATTTTCAGATGTTCCACTTTTCGTTCTTTTCCTGGAGCCGGAAGTCTCTGACAAATGTTCATCATCAATTTCATCATTGGAATCCAATTAAATACCGATTTAGTTTACGGTTTATTTGAATCACCATTTCTTATTCTACAGTTAATGATGTTTATTTTAAATATAATGTCTATATATGTAATATAATCGTGGTCTATTTTCTACAAGAAAAATAATTCTTTGGAATTCACAGTCTTATTGTTAAAATATTTCGAATTCGGTCAATTCGTACGTGTATGACACTTAAAATCCTCATCATAACGCATTCAAATAATCTAAACACGGTCGTCTTCGACTTTCTAGACCTTGACCGCATCCGTCTAAATCAAGAGACCGGATCTCCCAACAAGCCATTTATGATAGGGCTCCTCAAGTCTGACGCATTTGCCGTGATCTTCTGAGCCGATCTGTCAACGCTCAGAGTCAATTTCCATCCATCTCTATGTGCACAACCACTCGACTAGAATTGCGAATCGGGTTGTTTGCTTTTGTCGCGAGTTCCTCCTGTTGCCTTGAAAGTCGTTCACGTGCCTTCAGATTTCTATGATATATTTTACGACCATCTTGGTTCATTTGTTGCATCATTATGCCCGCGCCGTAGCGGTTTGGCGAGGGGACACACTTCCAAGACGGGCTTGGACAGATTTTGCGATTTAATTGTTTAGATTTATTAACTTTGGCCCTCTCGCGGCGCAACAGCTGGTCCTCTCTCTACAGCCTCGTAAGAAGCGCCTCTTTCCGAAGTCCCACTTAACGTCATCGTCGCCACGTGCAGGCCCGCCGACGGATGCCGACGGCTCTGAAGATGATTTTTTGGTTGCACCGACTTGACAAACTGACAGATGAGCACACAGGCTGAGGTAAACACACACACACTCGAACATTTTGGGCCGCCAAGAGTACGCGCAATAATTCATTCATACACAAAATGTTTTTGGGCACGTTCTCGATATATTCGTTAATAGCGGATCACGGATCACGCTGATCTCGACGGCCTGGTTTGCGGATCTGCGGAAAACTGTTTATTTTATTTTTTTTTTTTCAATTCGGTTTGATTTGAGACAAGAACAAAATAATTAAGTTATTTATAAACGAACAAAAAGTGATAAATGTTTTCCAAACCATTTCAGACGTTGGTTGGTAACAAAAACGCTTCTGTCGCCAGGACCCCTTCCCACCGCCCCTCCCGCACCCTAACTCGGAGTTGCGTGTTGCTATTTTAAGACAAGATTCCACGTCGCCACTGAGACTTTCCAAGCTCAACGTTGCATCTACAGATCTACATTGAAATCTGAAAGATGACACTGACATGATACGTGACTAGCCGTCCGTCCATCGGTCTGTCCGTCCGCCGCTGATTTAGAATCCGCATCGTCATGTGTCAATCCCTTCCAAATTTGCGCATGCCGACGCTTGAGTCATGAGCGTTCATTAAACATCTGCGGAGCACAAATCTGATGTATTTAAGACACCATCCGTTGACGAGGACGTTCCCCATGTTACATGTGCTGCTTTTTTGTATGGTGCAAACTAAGTTCGATGGTTTCGACATCGACGCTCGAGGGCAGACGACGGAGTTGTTCCCGCATGTGTTTGGAGGTCTCCTTCTCCGCCCCTCCGCCCTCCTATGATTGTTCGATTGTTTTCCTGGCACTTTCGCTTTCAGCGACTTTGAGGTTTCCGAGTCGGCACAGTCGGGTCTCGCGAATTGCGAAAGCTTTCGTATTCTTCGAGGTCTCACTGAAACTGCAACAAGAGACCCGATGGCGGGAGGAATATTTTATGCTGACACTGTGGATGCATTCGCTGCAATGCAATGCATGGCGCCAGGGCAGAGCAGAGCAACGAACGGTTCGTGACGTGACGGTTAATCACAGAGGCGTCACCCTTTGCAGAGGGATGGATGACTTCCCCAGTTCCCCAAAGTCGTCCGCAGTACATACAAACATGCAAAAATACATACATAATATAAATTTCTAGATCACACCAAACCTCGACTGAAGTCACGACAAATGCGTTCTCCGATTTCCATATTTTCAAGGCTTCCGAGTGATGATCTCTTTGCTCTGAATGTGCAACTGGGAGTTGAGCTTCAATGATTGACGGTTGAAATTTACGAAACTGTGATAATCGGCTAAATCGTAATTACACGAACAATACAGAAGAACGGTTTTTATTTAGTGTTGCAAAACTCGCGTTTCAATTACTAGCGGGCTTCCCTTGAAACCCAATAGAATAAAATGGAAAGAAAAAAGTTTACATACGAAAGGTATCCCTTTGCATACATTGAAAGGTATATTCCTAGATCATTTCCCATGTGTAAACAGATTGGCAGTAATTGACAATTAAATAAATTCGTCCCGCAACACTAAGCCCCATAAGCTATCACCCAAATTGAACAACCTATCGAGCCTCGACGTGCAGACGGGTACCTCGAGGTCGCCTATGGTCCGATGCGCACACGTGGTGGCTCCCGTTCGGAATAGCGGTCCCAGAAGCAGATCACAACGAAGCAATTAATCATTGGCAAACGATTCAAATTGAATTGCATCACGGATTGCGGTAAAACTTAAAGAAAAGAAATCGGGAATTGAATTTTTTATGGAGACGATCAGTGGGATGCCAGATTAGGCCATCTCACCTCATCTCATTTCATCCCATTCCGTTCCATCCCTCCACGGACGGGGGCAACACTTGGGCAATGATGGATGGGCAAATTTCTGAGAGTGTTGTTGCCGATGATGTGTACAATTCTAAAATAAATTTGTATGTTTTAAATGTAGATTGTCACTTGAATTTTCGTCATTGCAAGACGTACTACAACGGCAAGTCGTGATGCAACGTGGGGAAGACGCCTGTGCTTGGATAACGACGAACTGCATCACCGCCGACACCAACGACAACGATGCAACGAACAATGCCTGAAGCACATCATGAGACTCCGACCCCGAATCAGGGGCCGGAAAGCGTGCAACCAGTCAAGCGTTCCATGTCACAAATTTCCACGAAAAAGGGAAACACATTATAATCTTCTTCAGCTCCGAGTCGGAGTCTGCAGCTAAATTGGTATCCATTGCAATTAGCCAGAGTGTAGGGTACGAAACATTGGGAACGTACACTAATACTCTAATTAAATATGATGAATTGATATTGTATAAGCATGCATCTATTAACCTAGGTACATTTAATAATGTTGTGTACAAACAGTTTATTACAAGAAAATTCATAATAAAGCGTTTATTTTCCACTTTGTTCCTCTTAATTTATTATCCTTGTTACTAAATCTTTAGTTGTTTTCTGTTTGATTTCAAAAATCGTAAATAAATGAAAAAAATCATCCCCTAGCCGTAGGGTTTGAATGAAAAGTGAGTGAAACTTCTAATGATGTGCACTCGGCAGCCCTTATCGCAATTGAATGACGTCAATATGCGTCAACAATTGTTTTCCATTTTGCGCGCCAATACTGCAATTTTTGTATTTCGGATAAAATGTTTGCTATGTAATCATTTAAAAATTTTATTTCGTTATTGTGAAACTACGTTAAATAATCTTGCAGGAAACATTGTGCAAAATGGACAATGTAAGTATATTCATTTTATTACTATATTTCCCAATTGGATAGAATGTTTTTTCAGAATATAATAGGAGAAAGAGTTTTGCGCAGTCGGAAAGAAGTTCCAAAACACACGGTCGTTCCGGCGAAGAAAGTTTCCGTCTCAAAAAAATTATCCGATAAAGTGAGGATATTTTGGTATCACCATGTTCTATTTATAGTCAACTCCTTGATTGTTTCAGAACGGCCAAAAAAGTAAATCGGTTATTTCTGCACAGAAAGAGGCGGAATTCAACGATAAAGTATGGGCCAATCGACAGAAACGTATTGACTTTCTGCGGAAGCAAACAGATGTACTAAAACATTTTCTCGACGATAAAGAATTTATGGCGAAAATTGAAGAGTGAGCAATTTCTTATTTTACTGTAATTTTATTTTTTAATATACCATTATTTTCTTGTAAAATAGGAACCCTGGTTCGGATGATACTGACTCTAAGGAAAGTACGTTTATGCAGTTCGAGAGCTCACCGGATTACATTAAAAATGGAGCGATGCGAGAATATCAGGTGGCTGGTTTGAATTGGCTTATCTCGTTGTACGAGAACGGCGTCAATGGAATCCTTGCTGATGAAATGGGCTTAGGCAAAACAATACAAACCATATCGTTTCTTGGTTACATTAAGCACATCAAGTGAGTTTTGATTCTAAAAATATTAGGATCTTTAGCATGTGAAACTCTTTAACAGGAATCAGAGCGGGCCACATATTGTAATTGTTCCAAAGTCCACCCTACAGAACTGGATTAACGAGATCAATAAGTGGTGTCCATCGCTGCGAGCAGTGTGTTTTATTGGTTATAAGAAAGAACGAAATCATTTTAAGCGCAATGTCCTGCATTCTGGAGAATGGGATGTCTGTGTTACTTCTTACGAAATGTGTTTGATTGAGAAATTTGCTCTCTCAAGGTTGAAATGGCATTGTTTGGTCATGGATGAGGCCCATCGCATAAAAAATGAAAAAACCGTTTTGTATGGAGCCATTCGTAGGTTAAAATCCATAAGTCGTATACTGCTCACAGGAACCCCTGTGCAGAACAACTTGCACGAACTGTGGGCGCTTTTGAATTACATGCTTCCAGATGTATTTAATTCGTCAAAAAGTTTCGATGAGTGGTTCAATACTAACAAATGTCTGAAAGATAAGGACTTGGCTCAACATTTGCATTCCGTCCTTAAGCCATTTATGCTGCGTCGTGTAAAGTCGGTAGTCGAAAAGAACCTTCTACCCAAAAAAGAAATAAAAGTATTTGTGGGTCTCTCGAAAATGCAGCGTGACTGGTACACCAGAATTCTGCTGAATGGCATTGGTCTCGCTAATGGTAATAACGTCTCATATACAAAACTTCTCAACGTCTTGATGCAGCTGCGAAAGTGCACAATGCATCCTTATTTATTTGAGGGTGCCGAGCCCGGTCCACCTTACACCACGGATTTCCATATGGTAAAGAATTCCGGGAAAATGATAGCTTTGGATAAAATACTGCTTAAACTTAAGGATCAGGGCTCACGTGTTCTGATATTCTCACAAATGACCAAAATGTTGAATATACTGGAGGATTACTGCACATGGCGTGATTTTGAATATTGTCGGCTGGACGGTGACACAGAGCACGAAGAGCGTGATCAATTAATGAAGGAATACAACAATAGTAATAGCAAACAATTCATATTTTTATTATCCACACGTGCTGGAGGATTGGGTATTAATTTGGCCACTGCAGATGTTGTAATTTTGTATGATTCGGATTTTAATCCCCAAATGGATTTGCAGGTAAAAATGTCTTACATATAGTGATATTTTAAGAATTATTCCAATTGTTATTTTTCATCGCAAAGGCTATGGATCGGGCGCATCGTATCGGACAGAAGAAACAAGTACGAGTTTTTCGTTTAGTCACAAAAAATACAGTAGATGAGAAAATGGTTGAACGTGCTGAAATTAAGTTGCGCCTCTCTAGACAAGTAATTAAACCAGGAGCTACAGAAAATTTCAATCCATTGAATTCAGAGGCATTGCTGGAGATGATACGATTTGGAGCAAAACATGTGTTCAATACTAAAGATTCGGAGTTGACTGATGAGGATATCGATTTACTTTTGGAAGGAGGAGAAACCAAACCCAAATCACAACAAGATGCTCTCGATAAACTAGACGAGCTATCTCCACTACAATCAGAAAGTGAGTCCGAATCTGCAGAGTTATTGCCGATGTCGATATATCATTTCGAAGGAGAAGATTATCGTGAAAAACAAAAGTTAAGCACATCAGGTGAAATCACTGGGCTACCAAAACGTTGGAATAAAAATCGAATTAAACCGTTACCCCCCAATTACACAGTTGTACATGATTTTCAATTTTTCCCTCACCGACTATATGAACTACAAAAGAAAAAATTAAATTATTATTTAAAAACAATAAACTATAATGTCCGACTAGACTTCAAATGTAACGATCATCTTTCGGAAACTGAATTGGAAGAGCAGAGAACGATTAATGAGGCTGTGCCACTTACTGATGCAGAAAATATCGAAATGAATTCTTTACTAAAAGAAGGGTTCATAACATGGACTGAGAAAAACTTGAAGCAATTTGTTACGGCGAGCGCAGAATATCCGAAAAGAAATTTCAATAATATTTTCAATTCTGTTGAAGGAAAGACTCATGACGAAGTGATTAGATATGCTAATGTGTTCTGGCAACGCTATGGAGAAATTCAGGATATTAATCTGATAAGAAGAATTATATCTAAGAATGACTTGAAGAAAGAAATGACTAACTATATATTATTGTCCAAAAAGGTATGAATATCCATAGAAACATTAATTCTGTTAAGAACTATTCTCTTCAATGAATTTCATAAATTAATTGGTATTTCTGATATAACGTATATTACAGATATCCCTATATCGAAACCCGCTCGAAAAAATGGAAATTAAATACCTTACTAAAGAAGACAAGGATAAACATTTTTCTGAAGAGGAGGACCGATTTATTGTGTGCACTATGCAGAAGTATGGACTTGACTCCGAAAATCTCTATAAATTGCTGGATGAAGCTTGGTATGTAGTATCATGTAATGTAATTCTCAATGTATTATTTTTATCGGTATTCCAGTGCATCTGAGAATTTACCTCCCGACAGTTATATTAAAACATGCAGCATTTCGGATTTATCAAAACGATACTATAAACTTATGGAAATAATTGGAAACGAAATTAATGAGATTAAAAAACTGGATACACCGGAAACTCGAAAGAACAGGAAAGATAATATTTTACAAAATCAGTTAACTGAAAAAAATGTTCCCCAGAAGAGAAAAAGAACAGAAGATCAAGTTCATAATTTATCTAAAAAGAATAGATTAAAGTAATTAGTTAAATGCGTATTTTTAAGGGTTAAAAGTTACTACTTATTGCTGTTGAAGTCTACAATTATTTATTTATTTATTTTTTGTTATTGAATAAAATCATGTTCTTTAATGATTTTTGTTATAATTTATTCACCTGTTGATTAAGGACTGACAACAAATTTACATATAATTCAAGAATAAAGACGTCTATTGGGGTGGAATGTTTTATTGCAGAGAAATTGCGCAAGTCTGGCGACAGAGTTGCCAAGAGATTCCTATCTGCTTACCTATGGTATCGCTTTGAACTTGTGTGTCCAAATACCGTCTCTCGACAACTCTATTCCCAAAAGGTAATTTCATTGCATTGAGATTAGATTTGACCGCTATGGTATCAGTAGCCTTAAGAACTGCTTATCGACAACATATCTCATTCAAAAAGAAAAACTATCAATTAGAAAGAAAACAACAGCTTAAGAATGAGTAAATCGGGTCTGAAACTCCGTATTTGGTGTATCGTCGGCTTGGCTCTGTCGGTGTATGCGACCTATGTGGAAGTCAATTCGGAGCTGGATAACCACTACCAAGCCTTTTGTGATCTCAGTGAAAAAGTCAGTTGCACCAAGGTTTTTAGCTCAAAGTAAGGAATACCGTGAATACACAGTGTTGAAATACAATTCTTGCATTCTTTACATTTACATTTATCGTTTCCTCCATAGATTTGGAAAGGGATTCGGATTCAGCAGGTTCCTTCTGGGCGAGAAATCCATGTGGAATCCCCCGAATGGCATTCTGGGAATAGTCTTCTATACCTTCATATTTTTCGCAGGTAAATTCCTGCCACGTGCAGCTTTCCCCCACCCTAATTGATAAATCTACACCACAGCAAACAGTCGCATCCGCCTGGTAGCGCTCCTGGAGCTCTTCCTCTGCGCAGCTTCCAATGTGTTGTCCGTATACTTGGCCTACCTGTTGTACTTCGTCCTGGACAACTTGTGCGTGGTTTGCGTCGGTATCTACGTGGTGAATGCGTTTTGCCTTCTGGAAAGCTGTCGAACCTACAAACAGAACTGGATGACGAAGGAGGCGAAAGCTGAAAAGCATCATTTGAATAAAGAGGATTAATTTTTTTTTTTATATAAAACAATAAAATAAATGAAATATTTTTGGAAATAAACAGAAAAATATGTAAATACAACCTCGATTTAAGTGACTGATTTTGGTGCACCAGGCAACCCCAGAAGACTTTCGTCGCGGTGCTCGTGCTCGCGCTTACTGGGCGCACAAACAAGCACTGAAGTTCCATGCTGCGGCTTCAGACAAGACGAGACGAGCTCGGTTGGATGGATGAATGGATGGATGGCGCGTGATCTTGTTGCCCAAGCATCCTCCGCGTCCTCGTCGTGGTCGTGGCGCTGCCGCCGCTCTGTCACATTAGATGCTCATTGCTGGCGATGATGCAATTAATTTTCCATATTGTTGCAAGAAGGATGCTCGAATGTCGTGCGTGTGTAGAACGTGAGGAGCGAGCGAGTGTCGGACAGGCAGTCGGTCTGTGGGTCGGTATGTCTGTCTGCCTGGCTGCCAGGCTGTCTGTGTTTGTGTGCGGGTGTTTGTGGGATGATGTTTTAATCACTATTGCAGAAACCCAGTGCTCCGGTTGCAAGGCGTCCGAAGACTTAGTCGTGGAGGTTGTCTTTTTATGTTTTGTTTGTTTAGCAAACATTCGGCAAGAATCGCACCCAGTAGGAAATTTCAAATAACAATCGCACACAACACACATATACACACGTAGGCATAATCATCGTAAAGACCCAATTTTCTTAACCCCTGGCGACCTCAATTTAAATTCGACTAACAAAATTCAGCACATAAATTTCGTTGATGTTAACAAGAGCGTCTTCATAACACGCTCTGGGTACAAGAACAACAACAACAACAACAACCAAACAGCAGAAACACAAAAGAGCCGTAAACAATTACAATGGCAACCCCAATATTGCACGACCACGACAATTCATTGACAAACATTCACCACCACCGTCGGAGCCACCAACAGCCGCGCTCAGCTGCACCGTCTAGCGTCCGCGCCGGGGCCCGAGCACAACGAGCCGCGTCCGATCCACATCCATTCAGACACCCAGTCGCCCGCGCCGTTGTCGCCACCCGCCTCAGCCCCCACTGCCCAACGAATCCCAGGGCTGCGGACCCGAACGACAAATCGTAATATTCACACTCTCATTTGCGGCGGCGATCATGAGGACGGGAATGAAGATGACGATCACGAAGACGACGAAGATGGCGACGACGACGGCGAAGATGACGACGACAACGAAGCCGAAGACGACGACGATGACGCCGTTGAAGATGATGGCTTGTTTACTCTGGCGCACGCTCCGCCACCGCCGCCTCCATCGCCAACGCCATCACCAACGGCAATTCCTACTCCAACACCCCATCACCCCCCGCAGATCCCTCGAAGGAGCCGCGCTTCTGGCTGCAGCCGTTCGTGTGGAGGGAATCGCGCGGCTCGTTCTGAAGCCGATGTCTCTGCTGCTGGCGCTGAGAGCCGACAGCTGAGAGCCGAGATGCTGCAACACGTTTTGGGCAACTGAAGACAGCAATGGAGATCATAATGATGAGGTTGATGATGATGATGATGAAGAGCGCTTGTGGCACGAGTGACGACGAAGGCGAAAACGATGGCGGTGGAGATGTCGATGTCGATGATGAAGCCAACGATGGTGACGGTGACGGCGATGGCGCCGGACGGACTCCGACTCTATCTACATGGAGTGGAAAGCAACAACAATGCCACAGCTGCGAGCCGAATCCTCATTGAAGACGGAGCGAGCGAGTGAGCATCGTTTGATATAAATACCTTTGCTGGGGAACATTGAAATCAGTCAGAATTTGGATTTTAATCATTTGGCTTCACAAAGCCAAAGCCAAAAATCGATCTGAAGCACAGGAGCAAAGCAGCTTTGTAGCAATAGCAGCAGCCGCAACCCCTCAACCGAAGGACCCTCAGTTTGGTCCTGTCGAAGAAGCAACCACCGGGAACGAACGAACGACCTCCCTTGCCGCTGATCCCTGTCGGAAACGAACAGAGCTGCGAGAACAGATCCAACGAGAAGGGATTTAACAAGAACAGTTCCACCGAGAAGAGATCCAACGAGAACAGATCTAACGGAAGAATTCCTCCTACTGAGACGATCCATAAACGAACCATGTTAAAGGTATTTGTTCATGGTGTTATCTGGGACCCGAACCAATCCTATCCAATCGATTCCCTCCTCCCTTGCAGTTCATATGCCTGGTGCTGATCGCCTCGACGGTGTTAGCGCGTCCCGAGCCCCCCGTGAACTCGTATCTGCCGCCCTCGGACTCGTACGGCCCGCCCGGTCGTGGTGGTGGTGGAAACGGCGGTGGATCCGGTGGAGGCCTCGGCGGCGGTAGAGGCGGCGGCAGCGGCAGCGGCGGACGACCCTCCTCGACCTACGGCGCCCCCGGCTTCGGTGGTGGTTCCGGTGCTGGTGGTCCTGGCGGTATCGGCGGAGGAGGAGCTCCGTCGGACTCGTACGGCCCGCCTGGGTTCGGTGGATCGAACGGTAACGGCAACGGCGGCGGACGGCCCTCGTCCTCGTACGGCGCTCCCGGCCAAGGCGGCAGCGGCGCTGGGCGTCCATCGAGCACGTACGGCGCCCCCGGCCAGGGTGGAGCCAACGGCGGTCGGCCCTCGAGCACGTACGGAGCACCCGGACAAGGCGGCGGCAACGGTGGCGGCTTCGGCGGCGGTCGGCCCTCGACCTCTTACGGCGCACCAGGACAGGGTGGACCCGGCGGTGCCGGTGGCCGTCCCTCTGACTCCTACGGACCTCCCGGACGCGGCAACGGCGGTGGTGCTGGAGCAGCCGGTGGTCCTGGAGGCCGTCCGTCGAGCACGTACGGCGCGCCTGGCCAGGGCCAGGGCGGATCGGGCGGCCAGCCTTCCGACAGCTACGGACCTCCGGCCTCTGGCAGCGGCGGACGAGGCGGCGCCGGCGGCAGACCCTCCGACACCTACGGAGCCCCGGGAGCCGGCGGTGTTGGCGGACGCGGCGGACAGCCCAGCCAGGAGTACCTGCCCCCCAACCAGGGCGGCCAGCGCGGCGGAGCCGGTGGTGGACGCAACGGCGGGGCCGGTGGCGGACGCAACGGCGGCGACGAGGGATACGACTACTCCCAAGGCGGCGCCGGCGGCAAGGGCGGCTTCGGCAGTGGCGGCGACGACGGCAGCAACGTGAGTAGCGCCCGATCCCAACCGATCACTCCACATCCATCGTATCGTTGACCACTTGCTTACACACAATCACGCCATGCAGGCGTCACACAGTTGACCCAGCGACTCCATAGTCAGAGTCACAAACAGCCATGGCATGTCGCGGCCTATTCTGCTCCAAAGGCCAGAGCAACAGGTCGAGAGCTCAGAATAGAAAAGGACATGGCATGGGTCGTCCCCGCCCCACACGGCACTGGGTTTCTTACTTGACTCCAGCTTCCTCCACACCACAAAAATCAAACCAAGCCAAACCACGCTCACAAGGACATCAACATGAACTCAAACTAGTCTATTCCAGTCTAGTCCTAGACTACAAGCTCCACATAAAGTCGCACACTATCTCGCTCTCTCTCCCTGTATCTCTCTCTATCTGACCACCACTCGGTGCTATCGCTCGCTCGCTCCCTCGCCAGCTCGCTCTATCCCAATCAAACAAATGCTTTTCGCACAATTTAGTAGACGATTCGATTTGAAACGATTTGAACAAAATTCCATGTATAGACATATATTCCAGACCAGTTGTACATGTACTATCTATCCTTGCTATTCCGTAGGAACCGGCTAAGTATGAGTTTAGCTACGAGGTTGATGATGCTCCGAGTGGGTTGTCGTTTGGGCATTCGGAGATGCGCGATGGTGATTTCACCACCGGCCAGTACAATGTACTCTTGCCCGATGGAAGGAAGCAAGTAAGAACCGAAAAAACCTCACTCACACCACACTCAACACTCACAGACACTTTCGCTACACCCACCGGTCATTCAGTCAATCAGTGAATCATTCAATCAATCGATCGATCAACGTGTGTCCCGCCCAACTGCGTCGTCCCCAGACATTCGTCCCAAGACATCGCCACAAGAGCCCACTCAAGATCCCCCACTCTCTCTCTCTCTCTCTCACTCACTCACGCCTTCTCCTGGCTTCTCTCCTGCCTCTTCCAGGTCGTCGAGTACGAGGCCGATCAGGGAGGCTACCGACCGCAGATCAGGTACGAGGGCGAGGCCAACCAAGGCGGCGCCGGAGGACGCGGCGGCTCGGGCTCCGGGGCCGATGGCTACGACTACTCCCAGGCCGGCGGGCGCGGCGGCGGCGCTGGCGGTGCAGGCGCTGACGGCTACGACTACAACGACCCCAGCTCGCAGGGACTCGGCGGCCAGGGCGGTCCGGGCGGCCAGGACCTGGGTGCCAACGGCTACTCCAGCGGGCGTCCCGGCGGCAGCGGCAGCGGGCGCAACGGAGGTGGTCGCAACGGCAACGGCAATGGTGGGGCAGGACGTGGTCAAAACCTGGGTGCCAACGGCTACTCCGGCGGTCGCCCGGGCGGCCAGGACTTGGGCGACAACGGCTACTCCAGCGGCCAGCCAGGCGGCGGCAACAACGGCTTCGGTTCCGGTGCCGGCTCCGGCAATCGCGGCGGACAGTTCAATGCCGGTGGCCAGGGATACTCGAGCGGACGCCCCGGCGGCCAGGACAACAACGGCAACGGCCAGGGCTACTCCAGTGGACGTCCCGGCGGACAGGACAACGCCGACGGCCAGGGCTACTCGAGCGGCCGCCCTGGGGGACGCGGCGGCAACGGCGGCGGCGCCTTCGGGCCCGGCGGTCAGAACGGCGAGAACGACGGCAGCGGCTACCGCTACTGAAGGACACCGACTTGACCTGGTTCCACGGATTTCGAAGCATTCCACCAGCCCACTCTAAGACTACTCGTACTACTTCCTCTAGTTAAACCCTTTACTTGTCCCACTCATGCACATACAGAGAGACACCGACGCGTGCATTTCCAATCATGTATTTGTGTCTGGTATGATGGAAGCATTCTTCTCCCTCACTCCATCTCGCCCCCATCTCTCCCTCTATCGCCCTCTCACTTCCCTTCACCCTCCCACTCGTCCCCTATTTCATTCTTACATTTACATTAAATACTTATGAAATCTTATAAAATGCCTTAAAGAGACAAACAAAAAAATGATCACATACATACATGCAATATGTAGCTAAGCTTAAGTTTACAAATCGATGCCAGAGGACAGCCTTAAAGTTACGACATATAGACATATAAATAAAACTGTTCGATAATGAAAAATATATATTCGTCTATATATGGGGGTTAAATCCTGGCATCGTTCTCGTCATCCTCGTCTAGGATCCGATCGAGCCCGCCACGGTCTCGGCCTCGAAGTCCCCGAAGTCGGTCCACGTGTTGTCCCAGAGACGCGGATCCGCCCGTGGGTCCCTGGGCAGGTTGGACGGCGGCACCGCGGTCGCGTTGAACTTTTGCAGCTGCTCCAGAAGCGAGTGCAGGATGTTCGGGTACCTGGAGCCAAAGAGGAAGAAGACATCCTTAGTCAGAAGGAGGTGGAGATGAGGATGACGATTAGGAAGAGTAGAAGGACGATACTCAGGAAGATGGTCAGAAGGATGATCAAGAAGGTGATCGCGAGCACGATCATCGGGAGGACGAGGACGAGGACGACTCACTTGTCAGCCAGGTTGTGCCGCTCGCACGGATCGTCCTTGACGTTGAACAAACACGGCGCCACCAGGGGCCGGCAGTCGGTGCCCAGCTTCAGATACGGCGTCTTCACCGAGCAGTCGACGTTGGCCGCACTCCGCAGGCTCGTGATCTCGGCCGCACTGGGCATCAGCTTGAGCGAGGCCAGCGCTCGGCCGGCCAGGCTCTTGAAGACCTGGCTCACGCTGTACTGGCGCGGGCTGCGCTCGCCCGCCGGCCCGTACCAGCCGTCCCAGGCACCCTGGTAGTTGGTGCCGCGCACCGCCTTCCAGTCGCCGACGCTGAGGGCGGCGCTGCCCCAGATGTCGTCGATGTTGTGCAGGACCGTGTGGCGCGGCGAGCCCTCGTCCGCGGCGATCGCCTGCCACACACTGACGCCGTCCAGCTGCGCCGTGATGTTGCTGGAAGGAGAGAAAAAAGTCAGATCGATAGGACCACATCAGACCTGACCAGACCCAATTGGGCTCGAGCTCCCCGTCTGGTCGTCTGTTCTTACGCCAGTGCGGGTTCCCCGGCCGCCGCCTCCAGCAGCGTCGGCAGCCAGTCGGCGATGTGCATCGTGAGGTCCGCCACGCGGCGCCGCTTCGCGATCCGCGGCGACCAGATCAGGCCGGCGCCCCGAACTCCGCCCTCCCAGAGGGTGTTCTTGACGCCGCGCAAGGGCCAGTTGGAGGCGTGGTTCAGGTTGAAGCCCTCCGCCGGCCCCCCGTTGTCCGTGCTGAACACGATGATCGAGTTCTCGAGCATGTTCTGGCGCTGCAGCTGCTGCACGATCCTGCCGACCGAGTCGTCCAGCTTCGAGACGATGGCTGCAAGTAGGGGAATCGATCAATGACTTGATCTTCGTCGTCCATCATCATCCAACATCATCATCCATCATCACTCATCACCCATGTCCACCCCAAGCCGCTGACCCCTGCCGACTCACCCGCGTACTTCCTCCGATTGTAGTCCTCGATGTGGCCCATCTTGGCGACGGCGTCGTCGGGCGCCGGCAGCGGGTTGTAGGGGTTGCCGGAGTGCACGGCGGCGTGGGCCACGTACAGGAAGAGCGGCTGCGAGGCGTTGTGGGCGCCGATGACGCGCACCGCCTCGTCCGTGACCAGGTCGGTCGTGTACTTGCCGTGCAGGTCGTACGCCACGTCCAGGCCGTTGCGTATGTCCAGGCCCCAGGAAGGACTCTCGACGGCCGTGTGGTCGAAGTAGTCGTGGTGGCCGGTCCAGAAGCCGACGTGCGTCCGGAAGCCACGATACAACGGCGTGTATTCGCGCTTGAAGTGCCCCAGATGCCACTTGCCGGCGATGTGCGACGAGTACCTGAAAGAAGACGCCGAGATTCAATTGATTGGCCAGATTTGGCCCCAAGGAAGTTCCGACGTACCCCAATTCGTTGAAGTACTGCGGCATTAGTTTCTCGCTCAGTGGCAGCCCTCGCGGCTCGGCTCCGTAGAGCACGGTGTGCTGCATCCCTGTCGGCGACAAGTCATATAAAGATCGGGGCTGAAGGTCGTGGGAGTTCGGGGGGACCCACCTGTGTGTATCGGGTACTTGCCGGTCATCAGGGCCGATCGGGACGGCGTGCAGATGGGGCTGACGTAGTAGCGATTGAGGATGACGCCCGAGAAGGCCAGGGCGTCGATGTTGGGCGTGGGAATCTGGGCGGACCCGTGGAAGCCGACGTCGTTGAAGCCCTGCGAGGAGAGTCCGAGTAGTTCAGGTGATCTTCTTGAGGATGATGATGTTTATGTTGATGAGGACGATCATCGTCGCTTACAACGTACCAAATCATCGGCTAGTATGAAGATGATGTGCGGCATCGGGCTCTGGTCCATTTGAATGTGGGCCACCTGGGACAGCAGCAGGAGGAGCAGTGGGGGGAAGAGAGAGCAGTCCATGGTGACCTGGAAACGAGCTGCAACAGACATGAAGACCTACTTGTGAGCATTGGGAGGGTTTGGCGGAGAGTTCTGTACATGGCGACGCCCCACCCCCTTGGATCGGGCGGAAACCGTTGATGCTTCGCTAATTACTTCCGTGTAGGCGAAATGCAACAAGTCGATCAATTAAGTGATTCACTACCGATCGAGAATAAAATATCTCTGTAACCAACCTCCGACAATGCCTGTAAAACAAGTTATTTCCATTTCTATTCCATGGGATGTATTTAAATGAACTAACCCAGATACAAAAAACAACATAATAATTGTTATTCAAAAGTAAATATTGCTTCTATGCAAATGAAGAACAAACACAAACAAAGCTCTACTCGATCTCGCATAATTCTGTAAGAACAACATAATTATGCGAGATAGTGAGAGAGAGAGAGTGATATTTGTTTGTGTTTGGCTGGAATATGTAGGATTTTTGAGAGGAGAGAGATCGACTCTAGTGGAACCGAGGCGACGCTTCCAAGTGGTCCATACGTGGAACTGGCCGGTAATCAAGGGGACAAATTAATTAATGGAAATAAATTACAACATTCAGCACGGTCACAGCAACAATAACAACAACAACAATACTGTCATTGATATGCAAACAACATTATTTACTATTCGATTGTTGTTAATAAAAATTGCACATCGTTCGAAATATCAATTTTTGATGCCAATGCAAATAAATAATTCACCGATGTATATTTTATAATAAATTTTCAATTTTCAAGACTTCAATTTCTCCATAGTATTTTCTTTCTTCCCACGGTATGAATGATCGCGAGCAACGAAAGGCTTCAAATTTCTGGGCCCTGTCCAGCGCAATTAACGCCTATTATTTGTTTGAAAAATCCCACCCGAACACAGTGAGAGCTCTTATTCAAGTAGCCTGTTCTGCATTTCGATCGAGAGGGATTTTTATTTACAACATCCCACGGTCGTTATTTTTTATTATTGATTTGAAGGAACCTCGTGTCGGAAATTAGTTTTTAATTGCGCTCTACCTGTTTCAACGCGAGATCGACGATGCCCACTGGAACAATGCAACTTGTTTCAAGAATCGAATCCACACAACACAATTGGCGCCAACCAGAGTCAATCGAAAACTGAGCGACCCGTGGCGACGACGGTCAAGCGAACAGCCCGAGCCAGCCGGGCACATGGGAGTCAATCCCTATCTGTACAGAGCCATAACATAATGTTATGTTATCAATGGGGCAACGAATTCACCCAATATGTTGTTCGCCAAGCCGTGTCTTTCTCAGTGGATCGCCGGTTATCGGTCGTCGTTCGCTACGTGTGATCATTCTGAATGCAAATCTATGTTGTGTGTGGGTAAAAGTTGGCTCTTGCTGTGAAAATGAAGCATTCGACTAACAGTGGCAGTACTAGCACAAGTTGCTCAGATATGTCGATCACGTTCGCACATTGCATTCCTAATATGCAAATATGCAAATTGTCCACTGGCTTCGGCAGCAATCGCACAAGCAAGCAAGCGAGCCAATGAAAACTCTCCCTTTCGTCGCTAGCATTAGTTGCTTCTGTCCAAGCTCCTCTCCTCAAGCAAAACTACATGCTCCACTCCAAGGTTTGTCTCTGTCTCGGCGATCTGTCCGCTGTTAAATTCAGTTTGAATTTTAATTAATAACAATTTGCATTGATCAAGTGAAAATTCTTCAATAGTATCCATAAATCACTTTCATTTTCTCATATCAATTTTGTCAATTATTAATTATTACCATTTCATGCGTAATAAATAAATGTTCAAATTATAATATTTTAATCAAAATATTCAATTTATTTAAAACAGCGTAAAGCACAGTAAAATATTTTTCTTTTTAATTTAATATAAATAATTTATTAAGTCAAACATAAATTAATGTCAACAGGAAAACGCATTTGGAGTTGCACTCTACTCTTATAATAATCTACCGTTTATAGAATTTCTAGATCACAATGTCGAATCTCTGGAAACTTTTTCTGCAAGAAAACAAAATGTCAATTAAACATGCTTATAACATATTTTAAGTTATATTGTTTCTTACCCTTAGTTTCATTTCAATTCTATCGATTTCCCCGCCCATCAAGTCGACAATATTTTCACCGTGGCTTAGGAGAAATTGCTCCAATTCCTCAACCGTTTCGAATGTTTTAATTGCCTGTTGGGAATAAGAAAAATCAATAAATATAAAAAAAACACAATCACTGACTTGTTTTGCAAAAGTAAATACCTTTAACAATTCGTTCAAATCTTGTTTATCCAAATACGAACGCGTCAACTCACGTCCATCAAAATCCATTTCGGCCTGAAGTACATTGAAATAGTTTAAATAACATATTTTGGTAATTTATAGAAATGTATTCTTACCTTATACCTCACTAATGAGTTTCCCATGTCTATGCCTTTAACATCGTGAATAGCTCTTATCATCACATCACTTTCGAGTTCAGAATTAATTTTATTTAAATGCTCTGCAGGTATAGACCTGGAAATACATTATGTACTTGTCTCCTCACAATTCCAATATTATAAAATTAACATACTTTCCTACTAGCGCCGCAACATTTGTGTAAATAATAAATGAAGCCACCCCACCCAGCATGCACCCGACTAGTAAGGAGCCCACTGCATCAAATACAGGCGATCCAGTTAGTGATGTCAAGCCCATACAGCCTGCAGCTAGAGCCACGCTAGTAACGGCTGCGGCGTCCTCAGTGAGCACAACATTTACACAGGGGTCTTTTCCATCCAAAACTGCAAGAGTAAACATTTTAATTCACTACACTTATAGCAGTCGCGAAATAAATCAGTAATACCATAGTCTTTGAAGGAGACACCATGTAGTTTTGCTGATCTACGAACTTCGTTCATAGCGACGAGCAAAGTAGCACCCTCGGAGACTAGTGATCCACCGAGTATAAAGAAAGCCCAAAAGAAATCCTGCGAGGGCTCAGGATGCATCAGACCTGTAATGCCGTGGTACATCGATAAACCAGTACCGACACAAAAAATGCCAACACCTGAAATAAGTGAGGAAACATATTTCATATTTGAATAGCCATAGGGGTGATCCGAATCAGCCATCTGCCAATAATGAGAACATTACATTTATTATATTATTATTTACTTCCGAATATTGAGTGTTTACTAACCTGTGTGGATTTATGAATTCCATAGGCCAAAATTAACTGATTAATAGTGTCGGCCAGTGAGTGTATGGCTTCAGCGAACATGCTATGCGATCCAGTATAAAGCCAACCACACACTTTAAATAAGAAGTTCATCCCATTGCTGAAAATAATAAAATAATTTGGTTAAATACTACAATTAGTGACTACAATTTTTATTGCTTACATTCCTATGGCTATAAGAACTACTTTTCCCGACTTTCCTCTCAAGCCGGGTTCATCATCGTAGACCACCGCTCGACTTCCAATTTCCCTACGATAATCTCGCAATCGACGTTTTACAGTGAAAATATCTGCAATTATATAATTATAAATTATATTTTCCAATATCGGCCATTTCACTAACTCTGTTGATGTTTTTTGCGTTCAATTTCTCGTTTGAGTGTCTCTCTTATAAGATTCTCACGAGAACCCCAAACTTCAATTGCTTTTGCCTCTACATCTTTTCGCCAATAAACCGTAATTGGGGGTTCCTGTTCATATGGCGATCGCCGCTTTATCTTCGATAAGCTCTCCAAATCAGATGCCTTTAAAAGAAAATCTGACATTGCCCGCGTCGGTGTAATAAAATTTCGTTCCAGCGATGATCGATTGAAATCCACTTTAATACGCTTCTATAATAAAATGTAAATACATTTTATTTAAACAATTCAATTAATACTAACCGGTTTCGGTTTTTCAGGGGGTGGCGGGCTTTTAGGTGCATCATCTCCACTCGCTTCTGCAGCCTTTAATGCTTCCTTCTCTTTTGCTTTAGCAGACTTACTGGGACTTTTCGCAACGGCTGTTTGATCTGCCTTTGTACTTTTGTCTGTCTCAGATTTTATATCAACGGGTTTTGTTTTTTCGAAAACGACATCATTGATTTTTGAGTCTTCAATCGTAGTTGTAACAGACAGAACACCTTTGGGTGTGGTAATTTTCATTTGTTTTGTTTTTGTGGTATTCTTAGCTTCAGTGGGCGCTTTCTTAGATTGTTCTGTTGGTGAAGCCAAAATACTCTAAAATCATTTAAATATAGTTTTAATATACGATTATTTATAAGTTTATACACACATTTATTTCTTTCGTAGAAAAGTACTTGGGACAACTATGAAAAACGCCACATTGTAAACTATCATTATGTATCTGTAATGAACTTCTTTGGTGTATTAAGTATCGAGTTTGTATATTGGACTTCAACCTACTAGGAATCTAATAAGAAAAATGTATGAATGGTTTTTATTGTTACAATTACTGTAATAGTGTGGAAACTTACATAGAAACATATTCGGTGCCGCATTTGCAGCACCAAACCTACACTTCGGGGTAGCATCTTTTGACCTAGGGATAAATATACTAAACTTGACCCTAATGTTAGCAGTTGTTCAGATCACTTTTGGAGATAAGTAGCTTTGTATTTGTACTGTTTGTTGCTATAAATAAAGCATTTGTTAAGTGAATAAAACAACAATGATACAATACATACCTTTGCTTGAGAAAGTAGCGAAAATATTCACAACTCCAGAAGCCGCTAATCCAAAAAAAAAAAACCATTAACGACTGTTTAATTGCAGATTATTACAATATCATAGTTTATTTTAATGTAACTCAGGAAGATGCAAATCAGGAAGTTTTTAAAAGCTTTTAATACGTCATTCAACTCCTGCTGTTAATATAGTTCTCCAGGTTTTTTATTGTTGTGTGGATGGAAGTCACTTTAATATAATTTACGGGAAAAGGCCGTCGCGTTAATATGTGTTTTAATTAGGAGCTTGTAAATAATTTAAAAAATTTCTCACAGATTCGGCAGGAAACAAAATCATTTTTCCCCTAACTGCTTGCTTAACGTCAAAAACGGCGAACTTTGACAATCGGCTATTTCTAAGCCATTCACAACAAAATATGTTTATTTTCATAGAACAGGGCATCATTCACAATAACGTCGCTTTCATTGTGTTTGTATAGATCTATGTGTGAATGAATTCCGGAGGCGGTGGTTACTTGTCATTTTGCAACGAAAGGCTAGGATAGGAAAAATTTACATTTACCTCCGTAAGCGGAATAAGAAATAATTTTGTCCGATTTTGATCTGTGATTTCTCAAGTTCTCTTAAACTAGAAATAACCAGAAATTCAAGTTGGCAAGTCGATTTTCGTATGAGCACCCTATAAATATGCAAGCTTTTATTTCCGCGCGCCTTTACTTAATCAAATTACTTAATCAAAAACAGCTGATTGCAAGAGTTTGAAGTTTTGGTTCACTTTTTTCGCCGGTTTCACTATTATCTCATATCTGTGCTATTATTTTCGTTTTTCTGCGGTTACAAAATGGCACTATTCGCGCAACGTATTCCTAAACTGACGAGAATATTTGCATCGACTTCCCTGCCCACATCAACGATAGTGCTGCAAAAATGTCGCATGGCAAGCGCTACTGGCAACGAGGTTCTGGTGGACCGCCTCGAGGGTGACCAAAAGGGCATCACAGTGTTGGGACTCAACAGACCAGAAGCTAAAAATGCATTCGGCCGTGGTATGGTGTCCACATTCTCCAATATAATTGCTGATCTCAAACGTGACAACGGCTCGCGAGTGGTCATATTGCGTAGTTTAACGCCTGGCATCTTCTGTGCCGGTGCCGATCTCAAGGAACGCAAGACCATGTCCCAGGAGGAGGCCAGTCAGTTTGTCACAGAGTTGCGAGGTCTGCTAATGAGCATCGAGCAACTGCCCATGCCCGTGATTGCGGCTCTGGATGGCGCCGCCTTAGGCGGTGGACTGGAGATGGCTCTGGCTTGTGACATGCGTACGGCAGCTAACACTACGAAAATGGGCCTGGTGGAGACACGACTGGCCATCATTCCTGGTGCTGGAGGCACTCAGCGACTTCCTCGTATATTAAGCCCTGCGCTAGCAAAGGAACTCATCTTCACTTCCCGCGTATTCAATGGAGAGGAGGCTAAAGAGATGGGCATTGTTAACCACGTTGTACCACAAAACGCGACCAAAGATGCAGCCTACCAGAAGGCCTTGGAACTGGCGGAGGAAATTTTGCCCAATGGGCCCGTGGGTGTGCGCATGGCCAAGCTCGCGATAGACAAGGGCATGCAGGTGGATCTGAATACGGGGTATTCCATCGAGGAGGTTTGCTACCAACAGGTCATACCGACCAAGGACCGCCTGGAGGGACTGCAAGCGTTCGCCGAGAAGCGAAAGCCCGTCTACAAGGGCGAGTAAAATGAATGAATAACATCCGTGCTTCTTGCTTCCACGAGGGTTCTAAAGTGCATTTATATTTGTAAATACGAGAAGTTTTTCGTTTTTCCTATCTTTTTGTTATTCATATAATATGAATATTGTGAATTCAGCTAATAAAAATAACACACTTGCAGCGTGCAAAGCATTTCCTTTAGTAACGTGCCACTAAAAACGTGCTCCTGTGCTGAATTTAGTGATCTCAGCTTTTCGGAACACACAGAATTGCACACATTTCAATTCAATTTCCAGGGCAATATATTCATGGGAATATTACATTGAAGCGGCGGATTAATTTGAAGTCTTGTGAACACAAAACAGCTCGTTCGCATTCCTTGTCAGGTAAACCTTGCAGCAAGTTTCAAAACCCAGCCCACCATTATCAGTGAACTTGCGACCGACTGCATTCGAATACAGTCCAATAACAACGTTTTGGAACAGCATCACGTAGAGTGAAATATATTTAAAAATACGTAATTCATTCAGAACCGTGTCGAGTGCATACGAAAAAATTCAAAACAACGTAGAGTGTGATCGGCATAATAATTTATATCGATCGATCGATCGATCATGAGATTAAAACTCGACTTGACTGGACTTTTGCAGTAAAAAAATATCGTACACTTATCGAATTGATTGCTATTGCTATATACATAATACGTCATATTTGACGCGATGCCTCGAAAAATCGAATAAAATTCTTAATACGACGATTAACAAACGAATTAATATGCAGTCGGCGTATTAGACGCTTTGCAATACCTGTTGTTTAATGAGCTCTTTTCACTGCCAAGGCGTTGAACTACACCGAATCTCATTTGGAAATCTGTGGAGACTCGTTTCAGTTCAGTTCCGCGTGCTAGCTTTTGACTTCCGCTCATCATTTGCCACGAGACACAGCGTTCGACGAAACCACAACAACAAAAACACTCGCCAGACAAGAGCGAAGAGAACTCGGCCGCTGGGAAGGTCGTCGTGTGAGGGGTGAGGTGAATCACTGAGAGGGTGGACGCGTCAATATCCATAATTCATTGGGGAAGCGTTTGATGGGCGATGAAAGAGATGGCAACAGATTCCACACTTCCCACAATTTTTAATGGCACTTCGTGGCTTGACAGATTATTCCTGATAGGGGGGGGGTGGCGGATGAAGGTCCAAATAACTGTTGTTATATGCTAATGCGAGCTCTGCGGACATCGACACCTGCCTTGAGGAGGTGAGAACGCCCACGGAGTCTGGCTTTGCCGGGTCCGGCAGCATCGCTGGAGCCGCTTCCGAGCGATGATCTTGCGCGAAATCAATGGCGACCATGACGAGGTCAATAGGTATTCATCGCCCCGGGAAGGTGGTGGAGGCGAGGCGTGTCGCCGTCGCGCCGCTCCCAGCATAATCGCGATGCACGCTCGTCCGCCCGAAGGTCGTCGTCGGTGTTTTCAACTACACCTGGCTTACACACGTTTCGATCACACCGGGAGAAATAAGCAGCGACAAGTGATTCACGATTAACAGCCATTATCAGCATTTGCACCCGGAGCTCTTCGTTGACGAATGCGGAAGATCAAATGGCTGCAATTACCATCCATTGAATCGATCGAATAGTGGAAAATTCGCTCGAATTGTTCTCCCTGAAAGAGATCGATGCGACTCGATGCAAATCGGCAACGGATCACTGCCAAATCATTCATTCATTCACTCATTCATCCACCGAACCGTTGGTTGTTTGTTCATTCACTGATCCAATTTCAAGACTATCGCCGATAATCGATCGAGTAACTGCGTAAAACTAGTTGAAATTGTCTGCGACGCAAGTTGCGAAAAGAACAAATTATCCAAACAATTTGCCATTTTCGATCATCGGTTTAATTAGTATAATTTGCGTTTGTTTTTAGTTTTTTTTTATATTTTTTTCTATATTAATAGAATTGTGTACACAACTGCCCCCAATGCATACACAATTCGCTATTAATTTTGGGACATTGAATTGGCAACGCGACCTCCAGAATCCATCGTTTGGCTACAAACCTCTGCAGAAGAGCAGAGGTTTATGCAAGAAAAGCTTCGATCACATAGCATAGAAAATGCAATTTCAAGTGGAAAATTTTCCATTGCAATTTATTGGTATTAAAACGATAACCACGACAACAACAGTAGCAACAACAACTCCATGTCCCCAGGCACCAATCACTCTGTGCCTTCCCACCTCGCCCCTCTCTTTGCAACACTACCCATTCCAATCGAATCCATTCCCTGGATGCCGACTTGGTCCCTTGGGGCAGTTGGAGGATTTGGGCATTTGGAAGCCTAAAGAAACGGACGGATCTGGACATCTGCAATGGTCCGGTGATCGACTGTCACCCTGTCCGTCCGCCTCTGTGCGTGTGTGTGTGTGTGGAAACGTGTTCGATCGTAAACGATCTTGTCGAGCCGCGTGCGATCGATGCGTTTCCATCGGACGTCAGCCGACGTCAACCGACGCCGGCCAGAAGTTGCATTGTTGACAAAGCCAAAACCGAGCTCCTCGCCGCGCCTCCCCCGGCCGCCCTCCCCCATTCGCCATGCTCCGTTCCCAACGTGCTAACAGACCTGTTGACAATTAAGTCTGCTCTCAGCCCCGATTCGAGCCGATCCGATTCGTTCCGCTCCACTCCACACGCTTCGTGGCCACCAGCACTATTGTTTCTCATATTTTTGCAAATTAATCGGCTTCAATATCAGTCACTAAGCGATCGTGGAGCTGACAACATCGCGGGCAACTGGGATCCAACAGGCCAACAGACAACAAGGGAAGACGAGTCGTGACGCCGCGAGTCCAGACCAGATCAGCTCGGACCAGACCAGACGAGACCAAGAGACGCCAGAACAACGGCCATTGAATCGGGCGGCAAATTCAAATTCCGACTCCAACAACAACAACAACTAACGACGTCCCTTCGACTGACTCCTGCCAACGATCCTTGAGTCCGCAGCACCAAGGATACAAGGATTGCTCCTCGTTCCAAAGACAATGGCCAATGTGAGTTTAGATCATTTTCGTCATTATCTGCATCATCATCATCCCCATCATCGTCATCGGGCAGAATCATTATCGCGGATCTGGTCCGTACAGCTAGTGAGGGCCGAAAAAGGAATTCCAAACAACCACTGAACGGTTCAAGTCCGAGAAAACTGGAGCACGAGACACCGAACCGCACTCGAGACCCATAGACTTGAAATCACTTGCATCGTTCGTTGGCATGTTGTGTGTGCGTTAACTCCATGTTTGTGTGTGTGTTTGTGTGTGTGTTTGTGGGCCCAATCATTTAAAATGATCGACTCTGTTGACGTTTTTCTAGCTCGGCCGATGGATTCGGCTGCAGTTTTTGCTCCCATCGCGACGAAATTGAAAATCGAAAAAAGGAACAAAATACCAAAAATACCTGGGAAATTATGATTGATGTGCTTGATGGCTCGGTGGACGATGATTCACAAAAAACGAAATGAAATAAAAAATTGAAAAATGCGGCCCAATCGAGTTTTCCCCCTGTTCGCGTAAAAGTTGCCATAATAATTGATGCACGGCTTTTTGCTTCCTTTGTTCGATAATAGTTCATTCAATTGTGGTGCTCGCTGGTCTTGTTGTTATTGTGGTTTTATTGTCGTCGTTTTTATTTTTGTGCAAGGATCGTCGAACAGATGACTCCGAGCGTTTCTCCGTCCACCCGAAGCCCAAAAACACAAACGATTGCGTTTATATCAGCGAACGTACATTCAGTGGCTCGGCTCGACTCGGTCACGTGTCGTTCCTCCGTCCATTCCAGGCCGAATCGCTGATGCGGCAGGAATGTCCGAAAGTCTGTACCCTGATATTTCCTGATGACACCTCGGCGATTTCCCCTCGGAATCCCGCTGACGCCGCCGACATCAGGGCCAAATGCAAAATTTCCCTCGAATGGCATTTGTTTTGATCGACTCGAATTCATTCGGATCATCGTCCGTGCTACGCGAAATCAGCTCAAATGTCAAAACATTGCGACATTCAGGAAAGGATCCGTTAGAAAATACATACATACTTACAAACCATGTGTGCATATTGCAATATTGCTCGGTCGAAGTCCAAGCGTCCGACCTGCAACGGAAGAATGTGGGAAGTGGGAGCTGGGAAGTGGGACGTGGGCGGTGGAACGCGAAGACGCCATCCTCGTCGCCATGTCCGTATTTACACCGACACGACGATAACCGGGTCGCCGTGGTTATCTAATCTCTTGGCCGCGGATCGTAATCGGTGTAAAACCCTGGAACCCACTTCTGAAGTTATTGTCGCGTGCTTTTATGGCGAGCGCTAATGGTTGTAAAACAAAATCTTCGATTCATTCAACAGCCCCAACTGACTTATCAAATTGATTCTCAATAAATCACACTCCCGCCACGACATGGAGCGCGGCCTCCACCGTTGTGCGTGGAGGGACGGACGCGAGCTCTTGCAGACGATGTGGGAAATCCAGGGACGATAAACTCGGAGTTAGAGTTAGCGTTCGAGAGTCGAGTGGCAGCAGTCGCGATAACGGCCAAGGCTTCAAGGCATCTGAGTTGCCATCGCAACCCGAATCTGCAGGCGTCACATCGTCGAGTGCATCGATGTTTGCTCTCCGTGCGGAAAGTGTAAAGCGAAGGTGCTTCAGGCCGGTCGGCTCCATTGGTTGGCTCGCCGACTCTTCTGACCCTCGCTCTCTCCTGGCCGAGGAATCGGCTCAATCAATCTTGCAGCCGGCGATAAGAGCCCGATCGGCGTGGGTCCGATTTGCTCGATTTGCACGCCCCTTATCGCTCGCTTCGAAGGAACGACAATTCAATTAAATTAACTTAAATGAATCCACTCAACAATTGGCTTAATCGGGCCGACGGCCTGAACGTGGCCAGAGTCGGCCGAGCCAGTTCAGTTGACGGACGGCCCTGGCAGCGAGTGGTCGTGCTTTTCGTTATTGAACACCCAAAAACACAGACCAACCCAGCAATCGAAAGGTAAAGGATCCAGATCCGGGGTCGGGGACGAGGACGGGGGGCGAGTTCGAAGCCGTCGACGGTTTGCATATTTTGAAAAATCCCTTTTATCCTCCTATCAGATAACAGCTCAGGACATCAGAGCGCGATCCGGTATTCATGAAATGATCAAATGTGACAAAATAATATTTATGCTGATATGGAAAATTTCCAAAACAACGTCGATCGGAGGGAGTTTTTTATTTTTTGTCAAAATTTACTGTGTCATCGGTTATGTCCAAATTATTTCAAATGATGTTGTGTACAAAAATCGGTTCATATCAAATGAAACTCCCGACTTATCGAACTAATTGATCCCAGTTAAGCCCTCTCGGTATCGGTCTGTGCAACAACAAATAAGCCATACACATATTTGAAATGATGTGCGTTCAAAGATCGCTGCGCATGTCCTGGGAAGAATTCGCCGCCGCCTTCCAGTTCGCTCCACTGCGACGGGGAAGGAGTAATCGAAGTTAATGTCGCAGTCGCTCGCTTGTCTGCGAATGGGGGATCCTCATTAGGCGCCCATAAAATTTACGAGCATCACGATAGCGATGAAGTGACAACAATATTTCGAATTTGGCAAGTCGCGATAACGGCCATTGGATGCATCGTAGACCAGCCGACATCCAATTGGCCAACAAATCAATCCCACTATCGTCGATCAGCCAACGTTGGGTGCTCGGCAGCGCCTTCGCTATCGATGGATTTGTGGGTGAGTGGGTTGATTGACACACAGACAGATACACGGACGGACGGACAACATAGACACACTCATAGGTGAAAATGGATAATTCTGAAGAAATGCAATAAATCCGTCTCGTGCCGTTAGTTCTATTTGGAGTGTTGATTGGAGTATAATACAAAAAATGTGTGTGCATCATCGTCATAATCGTTAGAAGGGCAATTCAATCTTAACGGTAATAAGCGGCAGTGGCGATAACATCACGTGGACACTTTATTGCTCCCCAGGGAACGAATTCCTGAATCTTTATCGCGCCCTCCGCTCTCTCACGATTGTGGTCAATGATTTGAAAATCTTTATCAACACTTAAATGACAGGTTGTTTGACTCGGTTAATTTATTTCCATTGCTTTATAATCACAATTTTCGACCAATTATGATGTATTCGTGGCCTGCATTATTGTATTGGTAGCTGAAAACTGCTCCATGCTCCGTTGTGTGCTCTCCACAGACCGAGATTCCTATCGGTCCAATGGCGGACGATAAGGGTTGGTGGACAGATTATTATTAAATAGTAGTTAATGTTGGGAATTCCAAAGTACCAATTATCCGGCCATGGCTTCGCCAGCCTCAAGGAGAGATTGTGAAAGCCGTTATGTTTATGATTGAGTGGACATCTGATTATAAATTACTGATTTCAATCTCAACCAATCTCTCATTTTGATTATTCTTTCAGATGACGAGCTCGAAGGAGAATTCTAATTCGGTCTTCACCCTACAAAATCTTCACGACTTCAATTCTAGGTAAGGCTTTCTCACTGTTCTTCCGCGGTTGGAATCCTTCATGCGGCCTTCGATTCCAGGTCGAACCTGACGGAGAAGGGACAGATAACGGACGAGTATGACCCGTTCAGCAATCGTGACCAGGTGAAGGGCAGCTCGACCAGCGGCGCCCTTGCCCATCTGCTCAAGAGCTCCCTCGGCACCGGCATCCTGGCCATGCCGATGGCCTTCTCCAACGCCGGCCTGGTGTTCGGCATGGTTGGCACCCTGGTGGTCGGCGCCCTCTGCACGCACTGTGTCCACATCCTGGTGAGTGATGGATTCGATAGATGGAAAACTCCGCCCCTTTCACGCCCCCTCGTCACGGCCCATCGTCTTCAACCACGATTAGATAGTCAGCCCTCTGCTTGTAGCTTCTTTCACAAGCCTTCCGATTTTTTGTTGGCATTATCATTTGGTTTCTTACCAGGAAGCAAACAGTATCGATGTAATTTTTTATGAGTTTGTTCAGTCCGATAAGAATCAGTAGCCGTCCGTCCACCGTAGCCCTCTTGGGCACGATATGAAACCAGATTATTAGAGGGTTTTTATTACAAAGCCAACCTGATTTTGTACTTTGAGTTGTCTGTCCTTGAGGTGTCCGACATTGGTACTTGAGGCAATGGCGTAGTTTGGTGGGTTTTTATCTACCCGAAGGGACAAGATAGCCAGATGAAGGGCACTCATTAATCTTCTTATTGCACCACTTCAGGTCAAGACATCACAGGAAATATGCAAGGAAGCCCGTGTTCCAGCTCTGGGTTTCGCCGCCACAGCCGAGAAGGTTTTCGAGTTAGGTCCGAAGCCCTTACGACCGTGGGCCAATTTCGCAAAGTAAGTTCGGACGAATGAAACGACTTGTTTCGAATACAATACAATATTCCTCGCCTTAGGCAATTCGTCGACGGCTCCCTGATGGCCACGTACTACGCAGCCGCCTGCGTGTACATCGTCTTCATCGCCACCTCCTTCCACAACGTCATCAACTACGACCTGGGCATCAATTGGGACGTCCGGATCTACATCGCGATGACGGTCGTCCCGTGCCTGTTCATCGGACAGATCAGGAGCCTGAAGGTGCTGGTGCCCTTCTCCGCGATGGCCAACGTGTTCATCGTGATCGTGTTCGCCATCACCCTCTACTACATGTTTAACGTGCCCCTGACGTTCTCGGACAAGCCGTTCATCGCCAAGGCGTCCCAGTTGCCGCTCTTCTTCGCTACCGTCATCTTCGCCATGGAGGGCATCGGCGCTGTGATGCCCGTCGAGAACTCGATGAAGAATCCCCAGCACTTCCTCGGCTGCCCCGGAGTCCTCAACACAGCGATGATCACCGTCGTCGGCCTCTACGCGATCATCGGTTTCTTTGGCTACGTTCGCTACGGCAGTGATGTGCTCGGCAGCATCACGTTGAACCTGGAACCCGGAGCACCGTGAGTGATCACAACAAGTCAAGCCCTGTTTCCAATTGAAGATGATCATTTCGTTCTCCAGACTAGCTGATGCTGCGAAAATCCTGATGGCTCTGGCCATTCTCTTCACATACGGTTTACAATTCTATGTGCCAAACGAGATTCTCTGGAGGAAGATCAGTCACAAGTTCGACGAGAAGAATCACAACATTTCGCAGATTCTCCTGCGAACTGGAATCATTTTGATAAGCGGCGGAGTCGCGGCCGCCATCCCCGACCTGGAGCCATTCATTAGCTTGGTGGGCTCCGTGTTCTTTTCACTGCTCGGTAAGTTCAAAGCACTTGGTACTGCGAACTACTACGTAGATGTCTTTAACACTTGCTTTCTGGTCCTTTGTAGGTTTTTTCGTTCCCAGCTTTATCGAAACCGTCTACCTATGGCCGAATAATCTGGGGTGGTGCAAGTGGAAACTAATTAAAAATATAATTTTGGGTATTATGGCGATATTCGCACTTGTTGCCGGTACAACAGTCAGTATAGAGGATATCATTGCCTTGTACAAGAACTAGAGAATCAGTGTGCCTTATCACAACTGATTCACAAGAAGTTAAGACTTGCCAGTTGTTATATATCGTGCATTTTAAGAATTTAAAGCATTCAAGAGATATTATAAGATTAATTTTATCAATACCATTTTTAATTAGTTGTAATCCCTAATTTAAGAATGATAGCCAAGTAATGTGTTGTACATTCCAGCGTTTAACTAACGCCGAAATTAGTTTATATATTATAAAGTAGTGTCTTTTGTTGATGTTTTAAAGTCTAAACGAAGTTTTTTTTTTGTAATAAACAAGAATTCATATACACTTTTTATAATATTAATATAATTTATTTATATTATATCGTAAAATGTAATGACATGATTCAAATAAATCAAAAATAATTAAAGTCGACAATAAAATCTCATGTGAATCAAAGGAACAGATATGTAGACAGATGTGTAAACTTTATAGAAGTATGGAACTTAAATATAGAACGTTAAGAAGTACTCACGTAAAAAAATAAATACTAATCCAAACAGCTGCTACAAATTTGAAATATAATATTCAATGGATTAGAAGTCTGTCTTGTAACTGAATGCATTTAAGTGAAAGAATAGTATCCTAAATTTGTCCCCAAAGCTCATCGAATACGATAGTACATTTTTACTTTAATGTCTTCCAATAATTTATTTCTTCTTCTTTTTCGAATTCTTCTCCGTTGACATAATCTCTGCTTTTCGTTTTTGATTTGCTTTTGACTGCGGCGTACTGGCTGGAGTGGTCGTGTTCTTAGAAGCCTTCTTCTTCTTCTCCTGTCGCTCTTTTTCTTCCAATTCGAGATTTTCTCGTTCGATCAGCGTGATAAGAGTATTGCACCGCCTTTGTAGTTCAAGCGCCGTGCGCGATTTGATAAACCAATCCAATCGAAATTGCGGAGAGGCACTGGAAAGTTTATCAACACATTTATATAAATAAACCATATTCGAAATTCATATATGCGTAACCTACCGTATTGCAGCGCGCAATTCTTCGTATACGTTTTCTTTATCAAATCCAAGTTTGTGCAGCATACACACAAGGAAGCGATCTTCGAATTCTGTATAGTTTTTGCCCTTATTATTGCCGTATTGCAATCGCAGTTGGTGGAATGGTGCACGATAGCGGGCCATCTGAGAAGAGAATTAAATGGTTTAGTTATGCCAACGCGAAAAATAAATGTAAACTTACTTTTTGATCTAACGCCTTCTTAATGGACAATCTTCGTTGTATTTTAGCCTCCCCGCGTTCTATTTGACCCATAATACGCTCGATATCCTGAAGTTCGTGGCATCGCTCCCAAAACACCGCATTATATTCGATCACTTCCTCTGGCGTTTTACCCTCCACATCTTTAGCGATATTTTCTATGTCATCTCGTCCGTATTTTTCATTTGCTTTTATGAACTGATTAAAGTCACGTTTGGTCCACATGGTAAATCCTTGTGTTAGCAATGATTCCTTTTCAGCAATCTCTTCCTCCGTAAGTGGTTCAGCTTCATCAATTTTTTTCTGTTCTTCCCTTTGCACTTTAGTAGCTTCGGAGCCAAGTTCTGGATTTTTTGGAACTTTGTAGCCAACTGTCTTGCGGAAATAGTAAATTTCCTGATCTAAGAGCTCAAACAGACGTGGCGGAAAGAATTGGAAGTCTTGTACAATCGGTTGTTTAGGTGGACGCGGGGCCTTTGGCGCTTTCGGTTCGGAAACACGTAAAGCTTCTCGGAAATAGGCATCAACAGCATAATTTGCTTTACGCTCACGCTTTGGAGGTTCAATCCAGGAACCAAGAGCATTTAATTTCTGCTTCTCACGGTAGTCTTCACCTTCGAATTGATATACTGACGTGGGTGCACCTTCACCGTTTGTATCCACAGTGAACGTACGTAAAGAACTCTCCCCTAGTTGATCTAACTTTGCCTTTTCTTCAAGAGTTTTAGCTTCACCTCGTTCCAAAATAGTGTCGATGTCTTCATCAGTCAGTTCCGAATCTTTGGATGCAAATACGTGATTTGCACCAAAACGAATAATATTCAACATTTCATCCTTATTCAATTGAGTAGTGCGGTTATCAACCAATCGACCTTGCTGAATAACAAGTTTGTCGAGTCGTAACTTAACTTCGGCACGTTCAACGATCTTTTCTTCGACGGTATTCTCCGTAATGAAGCGGAACACTCGCACCTGCTTCTTCTGACCAATACGATGTGCACGATCCATAGCCTAAAAACAACGTGATTTATAAATACTAAATTCAAATGTATAATACAGCTACTTACTTGCAAGTCCATTTGTGGATTCCAGTCAGAGTCATATATAATTACTACGTCTGCCGTGGCCAAGTTGATACCCAAACCACCGGCACGTGTGGACAACATGAAAATAAACTTTGTGCTATTTTCCATGTTGTACTCCTGAATTTGACGATTACGATCTTCGTGTGGCGTCTGACCATCCAAACGACAATACTGATAATTTCGCCATAGGCAGTAATCCTCAAGAATATCCAACATACGTGTCATTTGCGAGAATATCAAAACACGTGAGCCCTGAGCCTGTAACTTCGGTAGTAACTTGTCCAAAATCACCATTTTGCCCGCGTTATATACAAGATGAGTATCCGTGGTGTAGGGTGGACCGGGTTCAGCGCCATCAAACAAGTAGGGGTGATTGGTGCATTTACGAAGTTGCATCAAAATATTTTGCAAACGCATTTTTTCTACTTTTCCAGCGCCATTCACAACGTCAATATCCTTCATGAGCACTTTTGTATACCATTCGCGCTGCATCTTCGAAAGCCCTACGAAAATTTTGATTTCTTTTTTAGGTTTGAGCCGTTTTTCCACTTCAGATTTCAAGCGACGCAATAGGAAAGGCTTAAGTACAGCATGAAGACGTTGAATCAAGGCATCATCACCCAAACAAGTGTTGGTATTAAACCATTGATCGAAATCTTCTGAAGAATTGAAAACATCTGGAAGCAAGAAATTCAAAAGAGCCCAGAGTTCGTGCAGGTTGTTTTGTAATGGAGTTCCAGTAATCAACAGGCGATTAGCAGTTTTGAACTCTCGCAAAATTTCTGATAACTTCGACTTTTCATTCTTAATGCGATGTGCTTCATCAATGACCATATAACGCCAGTTAAATTTTTTAAATACTGATTTCTCACGTATACACATTTCGTATGAGGTGACGCACACATCCCACTCTCCAGGCAAAAGTACATCGCGAATATACGCGTTACGAGCTTCTTGGTCACCAATCAAACAAACAGCGCGCAATGAAGGGCACCACTTCTCAAATTCGTTCACCCAGTTCTGAAGAGTAGACTTAGGAACAACAACAATGTGAGGCCCTGCTTGATTCCTATAATATAAAAAGAATAAACAACATTTTTTATTTATACCAAGTTATTAAGCCTTTAACTTACTTGAAGTTTTTCAAATAACCTAGCAAAGAGATCGTTTGTAGAGTTTTTCCCAGACCCATTTCATCAGCCAAGATTCCATTAATGCCGTTCTCATACAAGGAAATCATCCAATTTAAGCCCCGCACCTGATAGTCACGCATTTCTCCGTTTTTGATATAACTTGGAGAGCTCTCGAAACGAAAGATCTCCTTCGATTGTGTGTCCTCAGCCAACAATTCCTCATCCTCTTCCTGTTCAGTTTTTCGGTGACGATGACTAAAGCAAGTCAAATATTAGTTACTTTTTTCAATACTTTAGCTAAGCCTAAACTTACTCTGCGTTGTCTTTGTCATCTTTCTTATCTTTGATCTTCTTGGGTCGACCGGCCTTCGGCTTAGTTGGGCTTTTCGTGCTGTTTGTCATGAAATGTGTGAAAATTTCGGTTTGCTTCAACAAGAAGTCAAACCGCTTGCCGCGGTCTGTTTCAATTTTATTGTCGAACTCCACTTCCTTCTCCGCAGAAGAAGTTGTCTCCTCGGAAGTGGTTTCATTCTATGTAAACAAAAATATTAGTAGAATAACATAATCATAATACAAAACATTTGTATTTATGTTTTTTTTTTTAGCATTTTAAGAGTGTCTGTCGGCGTTGAACAGCTGTGCTGTGCGACGCTTCGCAAAAAAAAAAAGAAGCGGGTGCTTCGCTGTCTGCGGCTTTTTTCTTTTTTATATTTCAATTGCAATTATTTTCTTACCGAATTTTCCTCATTTCCTTCCAAAGCTTCTGTCTTTTCTTCTTCCTTAGACATTTCTAAAAATATAACTTATAATTTTTTGATTGTTTTGTGAATAATTTGCGATATAAAACTGGTAAAATATTGTTTTAAAAATGTTTCTGGATTTTACGCTCACTCTCGCAACATGAGCAGCTAAAATAATTTGGTTGAATGAGAAAATTGAAGATTGTCGTCAAATTGAACAAGCTCCTCAAAGCAGTGTTGCACTTTAACAAAAATGAAGGGATTTTCCCGAATCAATACAAACTAATTCTAATTTAGACATTTATATTTATATTTTTTCCTTCTTTGAGTTTTATAAATATGCTTCGGTTTCTACAACGTTCATAAAATTATATATTTTGAGATAAGCTAGAATTTTAAGTAATTATAAGTGAAGATTTACAATCCTGAAATATCAGTTTTAGCGCGAAAAAACGCGGCAAGCACGCTTCACAACATTGTTACCAGCTTTGAAAAATTTCTGGGATTTTGTGCCAAAACGTTATGAAAATATCCCTAATTGCACAATGTATTACATATAATGATATATTAGATTACTAAGAGTAATTTCAAATATTATATTAATATTTAATACAAATGGTTATTTTGAGAATATCAAAGTTGAGCACAATATATAAGAGAGAAAAATAAGGAAAATCCATGAAAATTATGCAAATAAACGACGGAATCACAACATACATACTTGTATGTTAATATTGTTGAATTAACGAAGTTGTTTCGAAGTCATAAAACAGAAACTTCCCATTCACAGACCGTCCATGACAAGTCGCGGAAATGGATGTAATGCGGACTATTATAGGGGACAACAGGTCAATAGGATACGTTTGGGTAAGGTAGAGAGGCCAGTGCTATGACGTTGTCGCGCGAATACAGAGCGACTGTATCGAATTTCCCAATAAGGCAATTAGAGCTGCCCCCTGTATTTTTGTCCGCAGTCTACCGACGACCTTACCACCACACATACACATACACATACACAGCCATGACACCCATTAAACTCCTCATTTCGCTTTCAACGGAGTTACGCATGGAGCGAACTGAAGACAACAGGAGATGTCGCTTTAGAAGTGTGGACTAGAACACGTGTCCCCCCTTCTCTGTCTCGACGTCCCTTACAAACAGAGACAGGCGTCGCATGCGACAATCCGCAATCGAACGATTGGCCAATCAATGCCTGTGGCTGCGAACCGTCATCCATTTTGTGTTTGGGGCTTCCCTCAACGTGGCTCCAACTGTGACGTTCTTAAGGGCAAAAAACCCCAACAACAACAAGAAGCGAATCCGAAGCCAAGTGGGGAAAAAATTAACAACTATGGAGGCAAATTATAGGCCGAAGTATAGCGAAGGATACCGTGGAGTTGGCTGGAGCGGGCGGGAGCCGTAGCCGAAGCCGCGGCTGAAAGCGAGGCCAACCTCGCTCGCTCGACAGACTAATTTTAATTTTTTCCTTCCTTGCCATGCCAGGCCGAGCCAAACGAAGCTAACGTCATGGCATAGCACGGTCTGGTCTGTTCTACCTCTAGCCTCAGCCTCTAGTATGCAGTGTTTTTGTATGCAAACAGAACTGAGCGACAACCTTAAGTAAATTTATATCGTGCTAGAAATTTGTAGCCGCTGTTGTTATGTTGTTGTCCATACATACACATACACAAACACACGCACGTGCAAGTGGATAGGAGAGTCGATGTGTGTGTATGTATTTACATATGTACGTGTGGACGTCAAGTCCCCACGCTGTGCCTGGCAGGGAGGGAACGAGATGGAGTCAAATTGCATGCACACTTTGCTGCAATTAAGAAGTTGAGAAGGATTCGCTGAAGTCGACTCGCGGAAGAGATTGATATTGGCGAGCCGATAAACTGAAGGAGCCGTATCCACACTGCAATCAGTGTTTCAATCTCGCCACGTTCCACAACTGAAGTCTGAAGTCCGGCACTGAAGCCGGCTTCGGGCGGACGACTTCTTGGCAACAGGAGCTCACGCTCTCTCTCTCTCTCTCACACCTATTGTGTTGTTAATTGAAGTGGCCGTATTCACACGCACGCCAGAACCTACATAATTACAGACACAATCACACACACTCACAGAGAGCGAGAGCGAGAGAGCCAATAGTTTAAGCGAAAGTAAATCACGAGAAAAGAATGCCATATTTCAAAACAGAATGAAAATAAGCCCAGAAGGTCCCGACTGGAGGGAGGATGGGAATGGGCCACGGAGGCCCCAGGGAGGCCCCCGAGAGCCGCCCGGGCACCCGACGCTACGCGACGCGACCCGACCCATCGCGAGCCCCATCGAAGCCAAACAGCTAAAAACAGTCGCAACTCACTTTGACGTTATGTGTTTATTTATATGTGTTGTTGTTATGGTTCTTGTGCTTCGTGCTATCGTTGTTATTGCTATTGTTATTGTTCTTGCTATTGTTGTTGTACTTCTTGTTGTTGTTGTTGTTGTGTTTCCTTTATTATTATTATTGTTGCTGTTTCGTGGTTTTTGTTTTGCTCTGTCGAGCTTTTGAAGTTCGTCAGAGCTTCAAAGACATCGGAGCATTTGCACTCGCTCAGTTCTTTATCGACGGCGAAAGGATTCCAACGCGATTCGCTCTCTCGCGGCCAATTCGCATTCAAATTCAAATTGAATAAAGCCCAACGGTACACACACACACAACCACACACCCACACACCCACACAAAACACCACTAACACACGCGGGCAGACGGACCGACACACAGACAGACATAGGCCGTGGACGTGCGCGCCATGTAATTTGAGTTCGTTCTTCCGCCATCGGCCAGGAGTGCGAAAGACTTCGTTTCGTCGTCTCCAGCAAATTACGGTTATTCAGGCGGCAGACAACCGTTATTATTTGACACGGACGCGCGAACGGTCATCGGAGCTTCGCATCCGCCCAACCAATCATCCAGCCCTCCCTCCACCCATCCCTCCGCCGTCTTTGGCCACGATCTGGCTGCGAATATTGGTCGTCGGAGCATTCGGGGCGAATAATTCGGAATTTTTTGAAAAGCTAGAAGCTGGCAAGGAGGAGTTATTACGAAACACATCTCGCTGGAGACTGGGACTCGGAAATCGGACATGTGACCAAGCCCAGCATTGCTTGTGCGCAATAAAACCCCGAAAACCGGAGGACGACCCTGAGTCACTGGGTCTGGACGGCGTCTGGCGGTCAACTGGACAACTGCACCGATGGCAACGTCGTCATCGGCGCCGACCAGCGACGAAGTCACTCCATCGTGAATCGCGAGCGTTTGTGATTGGAAAACCGAAATCGCCTGTTCTTGTTCGACTTGTTGTTGCATAATAAATACTATTGCTGTGGCTGCGGCCCAAGATCGGAAAAGGGTCGACTGTGATTGACTGTTCCAAATGTATTTGAAGAATAATTCAGTTAAATCAATTAAAAATATCCACAAAATAAAAGTCACAAAATAAAATAAATACAAAATGAAATAATTACAAAAGAATATAATATTATTAGAAATAATTATAAATAGCAAATATTAAACCATTTAAATAATTACAAATAAAAAATAATGCAGTACATCAAAGAAATAGAAAACCAAATAGTTACACAAATCAAATAATTACAAAACAAAAATAAAAATTACAATAATGTATAAAAAAAATACATAATTAAAAATTCAAATAATTACAAAATTCAAATAATCAAAAAATCAAATAATTCTAAAAACTCAATAAACACAAATCAAAAAAGTAGAAAATAAAATAATAACAAAATAAAAAAAAACACAAAATCAAATAAAAACCAAAATTCAAATAATTACAAAAATAAAATAATGACACAAATCAAATAATTTTAAACGGTTATCAACACAAACGATCCAAAAAAATAAAAACACAAGCAATTAAAACAAAAACCGAAATTACAAACTACTGAAAAGTTGAATATAAAAGTGCGAAAACGTTGGAATCCTCAAGTACTACGGCCAAAGGCGGTGCGAGGAGACAACTAATTAAGTAATTGAATCTGCGAATTAGTGGCTGACAAATGAATATTAATAACATGCTCTCGAAAACGATAGAGGACAAGGAAGACGAAGAGGATGAGGGGAGGAGGAAGAAGAAGAAGAAGCAGACCCACGAAGAAACCTTGACTTATAATTTATTGCAGAGTTTTCAATTTCGAAATTATGAAATCCGTTTTTGAACCCACGCAACCGGCACCGACGCTTGGTCGCTTGGTCACAATTTCATTGTCTTCGTGTTCGGTTCGGTTCGGTTCGGTTCGCGTTCGGTTCCTGCTCCGTTAATTGAGATTAATTCGCGTGCACGTGAACGAGAGACGATTAAGATTAAGCTGACGATGGAGATCGAGATGACGATGAGGAACAGCTCGTGGCATCCGTATGGAAATCAAAGCGTTCGCGATCCCGCCCAGAAGCGCGGCTCCGGCTTTGATTTCCATTTCCATTTCCATTTGAAGAGCGCGAAGGTTTCCGATCCAGATCTAAGTCACTTTCGAATCGCGCGCTCCACGACGGCCGACCGGAGCCGACCGAATCGCACACCCTACAACCGGCAGCGAGCGACCGACCACACAAACTGTTTGTTTTCGCCTTCCCCTGAATTCGCAGAGTTCTCGCGGCTCTTGATCGTGGTCGGAGTTCGCTTGGGAGGCGGCAGGTGCGACTCGGGGGGGTTGGGGGGATCCTCGTCGGCTGGGTGGTGCCACCTGGTGCGGTCCAGACCCGTTGTAACTCGCACTCATTCACTCACCATCATCATCACTTACTCATTCATTCATTCATTCATCCGAGCACGTCTCGGTGGCGAGTGTGCGAGATGGCGATTACAACAAGGAAGTGTAATTGCAGCGAGCACACTCTCACACACACACACACACACACGCGCCAGTTGCGTTCGCCTCCGACTCCTGTCCGCCCAGGGATTTCCCCCGGGCTGGAGTGTTTGAAACCCAAAGCCGCGGCTCGGCTCGGTTTGGTCTTCTCTCCATCTTCTTCTCCACCCCAGGGGCGGTTCATTCGCATGGCTCATGGCGGGAACCGGGGCCGATTCGAATTCGGTGGCGGAGACCCTCGTGTGCCGTTATCAGATCCTTCTCCTGATAGGGAGAGGGAGATGCGGAGAGGCAGAGTTAGGGATAAAGAGGACAGGATACAGAGACAGAGTTACCGAGACAGAAAGACAGAGAAAGAGATAAAAATTCATATTCATATTCACGTCGCAAGAAGTCATCCCAGTTTGACCAGTAGCGATGCCTGTTCCTGGAGTGCGGATTCCCAAGCACAGCCTAAGCCGGAAGTTCGACAATTGGCGCGATCTCAATTGGCGATCGGGACTTCTGGATCGGGGCTCGTGCTTCCTGCCATCCCTCGGTCAATTGGCCGGCAATGGATCCGCGACTATCGACGATCGACGATCGACGATCGACGATCGCCTATCGATCGACTCGCGATCGCCGCCCTCGGTCGCTGCCCGTGTCGACCGCGTCCGCGTCCGCTTCCGAATCTGCCGCACGCGCCGACTCACGGCTCACGGCCCACGGCTCGCCACGCGGAATGCTCTTAATTGATAATAACGAAACGCAACTGGGAACGACGAAAGACAAGTGGAAAAGATAAGAAATCTAGCGAGCGATCGCCTGCTGCTGCGGAGAGATCGAGATGGAGATCGCCACTGAGATCGGGCCGCCAACGAGATGCAAGATCACGATCACGATCAAGGACAGGAAGGCCGGCGACCGTCATGCGATCGCCTCGCCAACGCCTCGTTTTCCCCACCTTCACCTCATTTTGCTCACCTTCTCCTCTCTTGTCTCCCACCTACTCCTCTGTTTCCTCCCACCTCCGCCTCGCCTCGCCTGGCCTCACATCGCGATCGCTCGGATCGATAACAGAGGAATCGCGGTGAAGGAGGGACAGACAGGGGCAGGGGACAGAGAGAGAGGGGGACTGGAGAGGAGCAGATCTGGAGATGGCAATTGCTTTCATATTTAAGATCTTGGAAGGGCATTTCCTAATGCAAATGATAATGTCGCCGTCGGAGCTCGCGCTGTGGGCCCCCGATGGATCGCCGTCGCTGCCACCGTCGCCGATGTCGAGGTACGGCCGGCCATCGGCTGGGGGAAATTATGGAAAACCATCGAATTGAAAGAAAGTAAACGGTTTCGTTTAAGTGCGGCGGGCACGCGATTCAATTGCAATGCTTTGGACGACAACGACAACGACAGCAACAACAACAACGACAACAATAGTAGAAACAAACATACAAAAGTTCGCCAGGAACACATGAGCAAATGGTCGTTACAAATGCACGATTTGTCAGATATATTCACATAGTTGATAGGCAGATGGATGGATATATGTGTGAATATGGAAATATATGAATACTTGAGTGTGAAATGGCATCTAAGCCACAGCCGAGGAAACACTAGACCGAGCCGACACCGCAGCACACTCCGTCCCATGGCGGGGGATCGTCGTAGTCGTCGTCGTCAGGCCCGGAGATCGCTCGATGGAGGCACAGAGAGGAGGGAGGGACGGACGGACCGACGGATGGATGACGAGCCGACAAACTGATCCACACGGCAGTGCCGGAATGCCGTGTGGATGCGCGAAAGATATTCATTTCGCAATTGACCACAATCCGAGCTGGTTCGCTTCCGTCTCTGCTCTCGTAGTCAACGTCGTCTGCGCTCCGATCGACTTCGCAACGCCCGGCGCGGTCCCGAGACATTCGTCGCCGTCGTCGTCGATTCCAAAGTTTTCGTCGTCGGTTTCGTTGTACAAAATTTGAACCGGCCTCTGTGGACTCTCGATCCCTCCTCCTGCGCCGCCTCCTCCTCCACCATTCGTGGCGATCGCAACGACTTCCTCTATATCACTTCCTCAGTTTCAGTTTCCTGCCTCGTGGGCCTCGTGCGCCGAACACGCGGGCATCGAAGCGAGGAACGCGCGATTCGTGGCCTGCGACTCCTTCGATCCTTCGGGCAGTGCGATCGTGACGTCATCGGGCGTATTGGCGACATCGTCAGCGTCATTGACTAAGTGTGAAATTGCCATAAGGACGACAATTAGGACTACAGCAAATGCGCTTCACAGCCATTGATTCGGCTTCTTCACCGTCCTTACCGTCGTCTTCTTCCTCGTCCTCTTCATCGTCCTGGCCGCCTTCTTCAATTGCATGTGTTTAACGGCCGTTTAACATCCGTCGTCCGCAGCTCGTCGTCTCATCCAGCCTCGTCCTTGTCCTCCAGCTCCACCCCCCCCACAGCCCGTGTCCCTCCAGCGAGCGATTAACTAAAAACTAATGAGCGCGAACATTTTCTAACTACAACGACCAACGTGCAATTGTCAGCAAATCGACGTTCGTGAGTGTGCATTTGTGTGAATAGTGCGAAGGAGTCGGAGAACGAGAAGGAAAGAAAAATTGACTGCAGTGTCCTTTCTCTCAATTATGACATTCCCGCATCCGCAGAAAGGGAGATGAGTTGAGATTTTATTTGTTTATTTTTTGTTTGATCGTTAACATAATGCTGGATAACTACTTGAATCTATTCATATCATTTGGATTGGGATTTATACTGATGTGGTAAGAATCCAATAAAAAATAATACTTTTTTTCCACTTCACCGAGCGACCGACGTCAGCGAAACTGACTGACGAAACCGCGCATCCGGTTGACGAATTCCGGTTGGCGAACATTTCGCGAATTTATCGCCGACCAATTGGCGAACCAGGCCAAATGTCCTGCGGCCACGCAACGACCGCGAGGCACCGTCGATCGCGGCCGTCCGTCCGTCTGTCTGTCCTTCGTCGGTTTGTCCTTCCGTTTGTTGGTTTGTACTTCCTTTTGTCGGTTTGTCCTTCCGTTTGTTGGTTTGTCCTTCCGTCCTCTCGTCCGTCCGTCCCTTCCCCGCTGTTAACGCGTTCCAGGCACAAGCTCGAGAACCAGCCCACAATTAGCGAATTCACCGCGCCTCCGGCCGATCGCAATTGCCAGCTAATTAACAGGAACTCCACCAATTCCAAGCAATCCCCTCAAATCCTCACCAGTCCTATCCAATCCAAACCAACCCAAACCGGTCCAACCAATCCAAACCATTCCAATCCAATCTTTTCCGATCCGATCCGACCCAGTCGCCCCCCCAGTTCACGGCGGCTTCACCAGAACTCGGGGCCGTCTTCCGATGGCGTGAACACGATGCAGCGAAGGGAGGGGGTGGGCACGAGTTGATTCCGACATATTCAGAGACTAATTGGCTCTCCAAGGAGATGGCTCCAGAACAGGAAGGATGGGAGGGTGGATGGGCGGACAGACGGAAGGAGGCGAAGATTGGGACGAGGATGGAGACGTGGACAAGGATGAGGATGGGGCAGGCGAAGGGGACGTGGCCACTGACAAGGCTGAGGGCCGAGGGCTTCGGGTGTAGCAGGGCGAGAAAAATGAACTCATTGACTGTGTGTGTGTCTGTGGCGGGCATGTGTGGACATGTGTGTGCCTGTGTGAGTGTGTGTGCGGCAGCATTTGGCGACACAGGCCAGGGCGGGCGAAACACGTTCAAGGTCGACCAATCAGGGCTCCGCAAACGACACCTTAGCACGAAACTTTAAAGCCGAAGGACACGTTATGGCTCATAAATCGAGAGCTACAGCTCGTGTTCGTTCTTCTGTTGACTCGATTTGCCCCAGCTCATTCGATTTGTTTTGCCTTTGGGTTTGCTTTTGCCTTTTCCCGTTCCTTTGGCTTTATTTTGCCCTTTCTCTGGCTTTGTTTTGCCCTTTCTTTGGCTTTGCTTTTTTCTATCCTTGGCTTTACTGTGCTTTGCTTTTCTTTTTAGTTACTCTTTGGCTTTGTTTTGCTCGCTTTTCCTTTGCTTTGGCTTCGCCTTTGCCGTAGCCTTTGCTTTTCTTTCCTTTCCTTTTCTTTCCTTTCCTTTATGGACAATTGTTTGAAACCCTCTCTTGCTTACTTCCAGGCTGACCAACTGCGCGGAGGCCCAAATGAACTACACAACGAAGTCTCGAGTGGTTCTTCCACCAAATTATGTCAAGGGCAAGTACACCGTTTCACTTTCGCACTCACGACACCCAACCCCCCTTGCCCTCTTCCCAACCCCTTCCAGGATCCTCCGATCGCTCGAAAGCAAATGACACGAGTGATGATTGTATTATGATTAGTGTGATTGTCATCATTTCAAGTCACGGTGGGCTCAGGGGCCAGGGGAAGACGAAGGGGGAGCAGGAGGTGGGATTAATGGAAGAAGACCTTTCCATACATATATATGTGTGTGTGTGTGTTTATTCGAGTCCGATTTTCCATAGCAATGAGAATTAGAAAAGCATTTCCTATTGTTATTCGTCCTTCCGCCGGCGCGAGGGGTGGGGGAGGTGGACGAAATTAGCTCATGTATTGTTTCAGCCATTGCGTGACTCGGCTCGAATCCCTGCCAACTGCCTGGCCCAAATGCCACGGAGTTGACGAACTTTTGCCATAATTTTCGGGCTCCTTCTCTCCTCGCCTTCCTTTTCCCCTTTTCGTTTCAGTTTATGAAAAATGAGTTCGTTTCACTTTGGCTTTTGTGATCCAGAGCTCGCTGAATGGTACGGAAATTCGAACGAATTACACAAATACACTCAAAGACGTCCAGACACACACACAACAGACACACAAACGTGCAGAAAAACAGACATGAATTCATACACATACATTTTTACGCTGTCACTGGTCCTACGCTCTGGTCGCGAGATGCCAACTTCTGATTTGTGCTTGTGTGTGTGTGTGTGTGTGTGTGTGTGTATGTGTGTGTGCATGCAAATAATTGCGTCCACTCAATTTGGCTCCTACGCGAAGTGCCACGGAGTTGGCAATGAGTTTTTGGCGAAAACAAAACGAGGCGAGCAACGAGCGAACGACTCGTGACCCTGATGCGATGTGGTTTGAAAGTGTATCGATTTATTAGTGCCAACATTTCGAAGGCGAAGACACACACACACACACACACAGAACATGGTTTATTTAAAGCCGGAACGTCCGTCCATTCGTCCTCCCGTCCGTCGAAACGCACGGGTCCCTGCGGCGACCTTGAACTTGGCGCTTTCCGAATGGCGCCAACACCAGCGACGACTTTCGAATTCGCAGACGCCGAAAGTCTCCGCTGCGGCTCCGCGCCCTGGTAATGAACACGAGCACGAATTTCGCGGCGAATCGGCCGGCCGAACACCTGCAAGGACGGCCCGGTCCTCGGCCCACGGCCCCGTCTCCCATGTCGCCGCCGCCGCCGCCAGTGTGTGCAGGTGTGCGTGCGTGTGTTCGCGGTCCGCGCCGACTGCTCGTCACCCACACAAGCACACGAAGGCACATCTGGCCTCGCTGCACGATTGCACTCACGTATGTATGTGTGTGTGTGTGCGCGTATGAATACATTGCGCCTATGGGCGAAAACTGTGCATTTCCGGTTCCGGGCCGCCTCCGCAGACCGCCTCGAGTGATCCCTGATCGCAGCGACTGCTCCTTGAGACGCAACCGCCAACTCACACCAACTCACACCATCTCTCACGGATGCAGCTATGAAAACCACGCACACACTCACACATGTGAAATGGTTGCGGTCGCGGACGTCGTTTGGGCAAATAATGGCCACATTGGCTGCTCGCAAATGCGTCTTCATTCCTTCCTGCGCTGCTCCTCACGGCACTGATCTGGAGTGAAATGTCGTTCAATAATTAACAAAATCAATACCATGGCGTTGTGTGCGTGTTGTGTAATGCGAGCGACTCCCACGAGTCCCAATTAGGCCGGGCCTTACGCACCAGGCCCCGCCTACCGCCCTCCGTCCTCCCGCACAGCCCGACCCGATCCCAGCGGGCAATAAAAACGAAAAACGAACGCGAACGCACTGGGTTCGCGACTTCCGACACATCTAATGTCGCCCCGGACTCCCCACTCCGCGTATTTATTGTCAATAAACCGTCATTATTCCGTCATTCGATCAAGATTTATTTGGCAATCGCACCAGAGCACCGCGAGACTATTGGAATGATTGATTGGTGGAATTTTATTGTATGCCATTGTCGAGTTTAATTGAATCGTTCGCTAAGACCCGATCCCCTTTTCCATACACCACGCACACACTCCCTCACACACACAATTGTAATTTGGTGCTCATTTTTGTTTTCTGTGTGTCCTTTGCAGAAATTCGACCGCCTTCGAAAAAAGGTTCCCCGGTGATAGTAGATTTTAGTATATTTGTTGTAGATATTAACTCAATTAATGTAGAGGACATGGACTTTAGGTGAGTACGAATGATCTGCAACACACACACGCACACACGCACACATGTGCATATTTGTGCGAACATTTATAATTGAAATATCGGCGTAGAATTCGTGTGTGATGATCATTTGTCGGTTTGTATGTGTATTTTTAGAGTAGATATGTTTATACACCAGCGCTGGATGGAATCCAGATTAGAGATATCCGACGACATCTTCGAGGAGGGAGATGACTACGTAACGTTGCTTCCAGAATTTTTCGACAACCTATGGCAGCCCGATCCCTATTTCCTAAATTCCAAAATTGCAGGTGAGCGCGAATCCTCCCGATTCCATCACAACCATCCATCCCCCGTTATTATCAGTGTTGTTTTTCCGTTCTCATCTCGAGCATTGTGTAGTCTCTAATACATTTACTAGGCATCTACTACGCATCTACTACACTGATCGTAGTCAATTCAGTACTAAACTCAAATAAACTCCAACTCGAACCCCCGAACCAATTGAACTCAACTCGACCTCGAACTGGAACTCGAACTTGACATCGAACTCCAACTCCATTGAAATGCATGTTTGATTCATGAATTGTATTTATTTCGAGTGAATTAATTTTTAGTGTTATTAGTGTCGTTTTTTTTTTCTTGGTTTTTCGTTCGGTTTCAGTTGTTTTCTGTGTATCAGTGTCAGTATGGTTTTGTTAATAATAATTATGTATTTTGAATTTTTATTGTTACTACAACAACAACGACAACAACAACTAGGATACGGGAGTCCATTTATTGCTACGACTTCTCGACTACGTGGCAGGGATGAAAGAGAAACGAAAAACTTTCATCTTGAAAAGGCTTTAAGTATAAAACATGACACTATTAAGTTCAAATTATCGAAAACGAAACAAAACAAAAACCAAAGCAAAAATCAACTCAAATTAAAGCAAACTTCACTCAGTTGTCAGTTGCGAACATGTTCTTTTGTAACGAAAACAAGACCAAACCAATCATTATTGTAAAAACAAAACAAAAAAAAAAACATTTGGGGGAGACGTAAGAGATAGAAAAAGGCGCCGCTCCTGTTGTTAACCATAGATAATTCATAGTTTTTCAGTTCTTAGTACAACATTTCTTACCTATGATTTCGTAACTTAAGTCTTATTTTGCAGGCGTTTTACTGAAACCAAACTATCATATAAATCAACTCAAATGAATGCAATGTTTTTGGCATTCGTTTTTGCATACGTAAATTAGACACGCATTTCAAACGAGCTTCAATGTTCTAATCTAAAAAGTAGTTTTTGCATAGTTATCTGCCAACACTTGGAATAAATCAGTTCGGCCAGTTCGGAAATTTATCTATTAGCGAAATGGTTAAATTTCGGAATTTGCGGCCAGCATTGGCGCGATTAAAACTCTGTCTCCCCTTTGGGTTTTGTTATCATTTTTCACAGTGCACTGCAAATCACAGAATTTTCCTTCTGTTCTCAAATGCTTCTATATCCAGCAAATCCCAGGCAAAGAATATGCAAAATTATTTTCCCTTGCGTTTAAACTCATGGGTTGTACCGCGATAAACTTTAGAGCCAAACAGGATATAAATTAAAATGAATTTAAAATTTATAAAACTGAATCCTTCTGAATAATTATTTACATGTAACCGACAAAAAATATTCAATGCAAGAAGTGATTCGTTGTTACAAAAAAATAGGGTGGCGGAGTGTTTTCTTCGAAAGTGCAGTTAAACACTCCGCTTGCACTGTTTCCGGCAACTTATGGCCGTAGGTGGGCCATTAGCAATTTTTATAAATAATCGAACCATGGACGTTTGGGATTACGTGACTGGCAGCAATGAATATGATGGAATGAATTTTCATGGGTCATGACACTTCACCGGCCGGGAGTCAGTTCTCCACCGCCCACGAGGAATCCCTACCACGGCATCGGCGCCTCGATAAGAACGTGGGGGTGTTGCCTTGCATTCAAGGACGAATATATTTTAAGTGTTGTGTGGTCCGACCAATCGACCGACCGACCTAAACCCGTTTCAATGTCGCCAACCAAACAAATATCGGCGAGTCTGTTACGTGACGGAAATAGATTTTTAACTGATTAAATCTCGTCTGTCCTTTACAAAGTTTCCATTCTCCAGCTGTCGACAGTCATTATATGAATAAATCGATGAGAGTACCGAATATCCCTGGACACAGACGATTCCTACTGTGTAGTATTCGAACTTTTACGAGGGAATTTCATAAGTAAACACCAGCGCTTTTTCTCGCATATTCCACTAATTTTTCGTTCAGCATATTCGCTTCTTTACTAACTTCGTTTGTTCCATGCATGAGTTAATTTGGCGGGAGTTAATTGAGCCAAGACACACCGTTTCCACATCCGGTGCCATCGCGCACAACTGCTTCCAGCTTCGCACCCGTTCTCACATCGCAACCGTTTTCCAAACTCGCACGTGTTTCCAAAGAAATTAATGTTTGAGAAAAAAAAAAAAAAAAAACAAAAAACGAAATAGTATTTAAGGATAGACATTTGAGAGATGGGGATGTGTGGTACAAAGGAGTGTTATTTGATCTTGCAGAAATCGCCACCCTCACGCATAAGTTCACCTCGGTGACCCTGTACAAGAACAAAACGGTGCGGTATGCAGCACGGATGCATGCCATCATCGCCTGCCAGATGGAGTTCCAGCTGTACCCGATGGACATCCAAGTCTGCCCCATTTACATCGAGAGCTGTCAGTACCCGTGGATTGTTCTGTTCCACCCTACGGAGAAATTGTCTATAACGTGTTCTTATTGCAGTCTCTGCCAACAACCACAAGGTGAAGCTACGCTGGTCCGACTCGGGGGTCACCTTGAATCCGGAGTTGAAGTTGCTGCAGTACAACCTCGGACAGCCGCTGGAGCTGGAGGAAAGCGATGGCTACATGCCCGAAAAAGTTGGCAACTTCTCGCGCCTAACGGTCTACTTTCGATTCGAGCGCCAAATCGGCCATCACTTGATACAGACATTCGCCCCATCCTCGCTGGTTGTGATGCTGTCCTGGTTCAGCTTCTGGCTCGGCCTGGACGCGATTCCGGGCCGCGTCACACTCCTCGTCACCTGCATGCTGACCCTCGTCACCATGTTCACCGGCTTGAGGGCCGACATACCGCCAGTGGCCTACGTTAAGGTGAGGCGGATCGACCGAGTTCTCTGAATTTGTGATTTTGTTTACTCCCGCAAGAGTTGGCAACAACTTAACAACTTGTTTATTCTCTCATAAGGCTCTTGACCTGTGGATGGCCGGCTGCATGGTGTCGGTGTTTGCTGCTTTGGCCGAGTTTGTTGTTGTCAAAGTGCTGGACGTCCAATACCAATACCAAATAAATAAAGTACCAAAAGTGTTGCCAATGGCAAGTATTATCCATTATTTACCACATCCTCATACCTTTATGTACATATATATAAATTTTATTGACAAATGTATTTTTAAGCACCCAGTACACATATATAAATATATATAAAAATGATATGCCGTTTCGTGCTCGATTTCGAAAAATTCATACAAAAATAAAACCAATAAAGAAGAACAAATTAAATATGTATATCTATATATTTTTATATGTACGTTTCTCATGTGTAGCGCATTAGTAATATGGAGAAAGGACAATGTGCAACGGTGGCCAGTTGGGAGGGTGGAGCTGTTCGCTCGCGAAAGGCCACGCAAACGCCGACCACGCCGGGACAAGTAAATATTTTGATTTTGCTTTCATTGTGCATCTTTCTTTCTTTAGTAATTTATGTCCTATATCTACAATATGTCTAATCCGCCAAACCATGCCGACAGCATATCGCATGTAGTCGCATCCAGGAGCTGAGGATAGGATTCTAGTGTTCTAGTGGTGACGGGTCTAATATGCATAAAAACAAAAAAACAAAACAAAAAAGAGGAAAAAGTTCTAGTAGTTTGCGATTCTCTGTACATAAATATGTATCTCTCAGTAGCTATAGCATAGACATCAGCTTAAATCTGTCCGCTCTTCTACCCTTCCGGCGCTGCTAGCTAGCCAAGTTTCCGGGATTCAGGAGAGGAATTAGTGACCTTGGTAGATTAGTAGATTGTTTGGGTCTTTTTTATAGTGCATTATTTTCGTTCGATCTTTTGTTGTTATTGTTCATTCATTTGCACTAGTATTATTCTATTGACAACTGATCTTCTGTAATCATTTCAAGCTGTCTATGTGTATACTTAATTTCCATTGCTTATTCTAGACATCGCTGCAAGGTAATGGTGGTCCACCGAAGCCGGGTCGGCGCCAGAGTCTGCTCTCCGTGGCTTGGACGGACACCGACACCGGTGTGGAGAAGATCATGTGGCGCGAAATCGACAAAGTCTCGCGAGCCGTTTTTCCAATACTGTTCTTCGTCTTCGTCCTCTTGTACTGGCCGATACTGCTGATGAAATCCTCCTAGGACTTGGGGAGCTCCAGAGGGCACTCATCTGGACTCCGTTAAAACATTGCAAATTTAATAATCGAACCCCAGCAAATGATCGAAAATTCGATTCGAACATGTAGTATATTTACTGCAAAATATTTAATGCCTACTCATTCGTTTCCATACAATTTTCAGTTCTTGTATAAAAAAACAAAAACAAACCGCTATGTATATTGTAAGCCGAGAAATCGTGAGGCAGATATTCTATATGATTCTTAAGATAAATTGTAAATTATGATAATAGAAATAATTACTAAGATTTTCCAATAAGTACGAAAATGCCTGTTAATTTTTTTCTGAGACAATCAGTTCCAACTTCACCTCTAAGAAAAACATTTTTTAAATTAAATTTGAATTATTTATGCCGAGTAGAATTAGTCCGTGGAAATGTCCTTTGATTTATTTTTGTGGCTATGTAGGAAGCCCTCGATTTTTGGTGATTTATTGCTTTGGTGAATTGCGCGACCACCGGTAAATGCCTTGCGAATCAACAATGCCATATTTTTATATATATACAAACATACATATGTATAGTATGTATTCAATTTACATAGGCAAAGTATATACTGAATACTGTCGAAGTCGAGGGAGAAACAAATTTTGCACAGAAACAATTTTATATCCTGATAATTAATACGAGAGAAACAATAACAAGTGGTGCTTTAGAAAGAAACAAAGAAAAATATAATCACACTTAGATGAGAATTAGTTCGGCTTTTGCGGTTTTAACGAACATTTCACTTGTTACAAATTAAGCAACATATTATTATTATTAACTTTACTACCCTTAAGCTTATGAGATAATGACCTACCAGGGTAGTGCACAATTTACTAATGTTATTAGATTTATATTTATTTTCTGAGAAATGTTCCATACATAGTGTAGTAATTTATAATAAGTGATTATGATGTCTTCGGAATCGAATATATAAACGTTATTTTAAACAAACTATACTATTAACTTTTGTTTTAGCCTGATATAGGGATATCGTTCTATAAACTTTTAAGCTAAACTAACAGATTTTACTGTCTGTTTGGCTACTGCACCAAAATAAATGCATAATTGTTTGTTCCATTTTCCATATGAACTCTTTGATTTTGTTTATTATGTCTATCATTAGCCGCGCGAAAAAAATTAAACTTTATATGCCTAATACTATTCATTTTAGTACAAATCCACTGTAAATTAAGCGAAAATATTTATAATACGTTATAATGATGTGTATTATGAATGCAATAAATAACAAGTAAACAATAAATGCACGTTTAATCTATATTCATTTTTTTATTTATTTAGCTAGTTTATAAGCTGTACATACATACATTTATTTATTTCCTTAAAAAAATACATACAAACAAACCTTATGCTACATGAAATAAAAATAAATATTTTCCAGTCATCCTATTCTTCATCACTTTCATCCGAATTCACTTTCTCTGCATTCTTTTCTTCTATGCTATTCTGGTTGTCTGTATTCATCAGAAGTAACTCTGACTCATCTGTGTATTTGGACAAATCCAAATTGTCGTTTTGTTTCTCAGAGAAGCCTCCGGGATTTTTCGCTGCATCAATCAGAACCCGCATTGTATATTTGTTGAAATCACATCTAAAAAACAAGAGTTATATTACTCTGAAATCGTTGACTTGATATTCATACATTTTATTCAGCATTTCATATTTCCGCGACATGCTTTCGTGTAATGCCAGTAGAGATTGATGTTGGAAAACGTTATCCTTGATGCCATGACTATCAAGTAGACAGCAAACCCATTGCAGGTAAAACTCAATATGTGGCGTTGATTGTATCATGCGCGCTATGTTCTTTAACAGTCGATGTGCAAATTCCGACGATAACATCGAACAAATTAGTTCAACTGAAATAATTGTAGGTTTAATATTTCACCGTTGAGATTGTAAATGCATACACCAGAAACTTACTGTCCTTGTAAGGTATTCGTTCCACAACCAAACTGATCAAATTCGTCTCATTCAATTTCAATGACATCGTGAGAGCTTTTACAAAATCACCACGTTTCAAGGAGTCCTTGATCGATTTTGGGGTCACCTCAAGCGACAAATCGAAGGGATCAAAAACCACACCTTGAACACAGAAGCAATATTATTTAGAGGGCCAACTCATATGGAATATAATATACCTTTATCTAATGAATATACACACAGTCCTTCAGTGCACGCTGTAGCAAATGTTTGTCCAGTGGGTGAAAATTTGACACCAAATACTTTTACCTCGGGCTTGTAGTTTCTGGTCGCCATGTCGCCCTTTTGTACACCAGGCAGCCGTATAGTAACTTTTCCGCCTTCTAGTTCTTCTCGTTGTTCCACCAGAGCCATGTTGCCAAACTCAGTAAGACTTCTGTGATTGATATATTCCTATAAATTGAAACGTGAAAAGTCGATAATATTTAGAATACTCATATTAATTGCACTTACCCTTAATCCGTCAAAGCTATAATTTTGAGTTATTTCAAACTTTTTCAACAATATAGCTTCACGTACATGGTAGATGCAAATATTTTGAGATTTTCCACCCGCAAGTAAGCATTCTCCATCAGCAGAATATTCAATCGAAGTAAAGCATCTATAAATATTTATAACTCATAAATATTTAAACTATAATTTGTTGTACGAGTCTCTTTTACTTACTTCCCCTCTAAGTTCTTTTTCGCTGATATCAAATCAACGTCTGAACGCCCACTGCCCAAATCGTTACGACCCTCAATGGAACCCACATGTGTAGCGGTTTTCACATCAAAAATAGTGATATTTCCGTTTAGAGTACACACTGCAACCTTAAAATATATCGCATGTTGAAATGATGAAGTGAATAGCAATAAAATTGTCTTACTTGTTCTCCGTTCGGATTGAAGGTAAGGCATGTGACGTCCGATAGTAAATCTATAGTTTCATGTTCACTATTTTTCTCCAAGCAATTCCAGACTTTAATTGTTTTATCCCAAGAGCCCGATATAAGAGTGGATGAAGTTGGTAATGGAGAAAACGCAATTGTCGAAACTGGACCTTCATGCCCAGATATGATTTCAAGCAACTTGCCCAACTTAATGGACCATAAGTAAATATCAAATACATCTTGTCCACCAGCAGCAACCAACTCTCCGGAATAGTCAAGAGCTACACAAGAAAACTGAACTTGTTTTGGGGAAGTGAATGTACGAAAATTTCGATATCTAAAAAAATCAAATTATAAGAAAGATTACTTTTGAAATATATAAAAGATATGTAAATATTACCTTGTTATATCAAATGCTCTAACTGTGCCATCTAATGAACTACTAACTAGAAACTTCTTGTTTCGACTGAATTGCACTCCAGTTATTCCACTAATGTGCTCATTGAATGTAACAAAACAAAAACCACTCTCTGCATTCCACAGTTTCACTTTCGAGTCTTCGCCACCAGACGCAATGTATTGACCATCCGGTGAATAACAAATGCATGTCATTTCACTACTATGCCCCTGCTGCTTCATTATATACTGCTCACCTATGTTGAAAAGTGAATTATGAAATGGAGTCATATAAATGTTTGTATCTTACTTTGCCATTCCCATACCAATAGTTGGCCCAACTCTTTAGAAGCTAGAGCTACCCAGTCGCCGGTGTTGTTGAATACCACAGAGGAAATCGAATATTCCGTTATACTCAGAGAGTGTATCATGTTGACATCAGGAAGTTCATATAAGTAGAAGGATCCAATACTGAAGGCCACTACTAGAATTTTTGTTTTTCGGTTGTAGTTAGCAGCAGTAAGATACGCGTCTCGATTCTCTTTTCGTGGCTCATCAGCCAGATAATGACGAGCGAGTTTCTTATAAAAGAATGGATGAGTTTTCTTAACATCCTCGTCTTTCACTTCGTTCTCATCTGGGACTATATTTTCACTAATTTCACTATCAGCTATCTTTTTTTCTACAGTATCTTCAACATCATCTTCTGATTCTTCAGAATCATTCGAAACTTTCTTCTTTTTCGGAGTTTCCGGGGCAGTGTCAACTTTGTCAAAATCAGAAAGTCCGAGGCTACATTCCCAAATGCACAATTGCCCATTACGACCTATAGTGTTCAGATGTAAACTGTTGTGTTCGAAAAAACACCCAACAATAGGTTCTGTGTGACCAGCAAGTATATAGGTGCGAAAGTTTTTCAAAAACCGAATGCCAATAATTTTAGTTGTGTTATCACGACAGCCGACAGCTATAAATGTGGAATCCGAAGACCAGTCCAGCCACGTAATATCATCGTATCCACCCAGGTAGTGACGTTTCAACACAAACGGATTATATTCTCCAGTAATCTCTCCGGGAGTGTTGAAAACAAGTACCATATTTTTAACTGCCACTGCAAAGTAGCTTCCATCAGGACTGAATTGTACACACTGCACTCTAGATTGGAATTTATGACGATGTATTACAGTGCAGGAAATCATGCTTATAAGTTCCGCTTGACCCTTCTCGTTTATCGCAAGAAGGAGACTCCCATTATGAGATAACGCAATAGTAGTGTAATTGTAACGTGACTCGAAGGATAAAGTGCGCGCCTTATTGCTGAAGAGTTATTGTATTAATAAATCTTGAATAATATCAGACTTATGATATATTTACTTTTTTAAATCATATATTGTCATACGATTCCCCACAGGACTGACAACAGAATTTCCATCTGGAGTAAATAGAAGATTTCCATTGCGATAAATGGTACCTAGTAAATTAGAAAACTAGAAAAGATGGGATAGTATAATATTCAATCGATGTAAATAAATTCATTTATCTTACTTTATAAGAAAACTTCATGTTTATTCACTATTAAAACAGCAAGGTGTAAAACTACAATAAACAAAGCAGCAAGGCGCACGTGTATTTCTCTCCTTCTTCTTAAAATGTCAAATATTTTAAACGAACGATTCACAATAGTACTGGTTACTTTAAAAGCTGAACTGAATCATATTAAAAAATATTGAAGTTGCTGGTCAGATAGGTGGCAGCACCATGCAATGAAACAAAAACAAAAGGATTATACAAAATATTTTGTTTATGGATTACAATAAAGGAGTCCTCACAATGACATATATACGAATGGGAATTGGAGCACCTTAAGAATATATATAAGATGTTAGTCGGTGCCATTTCTTTCAATACTTGGAATTATATGTCGAATCCCATACTATTTTATAAATCCTAGTATTATTTCAAAAAATCACCAATAGGCTGCATAAACCTTTAAGTCTAAAAATATTTGCATTTTCAAGCTTCCATCAAATATTAGCATAACAAATCAATATTGTTTGTATAAAGAAGTATTAATTAAAAAGAGTTATTTATATTTAAAAGTGATTTGATAAGACTTTAAATTGCCACTTTATCCAGTGTTGCCTCATCGAAATTTACAAAAATATTGAAATTGTAAATATGATTAGCTCAGACGTTTTCTTAGCGTTTGGCTCCGTTATTCATTTGACAATTGAAAGAAGCGCGTGCGTTTTGTGGAAAACTTGTACAGTGACAAGAAAGATTATTTAATGCCATTTATAAATATAAAAATATAATCAAAATTTGACCACCAATTAAACTTCGATTTGAACTAAATACGAACTTAACAATATAAGGTGTCTTGTAGAATTAACGTACTCAATTTCACCATTAAACGAAATAAGATATTAGAAGTTGTCTCCAACGACAAAAAAAAAAAAAAAAGAAAATAATATTCAATTCTATCCGATTACTGTTTTTGTTGAGTAAATTTTTTACTGGAAGTAATTTGAAAGGAACGTTTGTGTTAACTAATACTTTATCGAGTAAGGTTAGGTACGAAAACGGCATAGTGCGCAGTTAAATCTGCAAAATGCCTTCAGACACAAATGAGTCCGACCAAAACTCCAATCAGCAAAATGAAACAGTTCCACAGCACATGGTGTCTGCGGAAGAAGCCGCTTATGATGGCGATGTGGTGATGGCCGGCATCGATGTTGTTGAGGAGGAAATTGCGGCGCCTGCAATCGACGGCGACAATGCAAACATACAAAATGACGTTGATCCACCGGAAGCTGTGCTTCCAGAGGCAGACGACCCATTTTATGGTTTCGAAGAAGAAGAACCTACATTTGAAAACAGTGACATGTCACAAGTACTGCAGATTTGGGAATCAAAATACACACAGTTAGGATATGATCCAGTCCCTGCTCTAAAAAGGTAAAATTTTATATTTTCTATTTGATTCAGAATGTGAAATGTTTAATATTATTACATATTTAATACTTCAAAATGTCTTTTTTCATAGATTAGCGGAAATATTCGAAAGAGAAACGGAAATTTATATGCGAAAGGATCCTGATCCATTTGATGAACGTCATCCATACCGAACTGATCCAAGTTGCCAATTTGGCTCTCTATTAAAACAACTATTTCGTAAGGATCATTTCATGAATAGGGTATTTATTCACATTACAATTCTGTAATTAAGTAATTAGAACAATTATTTTTTATTCACTATAGCTTGTTAATGATTATTTGCGTGATAATTACTTTGCTCGCCAAAATGTACAAAAAAGCGCACTGGAATTAAATATACTTGCATGTCGGCTAATCTTAGTTATTATGCCTGGTCTTGAAACATCTGCAGTTTTTCAAGTCGAATACGATAATCTGATCAATCGAATTTATGGCTGGGCGGAAGATAGCATTGAACCCTTGCAAAGTTATGCAACGGGTCTCTTGGCAGCTGCAATGGAAGTAACAGATATTGCGGTTACTTTTCGCGAACTCAATACACGTTTGGTATCAAAGATGATAAAACGCCTCACGATGCTTCAAGCTATTTATAAGAGTGCACACGAATCGTCCATAGATGCCCAACCCGCTGGTTCAACAAGTGCTACAGCTAGTGCGGAAGACGGTACAAGCGTGGAGCGTGTTCTACCATCATGGATGGCTGTGTCCGCTCCTCAATCGCCGCAAAATGTTGAAGAGGATGTAACATCAAATAACAATAAAATAGTTCAAAAACAAAATGGAAATGTAGATACTATCTCTAATGCATCAAACTTGTCTGCATTACTAGAAAATAGTAGAGATGCTTTTTGTTCCGGTTCCAGTACACATTACTACAAAAAAATGTATATACCTATTCATCCTCCTACACCAGAGACAAGTCAAATGTTAATTTTACGATATCTTACGTCTATGGGGGAGTATCAGGAATTTTTGGGTCTGATATTTGAACATAATGCGATGCAACTCATTTTTGGATATATAGAAAATCTAGACAGGCGAGATACGTGCTTAGCATTTGAAGCCTTGAAGTATTTGGCATCATTGTTATGCCACAAGAAATTTGCATTAGAGTTTATATCGCATGGTGGCTTAGAGGTAAGTTGTATTGGTGTAGTTAAACTGTTATATACTGATAACTATTCTTGTGATCTACAGTTGTTGCTTAAAGTACCACGACCTAGTATTGCTGCGACGGGTGTTTCGATTACATTGTACTATCTGGCCTATTCAGAAGATGCCATGGAACGCATATGTACGATGCCTAGAGCTATTATTACAGAATTGGTACGCTATGCTTTGTGGATTCTGGGACGATCGTACGATTCAGGAAAATGTCATGCTACAATGTTTTTCGGTTTGAGTTTCCAATTCAAAGTGATATTAGATGAATTTGACAATCAGGATGGTCTAAGAAAGTTGTACAATGTTGTATGTATATATATATATATATTTTTTTTTTTATATGTATAGTATAGTATAGTATTTTTTGTAGATTTCTATATTAAAAATCTTGAATCCGTCTAACAACGATGATGATAACTTAAACCCAGTTAATGATGACGTTGAATGCGCTTCACGTCAACTAGTTCGACATGTTTGTGTTGCTCTAAAAAGATATATGGAAAGTCATCTATTTTATAAATACAACAATTTCATGCGCCAACAATGCCCAACTTCTACCGAGTTTTCGCAAAATGTTACTAAAGCCACCAAAGCAACGCTGGAGCAAATCAGTGAACAAGTACGAACTCTTCAAGAAAATACGTCTGTGCGAGCACATTGGGCACCCGTAGATCAACTCCTTAAACTTGGTGGAATTACACTGCTGTTGAAAATAATAGCATATTCGTACGATTGGAATAATGGAGGAAGGTATTGTAGAACTATATAATTCAAAAGTTAAACGACTTATAAAATACTGTTTTCTGATATGTAAGGTCTGAAATGGTTCGTTCTGCGTTGGATGTCCTTTCTATATGCTGTGTAATACCTAAGGTTTATTTGGCCTATTGTGATCGATTGGAGTTGCCAGATAATATAACCTCTTCGGGCATATATTCAATTTTGGGTGCCGCTGCTGGGGATATTACCACTGATGCTGATGTACAAAAATCTGCTCTAGCTGTACTATGTCATTGTGTTTGTTCTCCCATAGCAAGAGTAAGTAAACGATTTTGTCTCATGTATTATTAAAAAGCATATACTTTTATTTTAGAAAGAACCAACGAATTTGATGAAATGTTTTAGCTCTTCAAAAAAGAATAAACAAAATATGAAATATTCTGAAGAGCTAGTGGAAAAAGTATGGGAGTCAGTTTGTTCCAACAATGGCATTATTGTTTTGCTGTCACTCATGCAAATTAAAGCTCCAATTACCGATGCCGATTGTATACGTGGTATGGCATGTCGTGCTTTAGCTGGTCTAGCACGGTCAGAACGAGTACGTCAGATTGTTGGTAAATTGCCACTTTTTGCCAGTGGACAAATTCAAACCCTTATGCGTGATCCTATTTTACAAGAGAAGCGTTCGGAGCATGTCATTTTTCAAAAATACGCATTAGAGTTGCTCGAACGAGTGTCTGGAAAAACGAAACCTATTAACAACCAACTGGATCCGTCATTGGCAAACATACACAAAGCCAATGTTGTAGCACAAACTAAAATTCAATATAACGAACATCAGCTTTATCAATTAATTTACGATCATCTGGAATCGAAAGGCATGACACGTACTGCGCAAATGCTGCAGAAGGAAGCTGGTTTGCAATTACCATCGACAAATATTAAGAATTTTCATCAATCTCCATTCGATTATAAGGTACTACCGACTTCATCTATTGCAAGAAATCGTCTTAGAAATCGCATGCAAGATGTTAATCAAGCTATTCATGGTGCTAGTGGTATGTCCTCGTCAACTGAATGTAATTTAAATGGAAGTTTCTCTGAGGATTTAAATGTTAATGCTGTTACTCCTATAAAATTGGTGAAAAAGAATGAAAAGTCCTGCACTAATACAGCGAGTAATACGCTAGCGACAACTTCTTTACCTGGTAATGGAATAAATTCAGTACAACGTTCTCTGCAAAAACAAATATCATCATTTGATACAAATACCAGTAGTATACAACAGGAAGATGGTTCCCCACCATCTAATACGGGTATTTCTCTTAGTACAATTGTTACGGAATACCTTACGAACCAACATGCTCTTTGTAATAACCCAATGACAACCTGTCCACAATTTGATCTTTTTACTCCACACAAATGTCCCGATCCTAAACCGAATCGTGTGCTTGGTTCAAATTTAAATCTCACATCTAGATGGTTTAAGGCGCAGGCTGGATATAACACATCACGGCTGGATCGTCGTTATGTCCATTCTAATTTCGCACCTTGGCGTACCATACGTTCCAATGATTATAATGAAATTCAATTTACCTGCTGTGACATTGTTCCCTCCTCTGGATTGCTGATTGTTGGCACACAACAAGGCGAAGCAAAAGCCTTTTACTTAAATGAAGGCACAGAACAATTTTCTTCCGTATGTCATAGTTATTTAATTGATTCAATAAAATCCAATCGTCGTGGTGGTTTGGTCCTCACATCGTGTTCGTGGCGCTCGCCCTTAAGTGTCTTATGGTCAATTGAGAATAACGAGTTTGTATCAAAATTACGTTTTAATGATGAATTTTATTGCGAGTTCAGTAATATAGCTCAGGATAAAATTCTGGGTACGCAGAACGATGTAAGTACGAAATTTACATTGATAACAATAAATATAGCATTTATATTATTATTATATCATCTTATTTTAGACGGCTATAATATACGACATTACTACTGGAAATCAAATTTCGTCATTTACTCCAACAATAGCAAATCAGTATACAAAGAATCGCGCAACGTTTTGTCCTACAGATGAACTGATTTTGTCTGGTAAGTCCTAATATTAAAATAAAGTAAATTAATTATTAAAGTAAATTAATAATTATTTAAAAATGTTTGAAGATGGTGTTTTATGGGATGTACGCTCTGGTAAAGAAATACATAAATTCGATAAATTGAATCAAACACTGTCTGGAGTTTTTCATCCAAATGGTTTAGAAGTAAGTACCTTCTTGAAAACATAAATGTATTACAATTTACACATTTGCCGATTTATTCACAGATTATATCTAACACAGAAGTGTGGGATTTGCGAACGTTTCATCTTCTGCAAACGGTACCGGTGCTCGATCAATGTCTGCTGAAATTTTCACCAATGAATGTTCTTTACGGCATTAGTATGGATAATGAGAATCGTGTTGATTTCGATGATACCACCAACTATGACACTAGTTTCAAAGTTCTCGATGCGTATGATTATTCCAGCATATCCACGATTGATGTAAAACGCAACATTTACGATTTATCAGTGAATGTAAATGGAAGTTTAATTGCCTTAGTTGAAAATCAGCCCGCGTATGATTCCAAACAAGAGACATTTGTTAAAATATATGCAGTAGGCATGAAGAAGAATGAACAGCAGGAAGAGGTGCGTTCGGGAGTAAATTGTAACAGCTCCGACGACAGTGAATTCAATTTGAATTTGCTAAGTACGACGGCTGCTAGTGGCAATGGTGGAGTCGATGTGGTCGGTGGTCATGCTGTGCCGCATCACAGCGCTGCTGGCGGCATAAGTATCTTACGCGGGGTCAGCAGTGGCGGTGACGGTGCTGCTGGACACAGTAACCAATATCGAAATGGCAGCAACAGCGGCGCTGAAGGCGCGAGCGCAGCACTTGACATAAACATCGACGACGAAGACTTTGGAGCGATTGCGATTAATCTGTTGTCTCTGCTTACAGGAAGATGATGAAGAACCAGAGTCCGATGAAGAAGGTTCAGACAGTGATGCAACGCACAGTAAGTCATAATATTATATATTGTATTTGATAATATAAAATACAAACAATCTGTGTGCAGTTTTTGACTTTAGTGACAATGATATTCCATTCGAACGAAGAAGACGTCGTCGAAACGGTGGAAACATTGATGATGATGTTGTTGATGATGAAGATGATGATGACGACAACGATGAAGATGAGGTCGACGACGAAGATGATGACAATGAAGGCTGGATTGACATACAGACTTCTTCGGACGACGAAGCGCATGGCAACCAAGGTGATAATGATGACGATGGAAACGTCGATGCTGATAATAATCACATGGGTAGTGTTAACAATGAGAATGAAAGTCCTGAAAATCCTAACTCATCGTCATCCTCCGAGGATGATTTTTTAGAATTTCATTTTAGACTTGGCTAATGAATTTATTTAATTGTCTAACAGAAAAGAAACATTCAGTGAACAGCTCAATACGAACACATAAATGAAGTTGAAACTGCCAAAAAAGAAAACAAAATAAAATATCTAAAATGTTTTATTTTTATCAAAAGTACACGGTAATTTTTTAGTTATATCAGAAGTACTAAAGTCAAAATATTGTATAGTTTGGCTTTTTGTTGATATGTCTTGTGAAAATGTAGTTATAAACTTAATATATTTATATATAGATCTTCAATTTTTTGTAAAGCTTCGAAATAAAATAATTGTAAAAATATTTTGAAAATGATGGAAATGAGTCTTGCAATATACAAACACTTATGCCAGTAATTGAAATTGTTCAATAATTAAATTTTAATTAATTTTTATCGCACTGAGATTATTCTTATTTAAACTTTTTCATTTTTCTGGCACAAATACATCGTACCAAAAACGATAATCAACATAAAAGCAGCTACGACAAAAAATCCCGAATGTTTATTTTGTGATACATTTTTAATATCCTTATTATAGTTGACGACTGTGTTGTCAACTACTCTCAATTTCTGCGATGATCGTTGCACTTGGACTTTGCATGCACTACTGGAATTATTGTGTGTTGGGATAAATATCGAGGACTTCGCTGAATGAGAGGATTCCAGTCTTTCATAGACCGCCTCAGCGTCCCTAATTGATATGAATTTAGCCACCCCGTTGAGTATTTCAGTCCTAAACTGCTTTATTCCACTTCCAAAATAATCATATATGACAGCATTGAATAATTGTTGCCGTTCTATCCACTGGCCAATAAGTTCCAATTTAACTGTGGATTTTGGGTCCATTAGTCGTCTAAACAATGCTTTCTAAAATTTTATAAATATACATGTCTGAAAAATTAATAAAAACTTTACTTTACATCTTTCACAAAAATACCGCCAACACCAGACTCGTCTAACTTCACCAGAGACCCCCTATGTTCGAATAAAAGTGGCAACTTGTCCAGGGTTTGACTATATACGGTGTTCAAGTTGAGGTGAATTTTCTCAACATAATTATAACCGACAACGCCATGGATTTCCTTTGGCCTTTTGGTAGGGTTCGTCAAGTTTTCAGACCTCCTTAGTATAGTTTTGTAAGTTTCGGTTTCATTTCCTCCAGTTAAATACGTTACATTACGCACCTCATGCATAATTGGAAGTATTTCAATCAGAACGTTGATATCATTTTCTAGTCCATACTGTCATAACGAGATAAATAGCTTAATGGAGAATAATTCCATGAATGGTACTTACGAAATTGTCCTCGAAAATCATAACGATGCATGTGAAGAGATTTTCAGGAATATTATTGACGAAATCAGAGTGCTTGAAATGACAGAGCTTCGTTTTTTCTTGATCCACATCCGTAGCCTTGGCAATGTAATATACGCGCTAAAATTTAACACATTGTTATTTTTGATCTCATTATTGCTGTTGATATTTCTACTTCCGCCTACAATACTAAATTAATTTATTTACGTACGACAGATCTGTTGTCTAGGTATCAAAGTTATATAGCCAATATTTTACCTCTTTTGGATCAAATATGTTTGCGAAGTTATGCTGCATCGCCTGATAAGGCACCCAGGCCAGCAACGGATTCCAACCTGCCTCGCATATTTCGCGATATGATCCTCTCCCCTCCAGTGTTCCATTGCGTAATTTGAAATACTGATAATCGCTGCCATACAAGTTCACGTTATCGCTACACATGGTACTTACAAAAGTATCCTGTGGGCAACGATTTCGAATAATTAGAGTTTATATTAAAAGAGTAGGTTTTAACGATACAGTTTATTTTTTATAAATTTAATGTACAAACATTTTAATAACTATTGACAACTTGAATATAATTACATCGATGAATTTAAACTGACCTTCTCACTTCTGGTTAAAATTCTGGCCACAACTTCATCATCGCGATTGCTGATCTTATTAATACTTTGGCTTTTGATGTTATGCAAAAACTTCGGTTCTGTTCGAATGCAGAAATTAAGTATTTCCTCAGCATTTGCAAAAGATAATAATATAGTCGAAATAAATAAAATTGTGTTATCCTTAAACATTTTCTTAACAACAATAACTAAATTGTCGTTAGAACTGGTTGAGTATCAAAATATAACTACGTCTCCGTCGGATTATCATAAATCGTTTCCATTGATTTTATAAATTCTGAAAATCCCATTATATCAGCATAGGAACTATATAAAAGATATAAAGCATTATCTGAAGTACACAAAAGATAAATTATTTTCTGTCTGCTTCACTAGTATAAAATGAAATTCTTCATTAACCCATAAGCATAAATAGATAGTATATTAAATATTCTATCAAAAAAAACTGTTTTATGCATATACAATCGAATATAGAAATTAATGGAGAAGAAAAAGGAAATCGCTCAACGAATTGCAGTCTTCAAACATTTTATTAAAAGTTGTAGATTTTGAATGTTTATTGTATGAACATTATTTATTATATAAAAATTATAATATAATTTTTATAAAATTATTTGTTTGATAATAAGTCATCACCGCAATATCGCAATTCAGGGCTGATATCATTTTCATAGCGGGAGATGTGTTTAATAAATTATCAGAAGTATCACAGCTTGTTACTATTTTTTTTTTTTTGCCTTAAAACGAAACGAAATAGTATGATTAGGCACATATTCTGTGTACTCTTTCTAATTAAAAGAAATTACAAGGCACACTTATGCAAGATACAACAAGATATAGTAACCTTGCTTTTTTCGCATCCAAGAATGCATACGTGTAGGGAGCCGCTCTCTCTTTCTATTATATTTTGCATTTCGTATTTTTGGTGCTAAGCTTGTCGTTCCACACTGTAAGAGCAAGGTAGTGCTGGCGGCCATTGCGATTTATCAGACGACAAAAAAAGACAAACAGACGTTCCTCGGTTCAGAAAATTTTAAGAGTTTTCACTCAAAATAGAAATCATCTAGTTATTTCATTTAAGTGCTGTCTGATTTTTTTTAAAGATCAATTTAAAAACGAAAATAAATCAATATTACAATCAAAATAAATAAACTACGTGAATTACAATTCTCTTGACTGCGAAAGTAAATTTACGGGAAAGAAGTCAAATAGAATATGCATCAAATTTTATAAAACGAACGATTTAGTTTATATAGAGCTTATTCTCATTTCAAAATATACAGAGAATTGAAAAAAGAGATAAATTGTGAGAATAGTGCTTATTAGTTGTCGGAAGGTAATTTTTTGATATATTTGCGTTGATGTCAATCTTTTGCTATAAGCCAAAACCCAAGTTCCTATACTTGTTTGTTATGTGTTTTAAAAACCAATAGTGTTTAATTTTTTTATTGATGTCTTGTGTTTTTTTTTTTATTTTTTGTCTAATTCGCGTGTATATTATTCTGATAATATACCTTCTCAATTGTAAATTTGTGATACGAAAGTGTTTTTGTGGTAAATCAAATTGGATATGTTGACATATTCGTGAATATTACATTTATTTTAATATACATACGTGAATTAAAGCTTTTCTTCTACTATATCTTATTATCTTGTTCCCATAGCTCATCTATAGAAGTCCTTATATATAAGGAAATCAGCAAGCTGGGTGAGGAATTTTTCGACATGGAACGAAAGAAAGTTTTGGAACTGGATAAGATTTGTCGAGTTTGCATATCAGAGCGCAAAGACATGCGTCCACTGTTTAGTGAAAAAGTTGCTGAAATGCTAATGGATTGTGCCAGTATTAACATTGAACCGACTGAAGGATGGCCTGACAAAATCTGCGTTCAATGTGTACATTCGGTGTCTCGATTTCATGCCTTCAAAGCGTTGGTGGAACGCAACGACAAAGAACTTCGGGAATACATAAAAAGTCTTACAGTACGAGTAGTTATTGAGGATACGCCAGACATTAAACTACAACAGTTACAACAGAAACAAGCCAAATTGTTGCAGTTGCAACAGCAACAACAAGCATTGCTAGCACAGCAGCAGGAGCAACAACTTCAACAACAAAAGTACGACAGACAGCAACAAAAGCAACAGAAGATTTTACAGAAACAGCTGCAAGAACAACAAAATTTACAACAATTGCAGGATGAAAAACATATATTATTGCAGCAACAACCACTAATACACGAACAGCAACAGATTACTCAAAAGAAGAAGGCAAGTACTCCGCGAAAAACAGCCCGACAAACAAAAAAACAACAATTGCAGCAACAGCAGCAACAACAGCAGCAACAACAACAGCAGCAGCAACAGCAGCTTCAAGTCCAACAAACACACCAACATCATGTTCCCGAACCTATCACAATGAACTCCATCGTGACAGCGCCTGCTACTGTTGGAGTGACAACAACTCGGCAGCAACATTTACTTCCTACTACAGCTGCTTTACCTCAACAAATTGTTTTACCCAATGGCCAAGTGATTACTACGGCTCAAATTGTAACACATGCCGGACCTCCACAGATAATCAACAATGCGGCGACTGTGACCTCTGCGTCAACTGCACAATTTACACCTCAACTTATACAGGCGACTAATGGGCAGACGTTACAGGTTATACAACAGCCAAATGGACAACAGACATTACAGCTGGTACAAATTGTTCCACAGCATCGTCACACCATAGTTGACATGAGCGTACCGCACACAACGACCCTGTTAGAGCAGCATGCAGTTGAACATCATTTAGTTGACACTGAGGACATGGAGAATCAAAACCATTGTGAAACGATAGTTGTCAAAGACGAACAACTGCAAGAGTCTCATCTAGTGGCTACAATGGAAGACGACGATGATAACCTTTCTCAAGGTGAAACACAAGAACTCGAATATCTGGATGATATTACGGTAATAACGTCGTCTCATCAACAACTCGAAGATGATGAAAATCAACAGAATCAAACGCATTTGTTTGCCACTACAGATGATGAAGAGGACATAATCGAAGAAATTCATATGGAGGAGGAAATGCTCGAAGATGGAGATGACGAAAATGAGCAGCATGAGATGCATGTCATTGATGGCGACGAGGATATAGAAGGTGTGGAATTTGGGCAACAATTAATTGAAAGTGATATGCAATACACGGTGATCGAGGAAGGAGATGAAGTCGTGCAGGAAGTTTTACAAGTTACATGCGAACCAACGGCCGAAGAACTAGATAGCTCAATGACATCCAACATTTCAGCTGGAGTTAATAATAATAATAATAATAACAACAACATTATAAATAATACGCCGAAAAAGTCTTCCACAAGGAAGTCATATAAAGCTTCCTCTGTATCACGTCAACTAGCTGCCACCGCATCTTCTATTGCAGCCGCAGGAGCTGATGACGATTTTCAGCTAGACCAGAAGTTTATTGCAGAGTTTATCAGCCAACAGACAACATCTCTTGGCGCAGGTCGCTACGTCTGTAATTTATGCCGACAAGAGTTCAAACAATTCAAGGGTCTCCAGAATCATATGCATTCACATTCAAATTGGATACGCGCCAACTGTAAAAAGCAACCGCAATGTGATATTTGCTTTAAGAGTTTCAAGGGACCAGGTATGCTTAAGATGCATATGAAGACCCATCAGTCTGCGGCGAAGATTCCCATCTGCAATATATGCCAGAAAGTCTTTAAATCGAAGGCCATTCTATACCGGCACAGACAGACACATCAATTACGTTCGTACTCATGCGGGATCGATGCGTGTCGCAAGACGTTTTCTACCCATCTTACTTTGCGCATGCATATGACGAAGAAGCACCCAAATGTGGCACAACCTAAATTCAAATGCTGCGAATGTTCATCATTATTTGATAATGTGGATGTATTGCACACACATGTACAAATGACAGGGCACGGAGGAGGTTCGAATCGTGGTACCGCCGTTGGAGAAATGATAACTCTGCATAGCGGGCAACAGGTTAAGTTGGACGGCATGATGAATATTGAAGATGTTGTAGTAGTCACAACGACGTAAAAGTAACAATTATTTATAATACAATAGATTTGTACATTTAAGATTTTTTGTATTATTAAAATTTTTATTTAATTCTTTGTATTTAGTTTTATTATTTTTTTGTAAACTATAGAAACATACAAAATATATAAAGTTATTTCGAAATTATTTTAAAACTGTTGTACTATATTACTAGCTAATATATGTCCGCGGATCATGTAATTACGAGACAACCTATGGTAAAACTATATAGGCGGTCAACACAAGTAGTATAATGAGATAATCGTTGATGAAAAGTCTGTAGTGAAATCATTGACAAATTAACGATAGAAAAATGACAGCAATAATGGTGTTAGTATTGCATTGAAATTACGATCGTACGTTTTTGGTTGAAAAAAAGTAGGATTTATATGAATGGATTATTAAATTATACATTCTAGGATTAACATGTAATTAGATGTAATTAGAATAAAATATATATTAAGTCTTTTTCTAAGCAACAATAAATGTTATAAGTACAAAGCGATTAATAAAGCAGAAGGTGTTTCACGATTTATTTCCGACACAATAGTAGGTTTTTTGCAACACGGGGTCCACGTATTTTCTACATGTTTTGTATACAAGGCATTCAACAATAATATTAATTTTTATTCTTGAATTGTTTAACTTCTTCTATTCTGGATTCTCAGTTTTTTATATTATTATTGTAGGGTTTGTAATGCGCATGTCAGAAAGTTGTTTGAACTTCTTTGTTCTCGCTCTTTCGATTGATAAAAGCAGGAACACAAGTGAAAATGTCGGTATATACTTCTCTTTCATGTAGGCAACTTTATACGAATACTTAATCATTTCGGAGCTCAACCCCGACATTTAGTCTAGCCTCGCAACTTAACTAAAGCGGACGTGAAAGGTGTGATTGGTATTTAAAGTAGTCAACTAAGCAATAAAATATATATGTATAGATACATGTTGGAGTAAAGAAAGCCAGCTATATATATTATATACGTGTATATACAGTTTTACTCTTTGTTAAATGACAGAGGAAAAGTGTATGTGAACAATTTAATAATATTTATTGTTCCAAATATAAGAATATTTTATATTTTGTGAATGAAATGAATAAAATGTTATTCAAATATTTGAGTTTTTTCATGAAAAATATCAGTTTATTTTATGTTCTGCCCCCAAAAAAATATTTGAGATAATTGTCGACAGATCTATGTTGAAAAAAGTGGGAACATGCAAAATAAAAAAAAAAAAAACAAAAAAGTCAGTTCAGTGCAATGCTCATTTAATTGTGTAGTGATTTACTTCTGTATCAAAATTAGGTTTGTGCGTTCCACACTTTTTGGTTTATGGAGCAGTCTTGTCTAAAGTTGGTCTAGTTTTAATTATTCATTTATGGGAAAACACCTGCTAGCAAGTGCAATTAAAGTGAAATCTGTTAATCACAAATCAACAAATAAAGATTGCTCCAATATATAAATTTCTTGCTTTTTGTGGAAATGCTCCCTTGATAAAATCTGGGGAATCCCACGATTTACTTATTCTCGAAGATGCAAAGCAACTAACTAGCTTTCGCACCGAGCTTTTCCGACCATTGCGTGTGCAGTGTAAACCCAGCGCCAGTTAAATGGTGCACTAATGTCAGTTTTGTGAGAATATCATGACAACAGTCTCAGCTAAAGTTCCTATGACGTAATCTGCTAACAACTTATCTATGTATATTTATTTGATCAAATTGCATTGTTTGTTATTAACAACTGTGAATGAAGAAGATATTAAACAAGTAAATACAACAACGTCTATATACATTAAATTGTTGTTATTAGTATTGCTCTCGTAAGGGTCACATCGTAATTATTTCATATTTCCTATTGTGAAAAAAGTAACACGCAAAAAAATATGTTTATTTGAAGTCAACCTTTCGAAACAAACTGCGTACCAACCAAACTGGAATTTTAATGAATAGTTGTGCTGTATTTGATATAGCACGGCGTAAACTATTGTCGATATAAGCGTATTTTTTGTGAATTAATGAGTAATCTGGATATAATGCGTATTTCTGTTTAATATCAGACAATACTGGAAAAGTCAACAGTATAAAGGAAATATATGTATATGTATCGATTGTATTGTTTAGAATCAGAGATAAGGAATTTTGACTCATCCGCAAACGATGGGTGCTTTTAACTGAAAGGAAAAAGGGAATATAAAAAATATATTTAACTGTAAGAAAGTAATTACGATAGCAAACATTGTTGTATTCGATTTATAGATCTTAACAATAATTTGAAATAAAAAATTTGTAATACTGAATTTTTTAATAAATCACAAAGACATAAACTATTTAAAAAATTTCTTTTTGCTTTTATAGATTTTTAAATTTATGCATATGAATGAAAACCTGGTAGATATAGTAGACTGATTAGATCTTTAGATTAATCCCTTGAAATTCCCGTCTGCGCAACGGAAGCAAACAAATCAGATACACTGTCTTACGCAAAAGGGAATGGTATATTTCTTGGGGGATTGGGGCATGGGAGATTCTGATTATGCATCATATCAGCATGTTTCAAATGTACATCAACACAGCCAGCAACGCCATCAGCAACATCTGGATGAGCAGCATCCACATGATGGTCATAGCACATCTTTAAGTCAGTCATCGTCACTGCGAGTACGTACCCAAAGTAACAATAATCAGAGTTCAGGTCTTAACGAAAGCATTGATGGTCTAACAATAATTGGCAACAATGTACACCAGCAACAACTACCATCCCAACAACAAAAAAGTAGCAGCAGCACTTTGGTAACTGCCAATTTGCAACAGTTGTCAGTTAGCAACAAGAACAAATTAACTCCAATACTAGCGAAAGCAGTTTCATCTTGCCAACAGTCCGCTCCTAACTCGGAGTTAATCGGTACCTCAGCAAATCTGAAGCAATGCTTTGAAAGACACCATTTAGACGCAAGTGGTAGCAATGCTGAATCCTACTATGAACTTGCTGGAAAATTGGGCACCCAAGCTGCTGGTACTAAGAAGCCAATAAGCATTAAAAATTTAACCCCCCATTCACAGCTGAGTAAAGATATATCTGACAGTGATGATGAAGTTGCATTGCAGCCATTGTCCAACCAGGTAAGTTTGAAGTACTTATATTCTGTTTCTTGAAATTTTTAATATATTTGTCTTCATGTTCTCTTAGGTGGGAGGACATACACGTCTGCTTTTACTCAACCAATCCACTGTTATCAAACCACTAAATTTGAAAGAATTGGATTTTTACCAAAACATCCCGCAGGATATACAGAAGTTTGTGCCAAAGTACAAAGGTTTGTTGTGATCATTATCCTCTTTACTACAGCTGTGAACATTTTGTTGTTTTAGGAGTAATGCAAGCCACAACAATGGGCGGTGCCAAGTTAGAGAAACGGTATTCCCCAATTTTTCGAGAAGAAAACGTTCGAAAAATGAGTGCTTCAAAGCGAAAACGTGATGACGTATTGAGGTAGTTATTTATTAATAAATTATTTTATTCTTATAACTTATTATGTTTTTCTCTAGAATGAAAGTGCACAAAAATGGAAATGCTGCTGATGTTGTGAAGAGTATATCTCAGTTGGACAACTCTAATAAGCAATGTAAATATTTATGTCTGTTTATGTAAAAGGATCTTAAATATATTGTTCTTTATTTTAGATTTCCTTATGCTTGAAAACATCACGTCACAGTTTCGAAATCCCTGTATTTTGGATTTGAAAATGGGTACCCGTCAACATGGCGATGATGCCTCCGCCGAAAAGCGTTCCAAGCAAATGGCAAAATGTGCAGCCAGCACATCGGCTTCCCTTGGTGTACGTCTTTGTGGTATGCAAACCTACCAAGCTCATTTAGATCAGTATGCAAAGCGGGACAAATACTGGGGTCGAGAGTTGAACGAGGATGGTTTTAAGCAGGCATTGCATGATTTTTTCCACAATGGATATCGGTTGCGTACACGTGTTATTAAGAAAATTGTGCAACGGTTGTTGGAATTACGCCGAGTAATTGAAAGACAGCAGAGCTATCGTTTCTACTCTTGGTATGTTTTAAAAAGCAATGTATTGTCAATTCATCAAAATTGTCTATTATTTTAGCTCTTTGCTGATTGTGTATGAGGGTTTTGAAGAAAGTCCTCTAGTCTCCATGGATACAGCGCAATGGAATTCAGGGCCGCCGTCGGCGACATTACCAACTGATAATTGCGGGCAATCTGTGAATAGTCCGTCGAAATTTCACTTCCATCCCGATAATAGCATTGATGAGGATGATATTGAACATAGTGAAGAAGATGATGAAGCGGGACATGATGGCGGAGACGAATTAGAGATAGCGGATACAGATGAAGATCTTCAGCTCTTGGCGAATGATAGTGGTAATGCCTCAGCTACAAATAGCAGTAATGGAGAAGTTAATGGAATAATAAATATTAATTGTTGTAATTTAAATACGTCCTCTGATTCTACCACAGAGTTGAATCAGAATCCGCAACATCAACCTCCTTCGCAAACAATTCATGCGTTGTGCGATCAACGTTATCAAAATGCAACAGCTGAAGCTTTTAGTCGCTACAAACAACGCTTCAGTCGTTTACCTCCAAAAGTAGATAATTTTGCTGAGAATGTAGTACCTACAAATATAGTGCATCAGCATCATGGCACCGATGTATTTTGTGCAAACTCATCAGAAGATTCGAATCTTGGGAACGATAGCTTCTTTGTTACACCTTATCCGCCACCAGCACCAACGCCATCATTCATTCCAATATCTGAAGAAACAGTATTTTTGGATCCAGATCCCACATCTATGCCGAGTATTTCGACATCAAGTCCACATTCGGGGGATTCATGGATGAACTATAGCAGCAATAGCAGCGACGATTTCTCGGGATTATCGGAACAAATCAAAGCTGTAACGAGTGGAAGACAAACAGGTTTGTCTTAACATTTATACATTAGCGACAACTTTTATGAAATTAATTTGAAATTTTAGGAAATAACAGCTCTGATGAGGGCAGTTCAGACTTCGATAGCAGTCTCATTATTCAGACTGATGCAATTATAAAGAGATATATATCTCAGCATTCGCAGTCCGATTCCTTTGAAATACAACAACCAGAGAGAAATGCGTCTCCAGCGGCAACACTCGCATCAAATACAAGTAGTAACAGCTTCGCGTCACCACAAATGTCTTCCCCAATTTCCACAACTTCCTCCGTAAAGTCTGTGAAAGGTGCCGTAAAGCGATTGCGATGCAAAGATGATGATTACAGTGATGCCAATATCATGGGTAAAATGGAGCCCTCCTCACTAGCTAAAAAATCGACCACTTCAGTTACTGCAACAACAATGACAATGTCATCAACATTAGATCATAAGCCAATTGTTTCCACAACATCAGTCACACCATCGATGGTTGAAGCCACAAAAAAAATTTTAACGGACTCTTCGCAGCATGCACATAATTTGCAAGAGTCTACCAAAAATTGTACTCAACATAATCAGTTCATTCAGCAACAGCAAATGACTGAGAAATGCGATCAGTCGATACCTTCTTCAAATTCAAAAACAAACTTACCGCCAAAATTCGCTTCAAGCGCCAGCAATTATAATAAAAAATTACAACAAAAAAATAAAAATCAACGTTTATTTCAGCATACATCGAAATCATTAGATATCTTTAACACACCCGATGATGTTAACTGCACTGTGGATGTCCGCTTAATTGACTTTGCACACACAGCATTTGTGCCACGTAACAGCAGCGGGTTTCCACCAATGCCTAATGCAATGCCGGTCGTCCATCACGGACCTGATGGGGGTTTCTTAACTGGCCTCGATAGTATGAACCGTTTACTTAACGAGATAATTGCTGATGAGATGTAGAAGAGGTTTTAAAAATGCAACCCATTGATACGGAAATTAAGCACAACAATATGTAGTGTAAGTTGATTTTTTAATTAAATAGCAATGGATAGTTATGGTAAGACGGAAGGACGGAATTATTCATTAACTTTGTAAATTTCTACAAAAACTGATTCAAAAATTTACTGTTGGAGTCCATTGAAAAATTTATGTCATAGTTTTTTAAAAATTAAAAAAAAAAATCGGAAATACTATCAAATGTACATTTAAAATATAAACATTATTAGAGAAGTACTAATTATTTAGGGCTTTCTTGTTCGAATAAAAACAGAATTGAACGTATAGTTTTACAATAAAATTATTCGTTTTTGCTAGATTATTAGCTCTGAAAAAATCCCACTTAGTTCATATACTTTTTTCTAAGTTTATTTTCATTTTACAGATATTAGTTTTAGTTTGTAAGGTACACTATATAAAAGTTTTAAATTGTAATTTCGCATATTGTTTCTTCTAAATACTACTTATATTATAAGAACGTAAATAATCAAATAAAATAGGTACATACAAATCAAAATAATAAAATTAATAAATGAATCGTTAATTGCATCTTTGTATTGGACACAATTTGATTTATTTCAATATACTAAATCTGTTTACAAATGGAATGTAGAAAAGAAAAACATTGATTTGACTTATTGTTAATGCAGATTAGCAAAAAATATATTTTTTGCAGAATTTTAAAATGTCTCAAACATGTACAAAAGAAAATGTCTAAATGGACTTCATAAGTATTATTATTTTTTTCTTTCTTTAATTTGATTTAATTGCCATTACGTTTATAACTGAAATATATCTTATCAAAATGTACTGCTTTTTTACCAAATCAGTTTCCGCTCCAAACATAAAGTTAAATCTATCAAATTTTTTTAACAGCCTCATTAATATTAAGAACAATTGATTCTACTTTCTTTATTGTAAATTTTTTCGACATAAATTAGTAAATAAATGCAATATAATGAAATAATTATGAGACGTATTTTATTACATGCTGATGTTCCCACATGTACAAGGGATGGGATATATATCAATCCCAGTTTTCAAAAGTAAGTGGACATGTTTATAATAATTCAAGAAATCAATAGAAAAAATTGCAGTTGTATTAATCAATAACAACTGGGCTTAACTTGAAGCAAGTTTTGGTTTCGTAATAATCGACTTTCTTATACCAAATCATCAAAACCGAGCAGTTGAATCAGCGTGTGATTTTATTGCAGCTGAAATGTCAAAAATATTCATTTCTAACCGGATTTGTAGCCATGGAATATTTGTAGTGATCCAACCATAAACTTTACAGTGACCAGTGGATTTGTCAGTCAGTTAAACCTGTTGCGTCTAATAATATACATTGATTACGTATAAAATGAGTGTGGCTGAATAATTTCACAATACGTCTATTGTACTTTTGTTTACATATTTATTGATTCGAATCAACCACGAGTGACTGTTAATATAATGGTTTCTAACGTGATTGCAGAGCTGTGTATTTGCATAATTACTTGGAATGTGGCTTCTAAGTATCCAGATGGTCTATCGTTAACGAATTTACTGGAACTAAATGGTACCTCGTCATGTCCAAATCAGCAACATCCCGATATCTATGTGATATCATTGCAGGAGATCAACACAAAACCGAAGAATCAAGTTTTGAGCATCTTCCAAGACGACTCCTGGGTTCTTAATGTAAATTCGCACTTGCAAGAATACGGATATGTAAAGGTGGAGACAAAGCAGTTGCAAGGTCTTTTAATAATGATGTTTTCACAACATCGACACATTGATAACATGGATGATATTGAAACGGAGAGCACGCGCACGGGACTTGGTGGCCTGTGGGGTAACAAAGGCGCCGTAAGCATTCGGATGAATCTCTATGGAATGGGAGTGGCTTTTGTGGGCGCACATTTGGCTGCCCATGATCATGAGTTGAAGGAACGCATTGTGGACTACAATCAGATAGTGAACAACCATCAGTATAAACAGTCAAAGTATCGCACCATATTCGATCACGATTTCGTGTTTTGGTTTGGAGATCTCAATTTTCGTCTTACTGGTGATGATTCTGCTTGGGATATACGTACCATGGTGGAGCAGAATAGGACAGCTGAGTTAATACAGCACGATCAGTTGCTGTTGGTGCGACAGACAGGAAATGCATTTGCCCTTCTAAACGAAAATTTACCCACGTTCCCGCCCACTTTCAAGTTCATCGAAGGAACCTCCGATTACAATACAAAAAGACGGCCAGCCTGGTGCGATCGTATTTTGTATCGTGTGGAGGAAAATAAATATCATAATGTGAAGCCAAGTATTCAACAATTATCGTACAAGTCTCATCCAGACTATTTAATATCTGATCACAAGCCTGTTTCGGGAGAATTTCTTTACATCATAGAGTCTGTAGGTGATGATACGGCCGAAATGGAAGAGTTGACGTACAATTCTGGTTCAAGGTCCTTGGTTAGTGAAACTATTTTCTACATACATATGTTCATTTTTGTGTGTATACAATACTATTGATTATATGTATATTTTCGTTTTGCTTGTAGTTCTAAGATGAACTTGTAGATATTCTTAGCTTTACGAAAATGTGATTTAACTGGACAGGAATATCGAATGGAGTCGCTGTTAGACATCTATCAGTTTCGAATATAAATATGTTTATTGGACAACATATCAGGCACAGCCTTAAAAATGTGTTTTATACTCAATGGAAATGAACAAATCTCGTTATATTTTTAAATTAGCTATAAGATGTAATCTCAATTTTTTACATCCCTTATATCCAAATAAATTAAAAAAAAAATTAGTACTTTTGTTTTTGAAATGCCATTCCTATGAGATTTACGTTTTTCTCTAGATACTTAGCAACGAACTTGAAGTGACAAATCGAACCGTGACAATTAGAACACACCTTAGTGTTAATGGAGTTGTGAGAATCCCCATCATTCGTTATAAGTTTCATACGGCTATCGAATTTCTAATGAACTTGAAATATATATGAAGGGCGTAACACTACTACAGGTGTTATCATCATATGTCACTGAATCAGCTGTGTTTTGTTGTGACAGTTAAAGAGGATGTATTATTATTGTTTTCATTCGTCTAAAAAATAAATCCTACTTTATATCTGTGATAAAAAACATTATATATAAATGACAAGATGCTTCGACACACAAAGAGAATATTCAATGTAAATAAATTATATAGTAATTTACGCAATATTAGCTATGTACAAGGACAAGAACCCGAACCAAAAATACGTGAATATTTTTATTACATCGATCACGAAGGAATGGTTTGTAATGTTTGTACATAGTTATATGCAGATTTTTAATGAATATATACCTTAGCTATTTCTAGACGATGCAAAAATGAAGAATTTCACATCATGTTTTAAGGAAAAGAAGTTTTTAAAATTCTTCTTTAACCGTATTCGAATCAATGAAACCGCACGGTATAGAGATGAGTTTCCATTCATGTCACTTTGCGGGAGAGAACGAAATTTTATACGCTGCGACGATTTACCAATTGTTTACACACATCTTTTAAGGAATATCAATGGTAAATGCTTTCTTAAAATATAACTTTCTTGCACATATAATAATTTTCTATTTTAAAGGGAGCGACAAACTTTCTTACGCAAACACAGGCGATCTACTTACAGTTGATTTCCAACCGCATATGATTTACATGGATCCACAAACAGGTAGAATATATCATCCAGCTGATGAGAAAATGGGCAACATCGGGTTAATCAGTTCCAGATTGGGAATTGAATTGAGTCAATATTTCGAATTTAGAAATGGTGAGGAAAACCAACCAACACATTTTATATGGAATGGAAAATGTATTCAGTTGGATACGAAATGGGTGAAAAATACAATTAAATCTGAATATTTTATAAAGTGAATAAATAAACACACTTGAGTATTCTTAGCGAAAATCGTTCATTTTTTATACTATTATACAAATATTAATTACAAACTAAAAAAAAACTAATTTATAAATACTGATATGATGAAATTATTACTCAATGCTAAGTGCTTCGAAATCTCCCATCTTAACCCATGATAAACCAGCTGCACTAGTTTTCTCAGTTGAGGCTTTAGTCTGTTTCATTTGTTCTAGAATAGGCCCATGCAATTCTTCTTTGAACTGTTCAAAAGCTATATAATGCGGATCTTCTGTTGGTGGTTCATCGTAAACATGCTCTTTACTTAAAGCAACGCATTTTTTAGCTCGATCGATGAATTCTTCGCGATTTTGTAATAGTAAGTTTAAAGCTTCCTTATTATAAACGTTCCTTTCTTCATCACTAGGTATGTTTTCACTCGGTTCTGTCAAAACCATTTGAATATATTTCAGAACTTGCCATATATGGTCCTCGCCAGTTCTCCAACTATTAAAGGCAGATTTTATGTCTAACTCTCCAGTTTCAGGGCAAATAAGTGGGTGTATAATTTCACTTTGGAAGATAAGCGTCTGTTTTAAAGAAGATTTACGAGTTTAGAATGAATTTTGTAATATTTAAATATATACTTACTGGTAAAGCAGTATCATTAGGGAATTTTTCGGGAAGTGATATAGTAAATCGAAATATACCGCCTGCAAAGTAGCCTTGTCGAACGAAAATAACACCGAACCAATCTATTTAAACGAAAAAATAATATAAATTAACATGCAGTTAATGATTATTTATACATAGTAAACTGGAAACACAAAATAATATTAAAGACTTACACAAAGAATTGCCATATGAGGGAATTACATATACCCCTGGAATTTTCTCGGGTTCAATCATTTTACTAAAATATAGTACTCTCTCTTATTTATATACAAATACAATATTATGTCGCACTTACTATTCAGCTAATATTTTGTATTCTTGCTGTATTGTTGTCAACAATAGAGTGTCTGTATTATGAGAATCGAGTGACATTTCCAAATTTGTTATTTTTGTCCTGCTATTAAATAAAAAATATTTACAAACGATAAACGAATAGAAATAAATAATAATTAAATTCTTTAATGCTGGCCAGGGATGCCTTATGTACTTTAATGAAAGTGATTCATTCAACTTTTAATTCGGTAGTGAATAACATGTGTTTGCTTATTCTTATATTTTGAAGAGCAGTAGTTGATGAATATTTATTTCCGTGAATCTTGGCTAAAAATACGTCCGTCAGACATATATCAGATATATATTTCTTAATCTTAATTAATAATTTAATTTTAGCACTCCGAGGAACCCTATGGAATTCTATGAACAATATTTGTTGCTAACATTTTTATTGTTATCGTCCGTCAAGGTTTTTTATGTACTGTTTTTATTTATTTGCACTCACGGTTGCAAACAGTTGTTAAATGTAATGAACAGCTGTGATAGAGTATCCTCACAAATTCGAAGTTGTGTGCTCATCTTTTCTGACATGTCTCATTTCTTTAATAGTTAATAAAATAGTATCAGAAATCCTAATCGAAAACATATAAACTGAATTGTATTAAGCAAATATTTAAAAGTTAACATAAATAAAAATCGAACAGGTCTTGAAGAATAAAAGGAATAAACACTCACGGTTGCAAACAGTTGTTAAATGTATAAACAGCTGTGATAGAATATCCTCACAAATTCGAAGTTGTGTGCTCATCTTTTCTGACATGTCTCATTTCTTTAATAGTTAATAAAATAGTATCAGTAATCCAAATCGAAAACATATAAACCGGATTGTATCAAGCAAATATTCAAAAGTAAACACAAATAAAAATCGAACAGGTCTTGAAGAATAAAAGGAATAAACAAGAACAAAAAATTTACTAATTTAATATGTCAGGTAAAAATTATAGAAATGAAATTTAATTTTGAATAAAACACTTTCATTTAGAAAGAAAGAGTGGTTCTGGCAAACAAAATAAGAAGTCGTGCGTCAAGGTTTCTACCGATAAAAATGTTGACCTCTTTCCAACAGCCACAGGCAAGAAACCTAATTATGGCACCAACAACACATTGGAGCTGCTGGAGAAGATTCCAAGTGCAGTTGTAGAAACAAAGTTAGATGCCGTGCTGACCGCTGTAAAGACAGTGGATGTTTTGTGTGATAGTCCTGGGTGCAAGGTAAAAACAAGCTTGATGGGTCAAGACTGTTCGCTCTGTCGGAAGCGGTTTTGTTTTAAGCATGGACTTCCTGAAGTCCACGGTTGTGGAGAAGCGGTGAAAAAGAGCGAACGAAAGAAGTTTCTTCATCCAAAGCCACTGAAAACGGTACGTCAAGAAGAGGAATTGGCGCAGGCAAAGGACAGGCTACAATCTAAACTGAAAGATATGAAAGTGAGTCGCATGCCAAAGCCTTCTGGTGGTGGAGGATCTAGTAAATCCAAAAGCAAGATGAAGTAACTGATAATAGTAAATTAATCTGAAATTTCGATATGCTTGTTTTTCGAATGTAAATTATCATTTATTTATAACAAAAAAACAGTTCTGTGAGAATGAGAATTAGACTTATCTATAGTGTTGATGCCAAAAATATTGGATATTCAAATAAACTATAATAACAGATCATGCTTGAGTGCTTATTGTTAGTGAACGTTAAAATTTAGTATTAAGAAAATTAAATTTATAAATATTCGGTTTCGAAATGCAAAATAAAAGTCTTGGTTTTATTTTCGCACATTTTTTTTTTGTTTTGTTGTTGTTAATATTGCATTGATGACATTCACTTTATCGAAGGTCATAACATAATTCTCCCAATTATGATAAAAGTATAGATCTTATGCAAATTCACAGCCATTTGAACCATATTTATTTAGCAAGTACAATAAGATGTAATCGCTATCAGGGTTTTCAGATCAATGTAACTAAATGAGAATAGTGGAGTGAATTCAGAATAACAAACATCCTCTCACTTGATGTTATCTCTCTCAGCCTTTCGATATTTATTCACAGATTAGACACTGTTGTAATATATTTATATGGAAGCCTGAAATCTGAAGGACTAATTGACAGTTAAAGCAAAAACCTTGATTGACCACAAAGAAAAGGAAAACCACAACTACACTTTGTCTATTAATATACTACACTCCGAAAAGAGAGGTGAACCCTGTCCAAAGTACATAAGTTCTGAATGATAGTATGGGACGTTAAACGATTACAAATATATTCGTCATTTCTGCTTCGTTCATTTGCGCAATACACTTCTCGTCTCAGTAGGACGAGATACTTTGGTTCGGTTGGGTCGGCATTGTGGAAGGTTATTGATTTTTCTGTTACAACTGTTAAGAAAACTCATCAATTGGAACGTCTACAAAAAATCCTGATAGAGAATCAGGAGGAAAATAATTTATTGTTTAATTAAGTGGTAGCGGTTTCTAATTGTTTGCAAGGATACCTTAACCGGAATTTCACCGTATGTACTAGCAATAAATTTATATATATATATATATATATATATATATATATATATATATATATATATATATATTTATATATTAATATTTATATATTATTATATTTATATATTAAAATGATAATTCATAGTGTAGTGCCTAATATATTGACTGCATTGCGAAAAATGCGTTTTTATGTAAGCAATTGCCTAAATGCCATCGTATTGACGAATAACTGTGAACTATTTTCTCCGACACTCTAACATATTTAGTTTATTTAATAACTAACACCAATATTGAGTGGCAGCAGCTAAGGCGACCGACGGCAGTTTTTTTTATTTTTTTTTCGTCGGGGACATTTGTTTGTTAAAGCCGCGCAGAGGTCAAATACCGAACGTATGTATGTTATTCAACACAGCGGTGCATATCAGTGACACACATGCATAGTGGAACATCTGATGATGATAGACAGAGAGAAGTCCCTGCCCCGATTGGTCCAGGATTGTCGAAAAGTTCATAAATGAGTTTATTTCCAATAGAGTGATTGCTGCACCGTGAAGAAGCACAAGCTCGTGCGGCACGTAATCTTTTTTTCCGTCAACCTCATTTTGAATTAAATTTTGTGCGAACCGGCTTATTATCATAACGAACGTGTATATACATACATACATACATATATACCGAAATGTATTTTAATATAGATAAATGTATGCATACACATATACATGGACATGGATATGTCCACATGTGCCGATCACTGATCCCAATCGCCAGCAAACCTTTAATACAGCATTTAAACTAGATATACTTTATCAAATAAATATTTTCAATTAAGTTAGTGCTTTCAATGGGATGTTTGGCGAATTATAATCAGTTTGATAATTGTAGAAACAGTTGATAAGAATTTCATGTATGAAAGACAGGAAATAATTTAATTACTTATTGATCCCTATATTTGATTTCTACCGGAAAGCGTTGAAAAATGGGATATTTTGAAATAGTCTTAATTCGAAATAATTTTTCGTACATGTCTTTTCTGCGATTGAGTGCAACTTTTGGACCGGTTTTGTTAGTTCTTGTTCGCAATTAAAGTCCTCTGGTGTATATTTTACTTATTCAATTCTAAAAATGCGAATTAACGAACTGAAATGGAGATAAGCCATTAAATGAATAAATTGCCAGATAATGCCATTTGCACTGGAATATTGTAAATTAATTTGTTCACCTCAAATATGTGATGGACTTGGGTATCATTCTTCATGTGTAGGTAGGTATATTGTCATGCAATTAATTTCCGAATTGGAATCAGGCCGCCAACTTATTAAGGATTCAATTGTATGAATGTATGTATATAAAGCGATTCTCTCCACGCGTTCTCTACAGGTATCGTAATCAAGAGCGCGAGTGTTTTTTCAGCATAACATCCAAAAGGCAACAACAAAAACAGGAAATATATGTGTTAGTTCGATTCTGCAGACGACAGAGTCTGTAGACAACATTTTCTGTCACGATTTTAAACAATAACAACAACATTTACACGAGCAAATCTATTTTATGTTTTTATTGTTTCTTTTTTTCCAATGCTGATTTTATTGAATCTATTCAACATTTCAATGATTTTTTTAACACTGTTTTGGAACGTGTAATTAATTGATAGCGAAATTCAGAACTGTGAGGACCAAATATATACGGCGCAGATATGCTGAGGATTTTAAAAATAAATTTATAATTTCATGTGTCGTAACAACAACAACAAATGCGCGTGTCATAATAAAAATATAAAAATAATAGGAACTTGGGAACAAAAAAGTCTACGGTTGTATATATGTATCTATGTGTGTGTGTATATACATGTAAGGTCGTTTCTTCGTCGTTTCTTAATTTATATCAGAATTTTGAATTTCCCCACGAATTAAGTTAACCAGTTTGAAATTAAACGTTGAGAAGTATGTAATTGAATTAATAACTTTTGTTCACAAATAAAAATGTGTATCGTTTATTTTATCGATTAATTTTTTTATTCCAGCACGTCCTACAACGAAAATGTTTATTCCTGTAGCACAGTCGGCATTTAAGTCGATCAGACAAACAGCGCCACGCGTGAGACTTTTTTTCATCAACAAAAATGCCTATTCGAGTCAGGTACGCCGACAAACATAATTATTGTCATACGCTTTGCTTCATCAACATTGTCGTCGTCCGTCTCTTCCCTCTCTCCCCGACACAGGTTGAATACAAACCCATCCGCTCGGTGCTCGTTGCCAACCGTGGCGAGATCGCCATCCGCGTCTTCCGGGCCTGCACCGAGCTGGGCATCAAGTCCGTCGCCATCTACTCCGAGCAGGACAAGATGCACATGCACCGGCAGAAGGCCGATGAATCGTACCTCGTGGGCAAGGGTCTGCCGCCGGTGGAGGCCTATTTGAGCATTCCGGAAATCATACGCGTCTGCAAGGAGAACGACGTGGACGCCGTTCACCCTGGCTACGGGTTCCTGTCCGAACGCTCGGACTTCGCCCAGGCCGTCAACGATGCCGGCCTGCGCTTCATCGGCCCCTCGCCGAAGGTCGTCCAGCAGATGGGCGACAAGGTGGCGGCTCGCATCGCCGCCATCGAGGCCGGCGTCCCGATCGTGCCCGGCACCGACGGCCCGGTCACCACCAAGGAGGAGGCGGTGGCGTTCTGCAAGAAGCACAGCCTGCCAGTAATCTTCAAGGCGGCATACGGAGGCGGCGGACGCGGCATGCGCGTGGTGCGCAAAATGAACGAGGTCGAGGAGATGTTCGAGCGTGCCAGCTCCGAGGCGAAGGCTGCCTTCGGCAACGGCGCCATGTTCATTGAGAAGTTCATCGAGCGGCCGCGGCACATCGAGGTCCAACTGCTGGGCGACAAGGCCGGCAACGTGGTGCACTTGTACGAGCGTGATTGTTCGGTCCAGCGACGCCACCAGAAAGTCGTGGAAATCGCCCCGGCGCCGCGTCTGCCCCAGGATGTACGCGACCGGATGACCGAGGCCGCTGTGCGGTTGGCCAAACACGTCGGCTACGAGAACGCCGGCACCGTGGAGTTCCTGTGCGATGAGTCTGGAAACTTCTACTTCATCGAGGTGAACGCTAGGTAACTTGCTACAAATATCTAATATTCATGGAATCCTCAAACCCACATCCATCGTATTTGCAGGTTGCAAGTGGAGCACACAGTGACCGAGGAGATCACCGGCATCGATTTGGTGCAATCACAGATCCGTGTAGCCGAAGGCATGACTCTGCCCGAACTGGGCTACACACAGGAGAACATAAAGCCCCGTGGATATGCCATTCAGTGCCGCGTTACCACCGAAGATCCGGCCAACGATTTCCAACCGAGCACAGGCCGTCTGGAGGTGTTCCGGTCGGGCGAGGGCATGGGCATCCGATTGGACAGTGCCTCGGCTTTTGCCGGCGCCATCATCTCCCCATACTATGATTCCCTACTAGTCAAAGTTATTTCGCACGCCAGTGACCTGCAGAGCTCAGCGTCGAAGATGAATCGTGCCCTCCGGGAGTTCCGTATTCGTGGTGTAAAGACGAATATTCCCTTTTTGTTGAACGTTCTGGAGAACCAGAAATTCTTGCATGGAGTTCTCGACACCTACTTCATCGACGAGCACCCGCAATTGTTCAAGTTCCGCCATTCGCAAAATCGTGCCCAGAAGCTGCTCAACTACATCGGCGAAGTTCTGGTGAATGGACCCCAGACACCGTTGGCCACGCACCTGAAGCCCGCTGAGGTTTCGCCACATGTACCATCCGTACCACTAGGTGAGTCAACTAAAGATCTTGTAAGGGTTCCATAGAGCAGTGTGATGCACAGTGTACATAGTTTGATTGGTGCGGCTTTCTAATGATTCGGCAAAAGCTAACCGGCAGATTTTTCGATATAATAAAGGGGGGTGATTCAAATGTTGGTTAATTTTCTTTAGAGAACGACGATGAAAGCGCCTCAAAATTTACACAAATATTTTTATATTTTTTTATTTATTTTTTGCTTGCCAATAGAAGTGTTATATTGTAGTTTTTATTTGCTGTTATGCTGTTTATTATAATTTCTTTTGTTTTTTCGTTATGTTCATAATCCGATCAAAACCCGACACCAAACTCAATAACACTACCAAACAATCACCATTCGTCAAAATACCTCGCTGAAGACTTGTCTCCAGAGGCAATTTTGCGTGAAGAGCGCGGTGAAGCCAAAGGTACGTTGATTATCATGTTACTAGGTGAAATCGAAACCAAGACCTTCATTCTAATATAGATTAAGTTTAGCACGAACTACTTCGCTCCACATCCGGTCGATTCAATTATCCAATACATACTTTTATAACAACGACCGAGCGATACGAAATTTTATAACGAACTGATCATTTTCATTATACGATAATCACTCATGCGTAGCCATTAAACTCGTTTTCCTATTTGTAAGAAACTCACAAACCAAAACGCAGTTGTTAACATGTCTTAGCCTAAGTGAATGGTTTCTAATGGCTTTTGTTCATTATTTTCACAGTCACCGAACCCCCGAAGGGACTCCGTCACATTCTCAAAACTCAGGGACCGGAGGCCTTTGCGAAGGAAGTTCGTTCGCGCAAGAATCTCATGTTGATGGACACGACATTCAGGGATGCCCATCAATCGCTATTGGCGACGCGTGTCCGCTCGCACGACTTGCTCAAGATCTCTCCGTATGTTGCCCATAAGTTCAACAACCTGTACTCGCTGGAGAACTGGGGCGGCGCCACATTCGACGTGGCCCTGCGCTTCCTGCACGAGTGTCCGTGGGAGCGACTGGAGGAGATGCGTAAGCAAATACCGAATATTCCCTTCCAGATGCTGTTGCGTGGAGCGAACGCCGTCGGTTACACCAGCTACCCGGACAATGTCGTCTACAAGTTCTGCGAACTGGCTGTAGGTTTTACACAATCACTTTATTTACTTGTTTATTTATTAATTTTCTTCATTTGTATTCGCCACAGGTGCAAACTGGTATGGATATCTTCAGAGTATTCGATTCGCTGAACTACTTGCCCAACCTGATTTTGGGCATGGAGGCGGCCGGCAAGGCCGGTGGTGTCGTCGAAGCTGCTATCTCATATACGGGAGATGTCAGCGACCCGACACGAACCAAGTATGACCTCAAATATTACACCAACTTGGCTGATGAGTTGGTCAAGGCAGGAACGCATGTTTTGTGCATCAAGGATATGGCTGGTCTTCTGAAACCACAGGCATCTAGGTAGGTTGACAGAACAATGAGTCTGTTTAAGCAAGAAGACTTATTCAAATGTTGTATTTTATTACTTTCAGACTGCTCATTTCTGCTATCCGTGATAAGCATCCCGACATACCGATCCACATTCATACCCACGATACCTCGGGCGCCGGTGTCGCCTCAATGCTGGCCTGCGCCGAGTCGGGCGCTGATGTCGTCGACGTAGCCGTCGACTCCATGTCTGGCATGACCTCACAGCCCAGCATGGGCGCCATTGTGGCGTCCTTACAGGGCACGCCTCTCGATACCAACTTCGACCTCAGAGACGTGTCTGAATACTCGGCGTATTGGGAGCAGACTCGGACCCTGTATGCTCCGTTCGAGTGCACAACAACGATGAAATCCGGCAATGCTGATGTCTATTTGAACGAGATTCCCGGTGGCCAATACACGAACTTGCAGTTCCAAGCCTACTCGCTGGGCCTGGGCGACTTCTTTGAGGATGTGAAGAAGGCCTATCGTGAGGCTAACTTGCTGTTGGGCGACATCATCAAGGTGACGCCGTCTTCGAAGGTGGTCGGCGACTTGGCCCAGTTCATGGTACAAAACAAACTGTCCGCCGATGATGTTCTGGAAAAGGCTGAGGAGCTCTCGTTCCCCAAGTCGGTGGTGGAATACTTACAAGGCTCGATTGGCACGCCCCACGGTGGCTTTCCCGAACCCCTGCGTTCGCGTGTACTGAAAGACATGCCACGCATCGAGGGCCGTCCTGGCGCCAACCTGCCACCTTTGGACTTCGACGACCTCAAGAAGACTCTGAAGGAATCTCACCCACATGTTACTGATCGTGATGTCATGTCCGCCGCATTGTATCCACTAGTAACCAGTGATTACTTGACATTCCGTGATGATTATGGTCCAGTCGACCGATTGGACACTCGAATCTTCTTGACCGGCCCCAAGGTTGGCGAAGAGTTCGAGGTTAACATTGAGAGGGGAAAAACTTTGAGCTTGAAGGCGTTGGCGATGGCTGAAGATCTGACGCCGAATGGCGAACGCGAGGTCTTCTTCGAAATGAACGGCCAGCTTCGATCCGTGCTTATTCGTGACAAGGAAGCCGTCAAGGTGAGTTCGTCCTTTTAATGTTCCCACATACGATACCTACATGTGAACGTGTTTCGAGCAGGAACTCCACATCCATCCGAAGGCAACCAAGAGCAACAAGAGCGAGGTGGGCGCCCCCATGCCTGGCACTGTCATCGACATACGTGTGAAGGAGGGCGACAAGGTGGAGAAGGGACAGCCGCTGGTTGTGCTGTCCGCGATGAAAATGGAAATGGTCGTCCAGGCCCCGAAAGCCGGCACCGTTCAAAAGCTCCAGATCACAAATGGCATGAAATTGGAAGGAGATGATCTCCTGATGTTGGTGGAGTAGGCCAGACCAGGCCAGCACAGATTATGTTAGTTAAATAATCTTACGAAAAGTTATGTACATAAACTAAATTCTGTTTATCTTTTAATTGTACACGCACGAGGCAACTCGTCGACAGTTAGAGAGATAAACTGGTACGCAAACACTAGTCCGGTTCTATGTCGAATGCTTTCACACCTCCCTGTCCTCAAATATATATTAACGTAACGTAATGTATGAATTTGTTATTTGGGTGTTATATATACAGTGAAGCTTGGAAGTAGTAGACTCCTTGTCGTCGTTCGTTGTATATTTTTAATGATTATTATGTTTATATCCAAGTATGCATTATATATTTATTATAAGAGTTGATCCTCACCATATTTTTAAATAACATTCTTAAGACATTTTTTGTGTTTGATAAAAAATAATGTATAATAACTATTGTCTTCGGCAACCCCTCTTCCAATAGATTATAAAAACATAACATGTGTATATGATCAATCATGCATTCTTATGTGTTTTATAAGATTTCTACACCGTTTTTATTATAACGTTTTTATTATTATACTCAGTTTCGCTAACTATGTCCACATTTAAAACCAAAATTGTAAAATTATCTGTAGGAAAACAAAATAAAAATACAGATATTTGTTATAACCTTTTGAAATATAAATCGTCTTTATTAACTTGTCGACAAACATATAATTTACTCGTTGTTGTTGGCTATTTATGTCAGGCAATCACTGTCTGGAACCACTGAAGCTATCAATTTAGGTGATAAGAAAATCGTATTCATGGAAAACTACATTTGAGTGAAATTCGTCTAATATTGAAATATCATCATGATGATGGGAACTATATACGTATGGTGTGAAACTAGCTGTCAGACGGTCAGACATATATTTATAAGGTTTTAAAACAAACTACTTATTTATAAAAAGGTTTTAATTTCAGTACTGATAATAAGCTCAAGAACAACCTTCACTTGACATTGAAAATCTGTTTAGCACGTACTTCTTGTTTACCATCTGTGAAAACAAAAATTTTAAATCGAAAAAAACTTGAATAATTTAAAGTAGTAAAATGGTAATTTTTGATCTATGTCAATTTATGTCAATTCTAATAAAGCAAAAGTATATTAATGGTATATGTCGTGTTAGAGAAGAATGATATCTAAATAAAATTATCCTTGGGCAGTAGTGGGTGTGTCCGGCCAACGGCCGCCTTTCGTCCAATTTTGGCATGTTTTTATATCAGTAGTTCTTTATCACATACACAGTTTTATCTCATGATTCCTCAGATATCGCATATTGAACTTTTGATTATAGGCGAGTTTGACGACTTCGTTGACCGATTATTAAATAAAAGTAATGACAAAAAAAAAAAAAATGGTTTTCACAACAAACAGACAGAAAAGCATATCGTTAAATCAACAGACGAGGAGAAGTATATATAATATTCCATACCTAGAAGCAGAAAATTTGTATTCTCCTACCCAAAGAGTGCAGGGCTGATGTATTTTCTACAATTTTGAATAGTAGGATTCATGCACTACCATATCTCGGCGTATGTCTTTCAACCGTTGGCAACCGGCAAGTGCTAAAGCAATCTCGAAATCCTTCTTCAAAACATTTAGCATTTGTTCGACGCCACGTTCGCCGCCACACGCCAGTCCCCATATGGCGGGGCGGCCGGTGAAGACCAAATTCGCTCCGAGAGCCAAGGCCTTGAACACATCATTTCCCTGTCTTACGCCGCCATCGATCATGACGACCAAATCGCCGCCCACCGCCGCAACAACTTCCGGCAGAGCCTCAATGGCTGCTGGAACGCCGTCCAATTGACGCGCACCGTGATTCGAAACGATGACGCCTCGGCAGCCGAACTCTCGCGCCAGGATCGCGTCTTCACGCGTGAGGATGCCCTTGAGCACCACCGGCAACTCGGTGAGGTTCACCAGCCAGTCGACGTCCTCCCACGTCAGAGTGCTATCGAATTGGCTGGATACGTATTCGTTGATGCCCGAGCTGCCGTCCTCGCTCCGCACACCGTTCGACAGGGTGCCCTTGAAATTGGCCAGGCTCAAGTGCGATGGCAGACTGAAATTATTGCGGACATCGGCGCGACGCTGTCCGAAAATCGGAGCATCCACTGTTAGTACGATTGCCTTGAAATTTGCCGCTTCCGCACGGCGCACTAAACTCTCCGTGAGCGATCTGATGATGTGGCGAAATCAAACCGATACAGATAAGGAAAATTTAATATAATTGATGATAATGATATCTGATTTGATATGATATAATATGATCTGATAAGCACCTGTCTTTGTACACATAGAGCTGGAACCATTTGCAAGTGTCAGGAGCGGCCGAAGCCACTTCCTCAATCGACATGGTCGATAAGGTGCTCATTATGAAAATCGATCCAGCTCTGCCGGCTGCACGTGCGTTTCCCGCCTCGCCGTCGGAATGTGCCATTTTCTGCATTGCGGTTGGTGCAACGCCAACGGGCCACTTTAGATGGCAACCAAAAATATCGCAGCCCGTGTCCAATTTGGAGACATCACGCAAGCAACATGGGCGTATCCGAAGTCTATCGTTGTAGTTTAGTCAGTTAAAATTAGAGCTTGATTTTTATATCCTTAACCCATAAGTTAGATTCTTGTATAGTTTTACCTTCTAAAGGCCTCCCTATTCAAATTCAGAGAAAACTGCTCTCCTGCTCCGCTTTTGTAATAATCCAGAGCATTTTTTTCAATAATTTTAAAAGCTTTTTCTTCAAAATCATCGAGGCAGACAAACGGCATTTTCTGTTAATTTTCGAAAATACACTTTGTAAAGTCTCGTCTGTAGTTCATAATATAGAAAGTGATATGATACTAAATTCAAATTCTGGAAATATTATTTTGAGAGCGAAGATTACTCCTAATAGACTAAACCTATTCGAGATAAGGCGATGCATTAACGAGCTGCTATATACATATATGGTAGGATAGATAAGAGATAAAGTACTTGGTTGAAGATTGCGGGAAGGAATAGGACGAAACTAATATGTCTCTTGTTCTTTTAATCCTTAGTCGCCCTTATTAATGAAAGCACATTGACCATCTAAGTTATAACTGTTTATTAAATATTGCATAATGACTTGTTTCATTGGAGTTATCTCTTCTCTTTATGTTGAAAACATCATGAGAGTAACTATATATAAAATAAATCAATTAGTTAAAAATATTAGTTTCAAACTCTTTTACTATCGCTCATGTTATGGAACGTTCAAATTATTATAATATTGCAATATTATAAATTACTATATGCTACTATATATTATATAATTTTTATTTCCGGAAAATAAAATTTCTTCAGTGGTGAAAAACAACCATTGGAAATACTGCATACCTCTGACAACTTATTTTTAAAGCTAATATTAATTGTGAATTGAAGCAACTATATGAATGAGAGTTCTGTTTGATTTTATTGAAATACCGGAGCTTAACCTAACAATCAGCTGATATGTACTTTTAACCGCTGACCTACATTTCTGACCATTTGCTGGCATTATTCTTAACTTTAGCTGGGTTTTGTAAACAAATTAAGAATTAAAACACAATGTTATTGTTTAAACGGTTTAGTAGCAGTTTTCAACGTATTAGTGCGCTTTATAAAACGATGAAACCCGGCGACTCGCTTGGAGTTCAGGTGGTCTAAATTTATAAATAAGTTGATGACTTGACTCCTCACTGTTTACAATCGTCTTCAGGGTTGGGTCCAAAAAATACGACGGATGAAGAATAACATATTCCTGGACATCAGTGATGGTTCTACTAATGATGTCTTACAAATTGTTGTTCCGAAGTCGGAGACCACTAAGGCGATTACATCAGGAAGCAGCATTAAGGTTACAGGAGATATAAGAATAAGTCCAAATGGAAAATATGAGCTGCATGCAGAAGATGTTAATGTAATAGGTGGAATTGTTTAGTATAATTGTGTAAAACCACAATAATTGAATTGTTTCATCTGAACGTGAATAGCTGACGGAAATATGTCTAGCGGATACCCCTTTACACCGAAGCAACAGCACCCTCCAGATTATGTGAGAGAACATTTACACCTGCGCAGCCGAGTGGATTATTTTGCATCTGCAATGCGATTACGGCATAAAGCCTTAAAGGCAATCCATGATTTTATGGATGAAAATAATTTCGTACAGATACATACACCAATAATTACAACCAACGATTGTGAAGGTGCTGGAGAGGTACCTAAATATTTTTCTTCGTATTATAAAAGTACATAATAATTATATATTTTTTAGGTTTTTGAAATTAAGCCAGACAACTTAAATCTGCTTAAAGAAATGGCGCGATTAGACATTCCATTGGAACATAGCTATTTTGATAATAAAGTATTTCTCAGTGTATCAGGCCAATTGCACTTAGAAGCTATGTCATATGGATTAGGCAATACCTATACAATATCACCTGCTTTTCGTGCCGAGAATTCGAAGTCACCACTACATTTGTCCGAATTTTACATGTTTGAAGCAGAAATTGCTTTTGCAGAAGAACTTTCTCAAATAATATATTTTATTGAAAATATGCTAAAAAGAATAACAACATCCATACTAAATTCTTCTGCCGACAATATACATCACTGTCAGAAAAATGCTGTTGGATCTACTTTCAAACATGATTGGCTTAACAGAAATTGGACAACTCTGGCATATGACGAAGCACTGACCATTATTATTGATAACAATAATAAGTTCAAAACAAAAGTCAACTCCAAGCAGGGGTTCTCTAAAGAACAGGAATTATTTTTAGTCAGCTATTTCAACACTCCTGTATTTATTGTCGATTGGCCAATTGAACAGAAACCATTTTATATGCGCATCTCGGCGTCAAATACAGAGCGAGTGCAAGCTTTAGATCTATTGATGCCCAATGTAGGCGAACTGTGTGGTGGTGGTTTACGCGAATGGAACCTGAAGAACTTGAGTGAACATCCACGATACCCTAAGGGTTTAAACTGGTACCAGGATTTGCGAAAATATGGCGGAATACCAACCGGAGGCTTTGGAATGGGCTTTGAGCGCTATTTGCAATTGTTAACGGGTATCAAAAATATAAGGGATGTTATTCCATTTCCAAGGTATCCACATAGTTGTAAAATGTAAAATTTGAAATAAGTTTAAAATAATGATAATGACATTTTACTAAAAAAATCAAAATTAATAATAATTTAATATGCGCTAAGAGGAGAAATAAAATTATAGTGCGACAAAATAGTATTTAATTTTGTCTTATATTTCACAAGCAAGCATAATAATTTATGATTACAGTTGCCCTAACATAGGATTACGTCCTGGCCATGCTTCTTTAGCATATTTCTTTTTCTGTGGAGCATGAGAATTGCCCTCTATGGTATGATGATCATCAAAGGCTGTATCTAAAAACGAGTATTTAAAAAATATGTATATATATATATGTATTCAAATAACTCACTACTGGAGTTGGCGTTTGAAAAGGCTACTTTAGGCGCAAGTGAATTCATGGGTTTCGTGATTGGATTGACGTCTCCTGGAGTTACATCAGGTGCTGGGTTTGGTAATAAAAGTCCTAATTTTGTACCCATTACAATTGGCGTTACGTCAAAATCATTACTGTTGCTATTAACTTTCGGACAACTACTTTGATCCTCATGAGTAGATAACAACCCTTGATATAATGAATTAGTGGCAAGATGCGAATCAGAATCCGAATTTGCTTTCTGTCTAAAGTTTGCTAATGGTTGTTGATATAAATGGTGACTCGTAGACGTAGTGGATGTGTTGGAAGGTACACCAATTTGATTTGAATCGTAGCGAGCTCGTTTCGGTAACACAACTGTCGACTGTATCAAATTTCGGAAACGACCTACGCTTGGATCAATATCTTCAGGATTTATTATAATTTCCTCATCATTAAATGTAACACTACGTCGTTTACGCAACCCCATTTTCGACGCATTTTGCTATTAATATAAGAATATATAAATATTATTGGTTTATATTTGTTTTTGTAATTGACTCACTTTTCGTAAATTATCGTCTGTTATCCCCAGCATTGAAATACGGCGATTATGAGCCGTATTGTATTCTGTCAAATTCTATAATTTAGAAGTATCAGCAAACAATAGATAACTAAACGTAATTTTATATTTACTAACATCTAGCTCAGTTTGACTTTCCGGTAAGCCCAATAACGTACCATCGCTATTTTCACCCATTGGAAGATCTTCCATTATGCTGCGCTGTCCGGCAGAAGGACGATCCCGCAATATATAACGTCTAGTGGAAGCACCGAAATGAAATGTACTATTGATTTGAAGCTGTGTCGGTTTATGTGGCTCTAATCTCATTGATCCTATAAAAGTTCCATGAGCTAAAATTTAATAAATATTGAACGTGTGATTTTAAAATTTATATATTTTGACATACTGGAACCTAAATCCACTAAATATGCCAAGTTTAAATGTCTGTGGTACACAAATGCTGAATGAACACGAGAGCAAGAGGCGTGGTCGATGCAAAAATCAGTCATTTGATTGTTACGGCCAAAAAGATAACACCGCTTCTCATCCACCATTAGTTTTTGAACCAACTTGTCCTCTTTAAGTACATCCAAATGCAGACCTGTGGGTGGTTTGCCAGCCCTTAATAGAGAACCAGGGTAGTTAGTATTGGAGTTGTAAAAAGCGTCACTTAACACGTACCAGCTGGGAATTTCATAGTTATTTGCCATAGGTATATTCAGAATTGTTCAACTTATTTCTGTTTCGTGTTTATAAAACGTATTACTATAATTGTTATTTTTCTAAAAATACACGAACACCGCTTTAGAAGAGGAATGAATGGAAATGGAATAATCATGGAATAATGATGGCTGACACACATTCAGCGCTTACTTCAAAGTTGATGGGTATCGGCAATGGGTGGTTTAAGCGTCGCTGCAAAGCTGACACAACAGATTTAAAAAATTTGTATTCGAGAATTTTTCCTAATTTGTAAATGTCTTTAATGTCCATTCTTCAATATGCTCGACTCCGCGACAAGACTACTGCTTTCAAATACTTCAAAGTAATCGACCAACTATTTTATTTTTATCAATATATACAAGTTATTTTAAAACTTAATAAAATTTATTCATTTTAGTAAAACATTCTTAGTACAAATGTGAGCCATCGGACATCATATTCTTCTTAAATACCATACGATGTCTTCAATTTATTAAAATAATCTAAATCTGATTTACTGATCGATGGTATGAACTTTCCGAAAGATTTGGTAAAATCTTCCATTTCTACAACAATGTCATCGGCTTCTAATTCCTCATCGTTTAGACCACCTATAAATAAACAAGTTATATTATGATGATATGAAAATAACAACAAATTTCATTTATATATTACTCTTTTTATAGGTGTCAATTGTTCGCCTGACAGCAGCCAACCATGCGTTTGAACAAACTGAATATAAATCTGCACCAGACATTTCGCCCTTTAATTGTTGCGCAATATTATCAATATTTAAACCATTCTCCAACTTAAAATTCTTTGTTTGCGCATGCAAAACAGATGCCTTGTCTTCTGAACTAGAACAAGGACCAACATAAAATAGTTTGTCAAAACGACCTGGACGCAAGAGCGCAGGATCAATCAAATCTGGTCGATTTGTGGCAGCCAAAATAAAAATAGGTTTCGATAAATCACCCATTCCATCCATTTCAGCAAGTAATTGCGAAACAACGCGGTCCATAACTCCACCAGAATCACCAGCAACTCCACGATTAGGGGCTAAGGAGTCTAATTCATCCAAAAAGAGAACGCATGGAGCAGCGGAACGAGCACGCATAAAGACTTCACGCACATTTTGTTCGCTTTGACCAACGTACATGTTAAGTAACTCCGGACCTTGTACTGATAAGAAACTCAAATTACTCTCGGTTGCAACTGCCTTTGCAACGAGAGTTTTTCCTGTTCCTGGTGGGCCGTATAATAAAATTCCAGAGCGTCGCAAATTCTTTCCCATCAGGTGCATGTGCTTAAGTGGTAGTCCAATACTGCTTTGAATTTCCTCTTTCAGTTTAGCCAAACCGCCAATATCAGACCACAAAACTTTGGGAACTTTAGGTGCTCCCAAACTATCTGCGTACGATGTTTGCATTTCATTAAGATATTTGGAAAAATCAGTGAAACTCAAAGAAAAACTAGAATTACACTCGTTACGCAAAGAACGCAATGCGTTAATGTACAACAATTGTAGGTCCCCAAATAGTAGTCCTTGGGACTTATCGGCCACTTCTCGTAAAACCTGTTTTGTGAATGTCCAATTTGTACACAGTTTATACATAAAACGATCATAGGCATCCATACAAAAGAGGGGTGTTTCCAGAATATCCTTTGAATTCAAAATTTTATTATTAAAGACCTCACGTATGTGGAGCCATCTTAATATTTCATATCTTTCTTCCTTAGTAGGACTATCAAGTTTTATAACCTCGAGAAATAACCGTCGAATCATTGGCTTTAAATACTTCTCATTGGTTTGTGCGACGATAATAATCGGATGCTTACGTTCAATAGAAAACAGTTCATGGATTTGAGAATGAAAAGCGGATAGTAAGCGTAAGTCTTCATTACCCTCATTGTCGATTCCGAATATCTATTAATAAAATATATTAAAGAGAATTATGATCCTTATAAATATAAATTACCTCGAAATTTTGGAAGCATATCAAAAGTGGCTCGCTTATAAGACTCTTTGCAAAAACAGCTTTTAGTTTAATTTCTGTATGCGAGGGTACTTGAGATACTATTTCTGCACAATCGATACAATACAAATGCATTCCAAGATCCTGAGCTACTGCATTTGTTAACTTTGTTTTGCCTGTTCCACGTTCTCCTTGTAATAAGAACAATGGGTAAATGTGCTTTGAAGACAAACATGTTGATTTCCTGGGCAGAAACGTATCAATTGAAGAACGCAAAAGTTTATAAGATTTTTTCAGGCCGATTGGATAATTAGCAACTATCGCGATATTATCCAATACTTGGCGAGGTAGCATGGAGGTATGGGTACGCTCAATTTGTACCAAAGTCGAAACATTTTTGCATACTACTGCTTGCATCTCAAATTCGCCACCTTTCACTTCGAGATTGATGCACCGAAAATGAACTTGCTTAAGATAAGCAAATATAGGATAATAATGAGCATATGATACGGTTCCGACTAACTTAGCATTAACCTCAATTCGGTATGTATGGGCGCGATGCAGAATTCTTGGGGTATTAAAGTAATTACTTAAGATAAGTTCTGTAACATCTGGCGGCAATTCATGGGGATTATTGAGAACATAAATGTGGGCTTTTGTAGCAAGCTTTGGCACAGTTTGTTGATCATTAAGATGCTCCAACTTTACCCAAAGATTTGGTATTTTATTGTCATCAGCGGTGCGAAAACGTTCTTTAAGGTTTGAGTACAAATTTTCCTATATACATGTTATAAAATATAGTGGTATTAATAGTTTCAAAATCATGTTCAATTTGCTTTCGAACCTGTATGAAGATACAACTATTTTGGCATTTTGTAAGGGGTAGAATTTGTGCAACAATTGTATGAGGGGTTTGATTTATAATTTGATTCACGACCATGTCTGACGATGTGGTGATACCATTGTGTGATCGGTAGGAGTTGTTGTCAGCCATTGGTAAGATCCCGCCTGATACAACAAAGTTTACAAAATTTACTTCAGTTGATTCGGCATATTCATCGAATATTTCTTGCGAGGCGAATGCAATGTGTTCGGATTTGATAAATTCGTTTTTAATCAATAATTCATACAACAAATTAGGCATTGGTACCAGACGGTATTTGCCCTTGTAGTATCTCATGTAACGTTTATATACAGAATAAATCAAATGACCCGGATACAAATACCAGGGATATTTCGGGATGAGTAGTTGAACCACCGCATTGTAGCCTTCAACGATCTCCAACATTCGCCCACTGTATTCGTACTTTGAAAACGTATCATCGTTCTTTGGTGATTTGCACCCATTTGTAGGGTTACATTTAGATTTCTAGAACAAAGACAATGTTATGCAAAAGATCCATCATTGAATATTTCACTCACCATTCTATTTTTGATTTAGATTAACACGAACAACATTTAATACATTTAGATAAACACAATCTACAATACATTAATTGAATTAGGTATTATGTTAATTATTATTATTTATTTAATTTGATTTTTAAAATTGAGATTCAAAGTCCACTCTTGATTAGTAACCTTCAGTGTTATGGTTTATTTATACAGCACAAATTTGTAAGATAATAGATGTAATATATAAGGTTTTACATAAAATATTATTTAATCGTTTATATCTCATATACCTTTTTTATAACTCTCTTTCTCATCGTTTCTAGCAGAACAAACTAAGTAAAAAATTCCATTCCACAATTGTCAATAGATAAACAGCTGATTTCAACTCTGCATAACCTCGAAAAAGCTTTTTTTCGAACATTCCTTGTAGTTGTAGTATTGTTGATTAAAATATAAAAACAAGGATCATAAAACAGAAGCACTTTACCTATGACATTATAAATTCAATAGAAAAAATGCAATTCCTTTAACTTTAATATAAAGCATGTATATTTATTTAAAATTATTTTAAAACAGAAATCAAAAATCAAAGAATACAAGTATTTTTCTGACATATTTGATTTATAAATGAATTTCATATTAATAAGGAAATAACATTTTTAAATATTTTCTATGTTTTCTTTTATAGAATCTTGATTTTTTTCAAATCTTTTTGCCTTTTCGAGCATTCTTTTCTTCCATATAGAATAATCTTCTGTTTCACTTTTTTGTTGTTTTTCTAACTTATGTTTTTCTAACTTCTCATTTGTGCTCGTTTCGATGGTTGTGGGTTGTTTCTTTATTTCTATTGAGTCCTTATAATGCTTGTCAATGAATTTATTCCAATGTGTTTCAAGTTGTGACCACTGTGCAGATCGCAAATTACTAAATGAGATAATCTTGGTTTTCGATACTTTTTTTTTATTCAGCTTGCATGCTTGGTAAACTGCCATTGCTGCATATTGTGGATGTGATATATCTATATTAGGATTTCCTTTTGCTATAATTGTTTCATACAGATGTAGCAACTCATCGGATTTCTTCTCAACTACGTTGAGACCAAGTTGTATACAAATGTCACTCACTCCCACAATCTTATTGAGATCCAGAAGTTTTTCAAACAATCTTTTATTATTCGTGTAGTGAGATTTTCGCAAGCCAGACAGTTTCAACGCATTTTCCTAAAAATATATGACCATTAATATTTTATTTAATATTCATTTAAAACATTTAAGGTTAGGACCTTATCAAAAGAAATGCCAAGGGTCATTGCCGCTAAATCAGCGCACAGGACAATTTTGCCGTATTCATTTACTTGCAATGGGACATTTGCTGATCGTAGCTCCAGCAGTCGAACAAGTTCTGTTGTTTTTCTGTAAATCAAATAGTTTTAACAAAGTTCTGAGATAAACACAATGATTAAATTTCTTGATTTTATTGAAAATTTTTGATTTTCTTATTTTCTATACATATATCTAAGCATTCATAAATAGCAAATGTAATCGGATGCCTATACATCCTTTAAATTAAAAACATTAAACTTAAATGTACGCACTCAATTATACCCGGCTCATGACCAAGACCCAATTTGTTTAGAAGTTGTTCAATTAATGTACCCATCGTTTTTGAACCGCTATTTATATACGATTAAAATGCTTTATCAACAATAATTCACATTTACAAAAATTAAGACTTCGACAATTTTTATTTGGCGCGAATACAAAGAAATGTCAGACTTGCCAGACTTTTGTCGATTATAAATCCAATGAAAAAAGTTTCATTCTTTGAAGAGCTGTGTGCATTATTTTTGAATTAATTAAATAAATAAAATATCAAATAAAATCGGTATGTGTTCCCTAAAGTATATGTTTTTGTTTTTAATTAGTTGCTTTGGAACAAAAACAGTCCATCGACTGTTTCATTAGTTCACCGTTTCAATTTCTACTGTTCCGTTATTTATGTATTGTTGTTATCTGCAATTTTATTAACTTCAATTTTCATCCTGAATGTAGTAAATTGTTGAAGATGTATACTATACCTATCATCGTGCATGACCTGCGACACGAGGAAACAATCATCCAAGCAGCAGTTGCCTTAGACTGTGTTCAAAAAACAATAAATTCTGTATTTGAACGAATCGATTCCCGTATTGATCGGAATAATGATAAAGCTAAAGATTTAGAAAATCGCATCACAAGGGTGCAGAAAAAAATCGAGGGACTGGTGGGAAATAAAAAGGCCAATAAAATCTTTTCTCCAGCAAAATTTCCAGCTTCGCATGTTTTTCATGAAATTGAGAAAACATTCTCGGAGCCACCTGACGGAATGAACACTGAATTGCCTCATTACGAGATCAAGAGCAATGTGGAACCACTTACACCGAATTCTCACCAAGAGAAGCTTGTTTTCTTCCATGCTCGCACAGAGCGTTCTCCAGGAACAATAAAATCATTAGCTACTGTGAAAAACGAGGTTAATCAACAGAGAGGTTTAGGAGCGGCACCAGAAAACCTTAAGTCGCTCAATTCCTTGATACTATTTAATACTGACCACCTTGCTTATGATAATGAGAAGAAAATGGAGAATAAAAATGCATGGAAACAGGCAAAGCTTTTTAAAAAGCAACGACAACATATATTACCATTTAAAAAATCGAAGCAAAAACAATTGTTGGATCCTCCACCGCATTCCCTTTTAAATAAACAACATAGTAAAAATGGTTTGCAAATAAAAGGTGCTATTTTTTACACGCCTAGCTTAAATGAAGCACCTGCAATAAACGTGCCCCTGGATTTACCAGATCTACCGGGAATCGCCGATGATATTCATTACGAAGTAAAACTACAACAGCAAATAACACCATCGTCTTTTATTCAAAATTTAACTGATTTACCTGATGTAGAAACAACAGTAGAAGTATTAAATACTACTGCTAATAATAATGTCACTAACAATAACGATGCTAATCAATTAAATACTACTAATAACAGCAGTCAAGAACAGCGTGAAAAAACACTTGCATCGGCATCAATACCATCAGCGCCACCACCACCTCCACCACCACCTCCACCACCACCACTACCACAATCGACAGAACTTTCCTTAAAGTCGGAGAGAACTACATCTGAAAGATTAAATCCTCAGTCTACATTACCAACTACAGCAGGACAAAACGCGGATGCACGTTCCACGCTTATGGAAGCTATACGGCAGGCAGCAGGCACACGAGGTGGTCGTTTACGTCATGTTTCAGATTCTGTAGATGCTTCTCAAGATACTTCTACCAAAAGGACGAGTACACCAAGAGGTGGTGGTGACCTCATGGCGGATCTACACAATAAACTCCTTATGCGACGTAAAGGTATTTCAGGTGTTAAGGATGATAATAGTTCAGTATTTGTTAACAACAATCCTGTAATCAATCGTTTGTCATCACTGATCCCTCCACCGATACCAGTGGACCGGGATAGTAAAATAGATAATACAGATGATGATGACGATGATGAAAATGATACAGATTGGGCCGAATAATATTCCCAATGTATGATATCTATAAATGAAAATTTATAGCATGTGCCTTATTTTATTTCATCGTAAAAATTATTCAATTTATTTCGAAATGAAAATATTCAAAGAACCAATGTTTATGAAAGTATTCCAAAAATTAATTGTATATAAAATCACAACCTTAAATAAATACTTTGCTTCCTCATTATGATTAGTACTATATAAGATAATATATAATTTATATAAATTACACAGCACTCATAAATGTTTTATAACGAATTTATTAATGGCAAAATATGAGATGGTAAGTATAGAACATTGCAAAGTTCAAGGAACATCAATGCCAAAAGCATAGAAAAAAAGGTCCCCATTAAATCATCTTTCGAGTCATCTACCTAAATTTGTGAACGTAGACGTGGTCTTGGTAGATCACCAAAAACAGCCTCACCGTGAACACTCTTTGCAAGAGCTTTAATGCTAGCTGCTATGTCAACAGTATTGTCCAATTCCTATAAAACAAACAAATAAAGTAAGACATACGTATAACGATCATATAGATAAACGAACATTATCTGAATCAGTAATTATTGTGCGATCATTTATAGGTGAATTTGCTATCTCAATTGGAAGACTTTTGGCGAAATTCATCATTTCAAGTGTTGTTGGTTGATGACGATTCGTGCTTCGTTGTAAAGGAATTGGCATTGAATTATCCGCATCGAAATCTAGAGCATCTGAAAGTATTGGTGTTATGAATATATGGTGTTATTAATATACCAATTTATCATGGAATTAAACAAACCTTCTGCCTCTTCGGCATTATCACTATCATTGAAGTCTCTTAATTCATGACGGTTTAAATTGTCAACCACGGTTTTATGATCAACCACTGCTGATGATGTATAATTGTGGCCGTCAACACCCTCCAATTCGAATAGAAATTCATCAGCAACATCATTTGTTGGAGTGGGGAATTGTTGTTGAAAGGAATTACTAGTGTATAAGCGACCGACGATTGAATTGTTATTCTGCTGTTGACGGAATGTGGGACTATTTCCCACACTCATTGGAGTTGCCTCCGGAGTTGCAGGTGGTGTATCTAAATTAGAGAGCTTTCGATTGTTAGAAGCACTTAAAGCACTATTGTTAGCACCCATTTGAGGTTTTTGAGTGGAGGGCGGTACATCCTTTTGAAAAGTCATTGTAGCATCGCTCACAGAGTTCTTGAAATTTTGTTGATACTGTGATGACAGCGCAGAATTTTGATGCAATGTTAATGCGGATGCCTGTGACGTATTTAAATCTAGGCGGCTACCAATTGTGTTGCGCCTTCGTTGGGCGTAGTTGCCGACATTGTTGATACCTAATGCTGGAGTCGGATCAAGTACTTCACATTGATCAGGTACATTTTGAATTAAATTTGCTAGAAGTTGATATTCCTGCTCAGATTTTTCTCGGAAACTTTCAAGTAACGCAAATTGTTGTTCCGTATACCGTTGTATACGTTCGTCTGTGTCAGCAATTTCTTTTTGCAGACGTACCTGCAAATTATATTGCAACTGTTTGAGGCGCTGTTGTTTGAGGTCTGTAGGTACTGAAACCTGACCAATAGTGGAATTGTATCCTGTAGATTGCGGTTTTTGTTGTAAGTTCTCCAGTTGCGGGTGATTCATTATTAAGATACCGAAAGTTTCCGAAAAGGACTTATCGGAGCGACGACACATGAGCTCCTCGTTATTTGTTAGCAACGAACAATTAATTAAATATTGTTGTTGATTTTGTATGTTTTCCCGTGTCTGAAGGTTTTCTAAGTTATGAGTGCTTGAGTCAACTCGTTTAGCGCACAAGACCGTGTTGCAGTTAATGCAAAAACTGATTTTCCATGCTTGTTTTTGACTTTGAGTATTCGTATTGTTGTTGTTATTTGTTTGTGGTATAAAGTCTAGCGTGAAGCCATAAATAAGATCAGTTTGGTTAATGGCATTGATAGATAAGTCTGGAATGGGACCAATTGACTGAAAAGAAATATAGATATATGTTAAATATTTAAAATAGAAAATATTATACACACGTGTATGATATTCATATGTTTCATAGAGAAAATCCATTGTATTGTAAATACTCACTTGTTTGAAAAAGTCCATGCATTGGGAATAGAACGGAAAGTTCCTGGGATATTTTTTTAAAAAGGCGTGCATCAAAGCATTTGCTATAGATGTAGCAGCAGTGCCGGAGGAAGTTTTGGCATTGCTATTGAGTGAAATGCCAATGTCACAGTCCGTGTTGGGAGATGTCGTCAAAACAAGTGGAAAATTTACATCAGCTGTTGCAACAGGTGAACTGGAGAATGTTTTTTGTTGCAATTGTTGTAATAATTGTTGCTGCGTGTTACTTGTAGCAATAAAATTCAAACATTTGCAAGAGATCAACATTTTGTAACTGTTGCGCGTTAGCAAAGTAAATATACTTTAAAGATAATAAATTGTTTGCAATCTTAAATTAATTTGCGGCTTCGTCTTGTTGCCTTGTCTCGTGTTAAACCGTCATTAAAGAATGGCCACTAGATTCATTGAATTATATAAAAATCTGCTCAAAACAGAATATTGGACGTAATTATTAATTCAAAAGAATGCTGTCTCCACACTACGTTTTTACTATAGAATGTACTTATTTCCCTGCTGTCAATTTCAGCCAATCGATATTCTTTTAATTTACTGAAATTTGTTATTCAATTAAAATGTACTGTTGTTCGTAGGTGTTTTTTTTTTTTTTTTTCTATTGTTCGGGAGTTGCAAGATCTACACTAAATTTTTAATGTGGATTTGATAAAAAAAAAAATATGACAAAAATATTTTTATTTTTTCTTCACATTTACACCCAATTAAAAATCTCACACAAAGAACCGTTTATGTACGTCAAGATAGCGACGCAAAAATACCAACGATTTCGGTTCTTTAAATTCTACAGGGTTACTCAAAATAATAAAAAGAATGCAAAAACATTAGATACAAAACGAATTAGTGTATCTATATATATATTACAATATCAAATTATATAAATAAAAATCGTTTGGGGAGTTCCTCGTCCTGTGCAAATGTCGACTTCGATAGATATGCGTAAATACCTTCGTACCTTTCCATTCCCTTGGTGGGAGTAGTATTTCATAGTTTCGTCGGACGATTGGATTTCAAAACATATCTAACTTATTTGACAGCTTTCATCCAATCACCTGCAGCAGAAACGTCTTGAACTATTGATCGGACTCGTGATTACTGGATTTCTCTTGGACATGTGTGCAAGCTTTCGATCTCGAAAGGATTCGAGGATTGGAGATAATTTGTTGGTAATTAATTTTTATATATTATACATTTAATTTTATACATATTAATTTTATGGAATTAAATTCTGTGAATCCATATTCTACTTACTTTGTGGGATTAATTGAAACCAAATAAAAACTGTTTGTTTCGACTGGACAACGAAACAAAATTGGAAAACACCAAAAAGTTAAATAAACCGAAAACGTCTTAAATCGAAAATTATATAGTATTGCTTAAAAGAAATATTAAATTAGAAGGTATTTAATTGTTAGCTGCGCCATCTGTTACTTGAACACATAACTAAAAAGTTTTATCAAACGCCACGTTGGAAGTGGAAATTTGACTTGTGTCAAAAACTTTGCCGATAAAAATATAATAGTTTTTCATATTCTTACAGCAATTTTTTTATTTTTAATTTGTTCCAATTAGCTATCAGCGTGTCTGTGTCTGATTTCCTACGAGTCTCAATTTGTAAGTCAATCGAGGTGTTTCTGAACTTTTGAGATATTTAGTCTGGAAAGTCTTTCATTCATACATGTTTGGAATATAATAAACACAAATTCTCGACTGGAATGCGAGTAATTGATAATAGAATTGATGACGGCGACATTCTAAACTGAGGAAGTGACACAGTTCTAATTTGAATTTTGTTTTTATAGATCTTCGAATTAATATTAGTGTTTAGTACGTTAAGGAAGTCAACATGAAAATTAAGGAGCTGCAGAAGACGGTGAATATTGCGTGGTCGCCGTTACCGCAAAACCCCATATATTTGGCAGCTGGGTCAGCGGCACAACAACTGGATTCAAGTACCAAATCAACATTGGAGCTCTACTCTACTAATTTCAATGATCCAAGCTATGATATGTGTTTAAAATCAAGTGTGCCAATCCAATACAGGTAAGTTCATAACTCAATATTTCGATTTTATTTGTATTATTTTTTGTTGTAGATTTCAAAAACTGATATGGAGTCCTACGGGTTTTAATGGAACTCATGCCAATGGACTATTAGTTGGGGGATGTGAGGGAGGACATATTATGATTTACTCTGCGTCCAAATTGTTATCCGGTGAAGAGTGTCTTATAGCACGACAGGATAAACACACGGGATCAGTGACTGGACTAGACTTTAATCCTTTTCAAACGAATTTGCTAGTCTCAGCTGCATCTGAATCAGAAATTTTTATCTGGGATCTGAACAACACGTCCACACATATGAATCCGGGTACGAAAACGCAACCACTTGAGGATGTTCAAAATGTCGCATGGAATCGTCAAGTGCAACATATACTTGCCTCTGTATTTAGTTCACGCTGCGTTATTTGGGATTTACGAAAGAGCGAACAAATTATGAAATTATCCGATACGAAATCACGTGTACGTTGGCATGCCATTCAATGGCATCCGGAAGTTGCAACACAAGTGTGGCTTGCCTCTGAAGACGATCAAGAACCAGTTGTGCAGTTGTGGGATTTGAGATATGCCACTTCGCCAGCTAAAACTATACAAATCCATCAACGTGGAATGTTGGGTATGTCATGGTGCCCTCAGGATCCAGACATAATGGTTTCTTGCGGAAAAGATAATCGAATCTACTGCTGGAATCCAAATACTAAAATACCAGAAGGTGAAATTCTGTCAGAAGTTGCAAACAGTTCGACCTTATACTCTGATGTGCAATGGTGTCCACGCAATCCTGCTCTTATTGCCAGTTCTAGTCTGGATGGAAATGTCTCAATATTTTCGGTGTTCGGAGGTACTCAACAACAAGTTCAAACTTCTAATAAAATTGCTGATTCATTTCCGGGAATTGACGAGTTCGCTCAAGCACCCATACCACAACAATCGTCACAAATTATGTATCAGGATTTGAAATTTGCACCTAAATGGATGAAACGTCATCGTGGTGTATCTTTCGGAGTCAGTTAAACTGAAACGTTTATTAAACGAACCTATTTTCATTAATTCATATATTTCAGTTTGGTGGAAAACTAGTTGACTTCAATGCCAAATCCAAGGCCGTTAATATATCGCATGTTATTACTGAACCAGAATTAGTGGAACGAGCAAACAATTTACAGCGCTCCTTAGAAGATTCCAACTATACAGATTATTGTCGTAAAAGAGCCGATGAAATGCCAGATCAAAATCGCCGCTTCCTTTGGTATTTCATCAAAGCAAATTTCGAACTGAGTCCGAAAGAGGAGATGCTGAACTTATTAGGTAATGATATTCACAATGACTCCATATTTAATTTCTATTGATTTAATTTTTCCTTCAAGGTTACAACCAGGAAGACATTGATAACAAATTTTTAAAATACGTAAAACGTGAAGGGGCAACAGAAAACCAAATAGATAACTTAACAAATAGGATTTCGGCACTGGTAGGTTTACTTCTCTTAAGAGGTTTGTTGTTATTTGTATTTGCGAATTGAAGAACTATTTATCTGTTTCTGGTACATAAAACTAGTTTTAAAAAATTCTAAGAAAAAAAAATATTTCTTTCTTGCTAACATACTTTTATCGATTCATATGCTTTGCGTTTTGATGATGCATTTTAATAAATATGTAGAAAGACTCTTTTGATGTGGAGTGCGATCAGAGCACAGATGAAAGCACCGATACTTCGGTAAGGTGTAAAGTGACATATTATGAATAATAATTGTTTTGGTTTTTATAATTTCTTCTTTAATCGCAAAATATTAAATGGTTAAATAAAATGCTGCATTGTTTATTTTATACTTAAACAGCAACCAGGAGATAACCCTGATGTCTTTGATGATATTAGAGATAAAAATGCTGTTAATACTGAACCTAAAAAAAAACCATTTAAAATTCCAAACGGTGAACGTAAGTAACACAATGCTCTTATACGTTTTAAATTCATGTTCAAATTGATAATCATACCATTATTAGCAGCAGCAATATATACTAATCTTTTTTTTTAATAAATATTTTTAGATTCTGATAGTTTGATCACTGAGGCGTTACTTACCGGCAATCTAGAGGCTGCTGTTGAACTATGTTTTGATTCGAATCGCGCTGCGGAAGCTCTGATTATCGCTTCTAAAGCAGGCTTAGAGTTCCTGATAAATACCCAAAATCGTTATTTAAGCAAGCAAAGCACAGAACTTTCTCAGATAATTTCAGCTTTAGTTACAAGTGATTGGATGGATTTTATTTCACGTTGTACTGTTGATTCGTGGAAGGAGGCATTGGTGGCAATTCTAAAGAATAGCGATAGAAAAGTTGTTGATATATGTGAAAAATTAGGCGATCGTTTGATGTCTGAACTCAACGATAGGGTACAGTGTACTCGAAATGCCATGTTATGCTATGTGTGCGCAGGCTCCATTGATAAAGTGGTTTCCGCTTGGTATCAGATGAAGCAATTGGAGAATAATGATGAGAACTATACATTGAATACTTTGGAATTACAAGAACTTGCAGAGGTTGTTATGCTTATGAGTAAATCCCTAGAGCAACAGGGTATATCCCTTCAGATTGATGGGTTATTAGCGTGCTTTATAAAGGAGTATGGAGGATTGCTGGCATCCCAAGGAGCACTTACTGCCGCATTGTCGTATATTTTTGCATTGGCTCCTGGTGGAAATTCAAATGTTGATGATATACGTGAGCGTATCTACAAAACAGTGAATATGAATAAACGCGATGGCCAACAAACAACCTACAGTCAGCCGCCACAACAGATTCCTCAAAAAAATATTTATGGTGGTCAAACTATTAACCCACAACAACCACCACAACACCAACAACAAGGAATATACCCTCAACAACCGTTAGGTTATCCAGTATCAACGGCAAATACATTGCCAAATCAATATCAATCCAATACATGGAATTCATCAACCCCTCCAACTATCACTCAACCAACAGTTCCAATGTTTCCCGGCATGCCACAACATATTGCATCACCCATTAAGCCACCAAAGGCGAATGATAACTTTATTAATCAACCACCACGACCACTGAGTGCTAGCTCCCAGTCTGGTGGTTTGCCCCCCCGATCTAAGTATATACTTGACCCAAGTGTAGCACCATCAACGGTCGATGGATACGGCACACCATACAATCCAGCTCCTACTATTGCAAACAATAGTGCAATGATGCCAAATTCGTTTGGTAATAGATCTTTCAATAATAGCGCTATTGCTGGAGGTCAGATGCCACAGCCGGCTATGCCTATTCCCAATACGTTTAATTCAACGCCTTTCAACCAACAATATATGGATGGTTCTTCAGCATACTTACCTGGTGTACCTCCCATTGAGACAGCCTCTCAAGTATCACCAATACAGAATATTCAACGCAACCCGACACCACCTCCAGGATGGAACGACCCGCCAGTTGTTAAATCGTCTAAAGTGGTAAATATTTATAGCAATTACATATATCCATATTTTTTATTGGAACTAAAATTTCAGCACAAAAAAGTTGAACCTCCAACTGTTGCTGCACCCATCATGCATCCCCTATTCGGTGTAGATCCAAATCAAAATCAGAATAATTATTCAGATCCAAATATGCAATATCAGGTGTTTATTTATGACTTTTAATTGTTAATAAAATAGTGTATCTATATATTTGTATATATATATTCTTACAGAATTCCACAGTGAGTGGCATGCCACCACCACCAACCGCTAATGCTGGAATGATGAATGCTTTGCCGCATGGGTATTCTATTCCTTCTGGTGGTTATTTAAATCCAGCTGCATCAAATAATAATCCACCTCAATATCAGCAGCAAATACCACCGCAATTAAATCAACAGTGGAATACAAATATGTCGCAAAACGTGGGATACACTGAACAGCCCGCTCCAATTCAGCGAGAACCGGAACCTCCAAAAGTGAAACCACCACTACCAGAGGAGTATATATACATGCAGACTGTTTTTGAAGAGTTAAAAAATCAGTGCTTGAACATTGCATCCGACCCAGTAAGGATTTATTTTTGATGCTAATGAAAACAATTATTATTTATATGAATATCTTACAGCGAACTAAAAGAAAATTTGTCGACGTAGCAAAACGTTTGGAAAACTTGTACGATTGCTTACGAGATGGCAGGGTAAATGTTATACATACAATTTAAATTCTACTCATTCTAAGTTTTACACATTTCTTATTGTTATAGCTCACGCCAGCAACTATTTCGGCACTTAATCAAATTGTGCAATGTATTCAGATAAGCGACTATGGGAACGCGCTTCAAATACATACATCAATTGCGTTTGGTTCTGACTTCTCTCAGTGCGCTGGTTTTATGCCTGGATTAAAGGTGCTGATTCAATCAGCAGCTGATTTACAAATTCGTTTGAGATAAAAACTGATTGGATCTTACTAATCCGCCTAAATATGGAAATTGTGCTTCGTTCATTCTGTTTTTTTTTTTTTTTTTAGTTTAAAACCCCATACATATATTCCTTTTTAAAATGCATTAAGTTCAACTTTAAGCGATATACAGAATTCAAATTTATTTCTTTCGAAAAATAAAATAAATAAGTTTCATATAGCAAAACTATAGTCGCTTAATATATTCTCAAATTCGGTTGTTTCGGCTTTCTCAAATAGAAATAGATTTGCATTTACAAACGGTATCACTATACAACGAGCGTTAAGAGGAACTTTGGAAAAAGGGAACAACAAAAGATACAGGGTCCATTTCGGTGTCAAAAAATAGGACGAGTACCATACCCGTTGGAATCGCAGGAAAACTGTAGTAGGCCAGCAACGATTTTCACGGAAACCCCAAAAATGTAGTAAAAATCGAATAAAACGTGACCCACCAGAGATACAGGGTTCATTTCGGTATCAAAAAATAGGACAAAATATTTCCCATCGAAATAAACGAGTGTCATACTCGTACCCCATATGTATACGCCAGCATCGATTGTAATAATGCAGATCCTAATGATTAGAAAACGAAATCAATTCAGCAAATTAAAATTGCTTGAAAGGACCAAAACTGCCAATAGTTCAAAAATAAAAAAACGTACTACAATCCAGTAGTTAGGAAGATGACACAGTAAACGCCATAACATGGGATGTAAACAAATATTCCGCAAATAATGCATTAAAAGCTTATGAAAATATCAAACAATGTTTATGGAATTTTGAAACCTAAATCTTAAAAAGAATCCTGATATTTACATCAAAACCGAATATAGTACTCTTAGTCATCATATTTCATATTATTCAAGATAACCAATTAACTTATTCTGACGAAGTACACAAAACGAAATAAAAAACTATTAAAAAGAAACCTGATATTTACAAACATACCTCACCCCCAGTGTACATTTAAAAGATTCGCATTACCTATATATTAGAAGTTTTTTTATGTAGTGAAGAAGTGCAAAAGGAATATTATTTTTCTTTATTGTCGCATTTATAATACATACACCAAACCAGACATGTCTGAGATTAGATATTGATGTTTATTTCTTTAAGTATTCTATGAAATCCTCTGTTAGAAAAGAATATTCAGTTTTCCCTTTGTGGATATCCCAATAGATGGTCTTGTTTCCAGGATCCTTAGAAAATATATATGTTGTATATGGGCAATCTATATCCTTCATTTCCTCGATAACAAGTGTCAACAACTTATGCAGAAATGTAGTGCATACCTTAAGATTCCAAAAGCTACCCTGAAAATCATTAGGAGGATCGAATAAAATTGTCCTAAACAACTAAACTAGATTAAACATACATTTGGTAAACCGCTGACTTCATGCTCCAATTCGTAAACCCAACCACTCTTATTGCAGTATGCTATACAAAAATCATTAACAACGGACAAATAAGCTTTACACCAGAAACTTAACTTCTTGATACGATAATTCATTGCTCCTATTTTTGTGAGCACAAATTTCTTCTGGTTAATGTCGTTCAAATCATGTCTGCGAAAAACGGAAATTAAGAAAACAATATTCGATGAAAGTAATATTCTAACGAACAAATCTGGGAGTTTTTCATCCGATATTAGTCCGTTCATTTCTCCCGAATACAGAAATTATAAATTCTTAAGCTTGCTTTTGTAAATTCAGTACAGTTGATTGGTTCATTAGTGTTAGGTTCTTCTTTGGGATCATCTACGACAAAAGTCATAAATTGAGATAATAACTTTTTATAAATATTCCTTAAAATTTTCATTTTACCTGAAAAACAATAAAATACGTAAATTTTACATCTTTCGTGGTAGGAATTTTATCAATGAATAATTTGTTTTTAAACCTTGTAACAACCCATTTAGGCACATATGCCATCATCAGATTATGCAGAAACCCGCGGCTGGTGATGATATCATACGGAAGGAATTCATCAACCTCTCCATCATTTGCTAAGTTGTGCTCATCCTTATGCATTATATAGAGGGCGATCTTGTTGTTGCCTTGGTTATAAAAAGCATCCATATTACGAGTAGTATACCTTTCGAAACCTTAATTTAAGTCAAGTGGAAATCGACTTCTCTGGGGAAACCGGAAGTACTTCATCCTATCTAGGAGTCGCATTTTATGCCCTTTGTCACTAGCAAGAATGCTTACTATCGCCGGATTTGTAAGTAAACTCCGGGAAGATTGGGATTAGTATCTCTAGAGGACAGTGTATAAAATTCTTTATGAGACATATTTAAACCTCTCTAAACAGTATCACGAACGACACTCTTTAACTGACTAAAAGTATCCAGCAACTTTGCTAAGTTAGCGCAGGTTGAGCTAGCATCTGACGCAGTGATTGCCACTTTCAATGTGTATTCTGCGTAAATTAAATAAAATGAAATGTCAACTGAAAATCGATTTTTACCGACGTATAGAAATCAGCTGTTTTCTATCCGCGTGAAGTTAGGCGTGATCACATTTTATTGTTACTAAAATAACTAGTAAATATTATCTTGTTTTGAACTTTTAGAAAAAACAATGATGAAAATTGAAAGTGAGTACTGTCCGATTAGCCATTATTGTATTTGTAGTATTTGTTTATATATCTTCTATTTAACACTAAAAATGCAAATCATCCTGAAGAAGCGGAGGAGTTGGACGAAGGATCGAACGTTTTAATCGACGGTTATATATTGTTGGATAATAATGATCAAGAAATAGAAGCGGAAGAAAGCGCTGATGATCATAACTCCATTAAAGAAGAGGAGAAATTCTTCGTTTATATGAATGAAGTGGAAACCCAGGAGGGTACAGAGCATCAATCTGATGCTGAATTCACAGAAGCCGTAGAATTTATAGAAAATAACATTGAGTACGAAATTATAGATGCAGTTGAAGAACAGTTAGAATCGGAGTGTAAACTAACAAATAATGTTAAACAGGAGGATAATGTACTTTACCCAGAAGGGCAGACACACACGCTATGCCTACGTAGACGAAAGGAAACGGGGGATTACTTTCACTGTACCCAGTGTCAACTTGACTATGAGTCGATTGAAGAATTTTCAAGATGTCACATGCAAGATGAAACGTTGGTAGTTCATGAAGAGGAGAACAGTGAAACCAGTTTAGAAGTTTGGGATATTGCATCCGCTATTGAGGATGTTAAGCCATATATTCAAAAAGGTAGTCGCGATTCAAATGTGGAGATGTTTGCGACTGATGTACAAGAGTTTGTCAATGATACTGCAGAGGAAGAAGTCTATCAAGAGTTAAATGATAATTGTGGTGATGAATCTCTTCAAAGCGTTATTAAACAAGTAAGGTCAATATCATTTTGTATGCAATTAAAATATAATTCTGCTTTTCAGGAGATATTATTTGATACTTCAGATGATAGTGGAGATAAATTCTTTTGTTGCTATTGCCAAAAAGTGTTTTCCAGTTTACAAACAGCTGAAGAGCATATCTGTTCTGCAAATACATCCCAAGATTTGGAATTAACGAAAGAAACGCCTTTACAAACACTCTATGAATGTTCGTTTTGCCAAACAACTTTGAAAACATTTGGAGGTTTACAAAGACATCAACTTAACTGCCGAATGAAGGTTTGCACCATTTACTCTACGAAAATATTTTCAATTGTTAGATTGTATATTCATAGCCACCATCAATGCAATTAACTTCCAGTGAATTTATGTGTGAGGTTTGCTTGAAAATATTTCCTAATGCTAAATCATTACACACGCACAAACGCGTCCACGAAACCCCTGAAAGTAAGCATTTAGCTGAAAAGGTTGTATGTGAAATTTGCAACACAAAATTTTCATCTTCAAAAAATTTGAAGTAAGAAATATATTGTTTTTAAATATGTTCATAAATTGTATAATATATTATATTCTATATAGGCTTCACATGAAGATTCACAATAAGAAGCCTATTAAGTCGATACAAGAAGCTTTGCCTGCCGGTGCAGAAGTACAATACAATGAACTGAATCAATTTTTTTGTGAAATTTGCAATAAAAAGTATAGTCGAAATCATTACGGATATTAAAATTAAAATAGTAATGAAAACTCTTTACTTTTGTAGATTCGATCAAAATCTTTTGGCAGTTCATAAGAATATGCATCAAAATGTGGAGGAATTTAATTGCAGCGTTTGTAATAAGCAATTCGAAAACTTGCCGAGTTACGAAATGCATATGCAATTACATGCCGAAAAGCCCCAAGAGCGCAGAGGACAAACGAAAGCAGAACGAAATGGTACCCGATTGCCATTTCCTTGTAATTACTGTGGACGTGAATTTGCCCGCCCTCATGAAAAAGTAAAGCATGAACGCATTCATACCGGCGAAAAACCATATGAATGCGAGGTGTGCGGTAAAACGTTTCGAGTATCTTACTCTTTAACCATGCATTTGAGAACGCACACGGATATCAGACCTTATGTATGTGCCACATGTAACAAACGGTAAGTTTATGCAGTTTAACAATGTTTGTGTTTAATGATTTTTGTTTTGTGAGTAGATTCAAATCTCAACCTGTGTATGCACATCATCTTAACACACATCTTGCTGAACGCCCCTACAAGTGCAATCTTTGTCCAAAGAGCTTTCGTACTTCGGTACAATTATGTGGTCATAAAAATAGTCATAAAAAACCATTCAATTGTACAGAATGCAATAGGCCGTTTGCAACGCTATATGCCGTAAAGATCCACATGAAGACGCATAGCAAAACAAACAAATCAAACGACAATTTAAAACATCGGTGTACAGTTTGCGGTGCTGTTTACGCTCGTGTTTTTGCGTTGCGATATCATATGAAGGAACAACATTCTATGGAAATGGGTACTAATGGAACAGACTTGGATATGAATAATACTGATGCCTCCGACAATGCGATATCATCAGTGACTTTAAATGATGAAGACGCTGCAGTTTTAATAGCTGCGGCTGCGGGAGCATCGGCCAATTCTAATGTAGATAATGAAGAAAAATTTAGTCGAATTCACAGGAATGAAGAACTTTGTTTGGATGATAATACAATTTTAGAAACTGAAGAGGTATAATTACTTGTGCTTTTTTAAAATAATAATTTATACTAAATTATTTGTTTCAGATAAATGTTGATAATTTCCACACAGAAGAAATAGTTACTGATTGGTTAGAAAAATAACTAGCACATTATATTAGAATTATTTTTACTTATGTAGGATATAATTGTTGTAATTAAATAGAATTAAAATATAAAATACTATATAAATTAAGGTAAACCTGTTCTAATCACTCATTATAAAATAACTATCTATGTTCAGGACCTGAAACAGCTGCCCTATAGTTTCCAACCTTCTGGTCGATGATTAAATTAAATTCCTCTTGAAATTCGATGAAGATATGAGACTATATATAAGTTCTAAAAATTACATTACGTGCCTAGAGGGATATTTATCAGATTAATCAAGTAGCAAAAGGCATTTTTGAAGAAATGTTTAATTTGTACTTTTTTGGAAAGAGAATACAGGAATACATATTTTAATAACAAATTTAAAATTATAGAAAAGTCAACTTTATAAAAATTTCGGTTGTCTACGTATAGAGTCCAGATCTAGTAAATTTCCTGGTGATTGTCGATACACTGGTGAACTAATTTGCTCATGGCCGTGGTGAACATTTTTTTTATCTTCTTGGTCATGTCCTATGTTTTGTTCTTCTGGCAACAAGCGATATTTTTTTAAATACTTATAGGAAGCGTTTGAAATATCATTTGGGCTTTTGGCAAAATTTTCTATATTCCTTAGGGGCATAGCATTTTGTGTTGAGGGATCATTATTATCAATTCCAAATGGTAATCTTTGTTTATTCGATATGGGAGTTAAATGAATATCATTCATCAATTCCGTGATCTTATCATTAGGTAAATATTTTAGGGCGAGTTCATTCATAACCAAGCTTTTTTCCGCTGTCGTTGTATAAGGAATGATACATTTATGCTGCTCTTGTAGACCATCTAGGTTTTTTGGAGGACACGGAGAACTTTGGGGATATCGTGTTGAATGTGCGTCCGGCTTTAATCTTGTCGGTTTGAAAATTTGGTGGCTTGTGGCCACTTGTTGAGATGAACTCAATGCTTTTGGGATAGGGTGAATTTCATGTGCATGTTCATCTGTATTAATTGAAAATATAATTAAAAATTTTTAATATATTTCTACAATTAATTATAATAATAATCAATTACCTCTTGATTCCTCATATTGTGTTGCAACGTCTATTAATCGTTTTGGGATCATCCTCTCCACTGGTTTTTTCATGTCCATTATAACATTGCACATTTCCTTTATATAATGCTGTTCTCTGCGCATCTCCACTAGAATTGACAATATCTGCTCAAAATCGTCTTTTGTTGCAAGTTTACTTAGAAATTCTCCAGTCACTTGAGAATCCAAATGCCCGTCAGGAAAGTCTGTTTGTACCGCTGCGGAAATTTGTAGTACATCTTTTTGAATGGAATATGCTGGTGGAATATTTGGAGCTTGAGAATTCCGTTGTGACCGTTGCAAATTCGGCTGTAAATCGGCTTTATTCGAATTGTTGAAAGTTGCTTCAGGAGTTTGAGAGTAGTGTGGTGGGGTGCAACTTTCTAAACTGCGCCTATATCGCAGAGAATCAGAGTTTCCATCAGAATAGGCAATATTCTCAGTAGCATGGGTTTGGGGAATATTACGAAGCGGATAAACCTTAGAACAGGTTTCGGTGTATTTTTGCATTGCAGCATTTTCCGCTCCAGGCGGGTAAGTCACTTTTGGTAGCATCTGCTTCTTCCACGATGCATACGATTTTTGTGCAGTAGTTTGATGAGTTCCATTGGACCCATTATTTGATCCAATTGTTGGCTGGTGGAATAGTATGGACACCTCAGGAACAGATGGTTTGGCTAAGGGCTCATGCGGACTGAGAGCTGTTGTGGGTCTCGGAGCGATGCGAGGTAACATATCTTCAACTTCGGGTTGGAACATTTTAAAAATTTATTTGAAAATGACTTTAGAACACAAATCATAAAAAAACAACGTCTCTGAAGAGACTAAACAAACGAACTTATTGCATTTGAAACAAAGTTCTGTCAAACGTATGATGGAAAACTTACAACAGGATGACTCAAAACAAAAAATATAATTGTACATTGTAATTGTAATTCTACAATTGTACATAATTGTAATTTATCTGTTTTCATCTTTTTGGATTCGTATTTCACACATAATGTCATAAGTAAAAAATTGATATGTGTATATGTCTTGTACATAGATTCTATTTTGATTATACTTATATATAATCACAAGTTATTATATCGAAAAATGCAATGCTGTAATAGTTGTTTTCAGCCCCTAAATGGATAATTATACGTTCACTTATAATTCCCAATAATTTTTTCGATTACCGGTCAGATAAGAGGAAAATAATTTTTTTCTGAGTCGTGTCGTTTTGAAGGAGAGCAAGTTAGCACTCCCCTAGACAAGGTCGGAAACACATAAGAGGCTGGATGAAGGTACATTGTTATCCAGCCCACAATTTTTTTTTCTTGTAGTATATTCTTAATACCCAAGAAAAATTTTATTCAGAAATATCTACAAAAGATAGATGATATTCAAAAGTTTCTTTAAAATAAATGATTGCATTTGCTATGACAACATTTACTACATATACAAAATCAAATATTAATAACAATCACTTATCTCAATATAAAATAAAGGTTAATGCGAGTTAGTGATACGGAAATAATAGTTTCATAACAAATTAATTCATGTCATGGTCAAAACAATAATGGGTAGCAATGGAAGCCTAGTTGGATAAACAGATTAGAAATTGCATAAACACCCGATGTGATTGTGACGAATATGGTCAACCAACCAAGAAAAGAACAACCTCCTACTGGTTTTTGTGTCTGTTGTTTTAGCCCCAGCCAACCGCCATGTTCTGCCAACCAGTTAACAAGATCATCCTCGATAATCTCGGCGATGCCGTCTATGAGGAATTGCAAATAATCGTAATGTCCCTGGCGCACGCAATCGATGGCGAAACCTCCACAAACGGTGAAAATCGATATGATTTTCCCCCACGTAATGTTTGAGCGGAATAGCTCTTTGGCAACTAGATTTAAGAGCATCGGGGCTGTATCACTATCCTCCAGCTCGCCGAAAGGGGCTCGCGATAATTGTCGCGACACATTCGTGTATACACGCGGATGCATCCGTTCGAGTTCTTCAGCCATCTGCAAAAGGATTTTGTGAAGAAGATACATTTTACAAGATCTAAGCAATTACTTACACTATTCAGTGTTGGAAAAACCTCATAGACAACATCGAACGAGGGCTCCAACATGGAACGCAGTCTTTGAACTGCCTTTCTATTCAGAACTCCAGCTCGTCGAAGACGTGCTCGAATGTATTGGCCAGAGAGACATTTCCCCTACGAGTAAATACTTATGAACGTTAATGTTTCTAAATAACACGACAAATAAAGTTTTCAAACTTCCACAGGTACCTGATTGACAATTTCCATTTTCAGATCTCGGACATCGGTCGCACCGGAGGTGGAAATGGAGCTCGCATGGGAGGTGGTCGATGCGGGCGCCGAATCTGTGCCCAGACTATCCTGCCTCCATTCCGAAGCTGCGATTCCACGGTGACTGTGAGTCAACTGATCTTGATCCAATGGTGGGAAGGACAATAACGCTGACGATGCTGACGACAAGAATATAGACATCGACAGAAGTGAAATATGACTAGAGATTTAATAAAATGTTTATGCACTGTTTATATTAATTAACATATGATATCACATTGCCGATCTAATCCGATTACCTAAAAATTATCACAAATTTTGATTTTGAAGATCAACTGTTACATTTGGAAGATAGTTGAAAAGAAATAAATATTTATTTGTATTCAATTATTTGTTGGCATTTCTACTGGTTTAAAGTATAGCAGACAAGTTTTGTTCAATAACGTAGAGCAAAACAAAAGAAAATGGTACAAAATCCAATAACAATAAAGCGGGAGGGAAAAAGAGACAGATGGAGTGCACGATCAATAGAACTCCAATGAGATCGACGAACCGACTACTGTCAATTTCTAAGAAGTGCAGCAGATCACACGTCTATCGGACATGGTGTCGTCTGAAGGTGATAGTGAACAAACCCCTTGGAGCACCCACAGAGTAAAAGAGTTTTCCATAAATGTAGACCATTGAGAAAGAGTGAGAAAACAGTATTCTATGCCAGTTGTGGGAGTCGCACAACCGCATTTATTCACCACACCCATCCACTGAAACCCAACACCACGGAAAAGAAGGAGCTTTAAATTAGCTTTTGCTAAACCCAAAATCACACCCTACACCTGGCAATCGTTGTGTTATGCATTTTGGCAAACTTTCTTTTTAAATTAAATATTTGTATATCTGTTCGCATTGCAGTCATTTCGGCGAATCGTTCATTTCACATGTCATCGTTTACAAAACAACGGAATTATGGAAACCACAAATCTTAATATAATAAAAATAACAATTAAACCAAAGGTTCCGCCTATAACTAATGTGTTCCATTCCAAAGGATTGACGATGTTCGTCGTTGGATGCACATGTGTATTTATGCCAATCTGTGAAGTAATTTTTGTTTAGAGTATACCTAAATATTAGTGCGGAAAAGACTAACCCATCCGCCGTTCTCACTGATCCAGGAGACAAGGTCATCCTCAATGATATCCTGGACGCTCTGGACCAAATTCGACAGATATTCCGGGTGGCCCTGACGCACGCAATCTACCGATAGACCGCCAACAATCGCGAACAACGATATTATTTTGCTCCACGTGATGTCGTTGCGGAAGAGATCCCTGGCCACAGCACTGAGCAAGATACAAGCCGTGTCCGGCGAGTGGAATTCGCCGTTGCGGGATATTTGTCGCGCCACACCGGTGTAGACCCGCGGATGCATTCGCTCCAACTCGTCTCCCAGCTGAATAGATCCCAATCGAAGGGTAGATGAATGCTCTTTCAGATTTGAGGACATCAGCTCCAAGCACTTACCATCATAATGGCGGGAAACACATCGCGTATCACACAGACCGCGGACTGCCCCGAGACGTGGCGTAGTCCCAGCTTCCTGTTGAACAGGCCCGAGCGCCTCAGGCGCCGCTTTATGTACTGACCACACAGGCACTTGCCCTAAACATGGCGGGGAGAATAGAAAAAGGCATAATTGGGGGCACGCATACATAATCGTAAACTGCTCGCTCACCTGCGTTATGATGTCCTGTTCCTGTATGTGCGCCGCCTTCCAGCCGATCGTGTACGAGAGCTTCCGAGTGACGACGTCGCTGACGTTGCTCAGCCGTCGACGCGCGGAATTCGGGCTCGGGTCGAGCAGCGACGTCGAGTGCAGGGTGGCGGGAAAGCTGAACTTTCGACGGCTCTGCGCCTGCAACAGCTTCTGGCGCTCGCTGTGCGTCGGCGGTCCAAAGGAGGCGAAGTCATGGTTCATCGGGAACTTCTCATTGGGCATCGGGAATTCATGTGCTTGAACTGCGCCACCGTACTCTGAAACTGTGAACTTTATTGTGGGACTGACAATAACACTTGAACCAGCCAACGCTCATTAGCCAACACTATGCCATCCAAGCAAAATAATAGTGTAAAGCTATTATAAAGTAAAAAGTACAATTCACTTGTATATATATGTATGTAGCCAAGGTCACGAATAGAAGAATAATTACGGGAGAAACAATACTTTGCCACAAAAGAAAGAGAATATCTTAATGACTAAATTGATGTTAATTTATGTGGAAAACTTTTATTATAGAAGATAATGATTTTCTATGCTAGAAAGTGATGTAGTTGAGGCTACAAAAATTATAAATGAAAAAAGAAAAACACGAAGAAATGTGTTAACGTTTACACAAGTGTATATATTCCGATATACTCCGAGATAGTATTCGTCGCCTGAGACCCACATGAATGCATCGTGTCGCCATAATTCGGTAAACATGGCACGTATTCAAGACGCACCCCGCCTCGGTACAACACGACGCGAAATACGAGCTTGTTGTGCCCGAGTTCGACGAATTCGACACATTCCGCTGGCGAGGTGAAAACGAGTCCGCGGACTTGTTCCACCATTGGATTTCCACGGGATTTTACGATGTACCAGGGTTACGGACGAAGGCGCACAACCTACACCAACGATTCGGATCCAGTCGGACCCCATTGGAAGCGGAAGCCTTCGAAGTCGTGTCCGAAGAAAGTTTGTCCTCGTGCTGGCGAAAGAAAAAGTTCCTCTGGCTGACAAGAAATCGTGCCTACGGCAACCACTGGCCACTGACCACTGACCCAACTAAAAGATGTCGTTTCGCTCAATAGGAACATTAACACTATGGCTATAGTCACGACTTGTCGGCCAACTGACCGACTGACTAGTCGACTGCTTAAATACCATTATAAAACCTTGGCGGATCTGGAACAGCACTATCAGTATCAATCTAGCCCTAACGATGGATAGTTACGCCAGAACGTTCGTTGCCATCTGGATTCTTCTCGACTTGTCTGGCTCCTTGGCGGACGTGGCACACTTTTTTCCACCGGAGTTCGGATTCTTCCAACACCCACACAACTACCATCCGTCCCAGCAGCAGCAGTACTTCCTGCAGACGGTGCAGGTGCCACACCCCGCCTTGCCCAGCATATACGGGCCTCCTCCTGCTCCTGCCGCGGGGCAGCAGCCGTCCGCCGAAGGACATCCGGAAGTGTCCACGCCGGCGCCGGTGGCTCCCGTGTCGCCGAGCAGTTCACCGGACTTCGACTTCGGCCTGCCCGAGATCGTGGAGAACCGCAGTGCGAAGGACGGACGCAACTTCATACCGTTGAGCAGCTTCTATTTGCCACCCGAGGAACGGCCCAACTACGAGAGTCCGAAGCCACCGAATCAAGGGTATCCAACTGAGTCCTTGCGCTTTCCACAACTCATTTCTTACTTGACCTTCACTTTGCAGTGATGGCAGCAGCAGCAACAGTGATGGCTACCACTACCCCAGGCCACCACCGCCGAAACCCTCCTTCACGACCGAAGCCCCCAACCCGATAATCGTGCTGGACCCTTCGGAACTGTTGCCACCGATCAACAAGCCGTCGGACACCGTCGCAAAGCCGCCCAACAAGGTCACCCAGGGCTACGACTACAACGCCCCCGTGGTGGCAGGACCTCCTTCTCCTCCCTCCACCCCTGCGCCGGCCTACCTGCCACCTTCGCGCGATCGCGACCAGGTGCTCTTCGAGAACTCCACAGAGTACGCGGGCGCCCCGGTGCGCCTGCAGGTGAAGGAAATGCAGTGCCTGCACCAAGGTGGCGGGGTCGGTTACTTCCGGGCCCTCCTCAAGGTCGACAGCTTCGTGGGCGCGGCGCCGCGGGTCGACAACGATGCCGGCGACAAGGGCTGCGAGGTGCGACTGCACAACAGCCACGTGCTGGTCGACATGGCCGAGAAGGACTTCCAGGCGTGCGGGGTGCATCCGTGCGGCAAGGATCTCTGTCTGCGGCTGCGCTTCCCGGCCATAAGGGGCCTGCGCACGGACACCGACGCCATCCTGACGCTGCACTGCCGGACGCAGGATCGCGTGGTGGCGAAAACGCACGCCCTGAAGCTGGGCGTGTCGAACGACGTGTAGGTGGGGGTTGGGGTGGGTAACAAAGAAGGGACATTCGTGACTAATATTCCTATTCGTATCGAATCTTTGCAGTCAATCGCGGTCCATTGGCACGTACGCGCGAGGAGGAACCCAGAACCAGTTCCGAACCCATGTCGAGCTGTTGCGGAGGCGGGAAAACGGCTTCACACGCCACCTGGAGTCGTCGGGAGCCGTGCAGTTGGGCGAGGAGATCTTGCTGCGAGCCCACGTGCTGGCAGGCGACGGTACGTTTCCCGATTCCATTCAAACAACGACCCAGATGTTTATGTTCTTGTGTCTTCCATATAATTGCCCAGGTTGGAACTACACCAAGTTGACGGACGTGAAGTTGCAGCAGATCGCGTCGTCGGGCGAGGTGCTCAATTCGGCACAGTTGATCACCGCCAGCGGCTGCACGAATCCGTCTATGCTGGGCGTCTGCCCACACGCGCCCGCCCTCGACCCGCCGCTCGGACAGAAGCTCGTCTTCAAGGCGATAATGTTTCAGGGCATGCGAAGCGGCGACGAGTTGATCGTGTCGATGCGCATCACCGGCTGCCTGGAGCACAAGGATTGCCAGGTGAACACGCAGGAGTGCGCCGTGGGCCACAAGTTCGGCCGTCACAGACGCAATACCGAGATGAGTTCGACGGGACGCCACGCAGAGATGTCGGAGGTTTCGCGGATTTCGTTCCGAGTGGTGGATCCTCTTTCCGGCGATGGCGACTCCACCCAGTCAGGCGGTCAGGCCGGCGACGACGATAGACTGGAGAGGGCCAGGCAACGCTCCATCGTTCTGATCGGCTCAGGGTTGTTCGTGGCGCTCCTGTGTGGCCTGGGTGCGTTCGCCGCGCTGAAGCTCAGGAGGTGAAGCACCAAATAACAACAAAAAACCAAAAAAAAAAACGATTGCATTTCTTCCAATAAATATGACGAATGTTGTCAACACTAAGCAATATTGGGTTTATGGGAATTTGTGTCAGCAGAGGAAATTTTGGCAAAAAGTTCTCAAATGTTTTGCACATGTCAAGGCGTTTGTGGTTGCTTCTATAATTGTGATTATTCACACTTGTGTCATCAGCGAAACGATTAAACGGCTTATGGGGGAGTTTTTTGATTTTTGGTCCGAAAATACATATCTTTGTTCGATTTGGCAAACACCGACAGTTGACAATTTAATTAAAACACATTGGCGCGAACGTGAACGATAGAGATAAATTAATGTCAACAAACATACGATAAAATACGGCAAAACGCCGCCACTTTCACTTCCCCAAAACAATAAAAATCGCTTATCTTTTTAATTACACAGCACACCCCGGGTGGTTGGGGCGGTCTGAGGGGAGTCTGAAAGGCTTTTGAACAAGGCGAGGTGGGAACGAGTAACTTGTATGGTTTACGAGTTGTGTGAGTTACTTTTGTATCGCAAGTCGTGCTCGCGTATTAATTGATATCGGCGAATATATGGGCAGTCAAATGGTTCACTAACAGCAGACCCGGGTACTTGACCAGTGAGTCAGCGGTTCAAAGGTCTCAAAGGTCCAGTGGATAAGTGATTTATAAATTAAACAGACTCTTCCGAAAGGAGTTTCACAGAAGAACCGGTGTTTTGTTGTTTTTTTTTTTTTTTTGTTTTTGTAATGTTATGGCTATGATTTGCTTCAATTATCTTGGTCTTTTAGCACTGGCGTAAGATTTAAACACTCTTTAAGTTATTGGTGCCCTCGACTTGGAACTCACTTCGACTCCTCCGAAATGTGCGGCAACAGGTTGGTGAATTTTCGCAGTGCTCGAACGGAGACTTAACAACCTCCCAACTCAACCTCCGCACGTCAACTCCACGAATACGTGCTAAAGCGATTCTCGGCCAAGCGATTGTTTACAAGCGAAACATGTGAACGCAAAAGTTATTGAGAAAAGAGAAGAGACTACGGCAAAGGCAACAGCAAAGGCAAAGGCAAAGCCAGAGCTGAAGAAAGCAAAAATGCACAGCTCGGAACAGAGTCAAGGCAGAGAAGAGTGCGGCGGCATTCCAGACAATAAAGCTATCTGTGGCTCGGGTGGATAACGAACATTATGAAATTTTGTTGACTCGACTTTTAACACCCTGCCCCGTATGGAGAGCTATAGATATAACTGCTGGGAGAGAAATATCTCTCCGTCTACCACAATAACCCATGCTATAGAGACTTTATCGATTGACTTTGCACTACTAAAACCGGTTGCAAATCAAGCTAGTAAAAGACGTATAAGAGAAAGAAATGCGGGCCAATAATAGAATTTTAATTATAAACTATTATTACTAGATCGGTAGGGGAGATTTACGCTGGGGTCATAGGTTACTGACTTCGAATAGACAAGCCATGCTACATGGGCTTGAATTAATTATTTTATGGGGTTTAAGGCGAACTGAGTGTCACAATTAATTATTTATAATATTTTTACTGGATATTTCTATTCCGGACATCAGGACATTGGGCCTTAGAGTACAAAAACTATTTTAATATGTGTATTCTCTAGTTTGTCTTAGAGAAAAACAGTACCCAATAGGAATTTCATTACTTATTTTATACATAATAATTTGGTATGGACTTCAGGGACTTCACTATAATATATATCCCTTCGATTTTTAGATATTTATATTAAATTACGTAAATATATTTTATATATTAAATTGTCTAAAATTCTGAGCTTTTAAAAATATATTATTTATGCGTCTGAAAATGTGTGGCAGCATCCAATTAGTTTTAGTACCATATTTCTTTGAACCAACGTAGAGCATTGCCATCTCAAAGTAAGAAAAAGCTCTAGAGCTCAAAATTGTCGACATAGTTCTAAATAAAATAAAATAAAATATTTTTGAACTCGTAGCATTCAGCCCGTGCAAAAACAACGCAGTATTTGCTAGTCTTTGACAGAAAAGAGCAAAAGCTTGAAAGGAGTCGACTTGTCGTTTGTGAATTAATACATTATCTAATAAAAAGTGATCTGTTGCAACCAAATTTATAAAATTGTTTATGGAAAAAGTGGAGAATGGCGGACACGTTGTTAAAAATTATCGGATTTTAGGACTACTCCTAAGTGAAACAAACAAAAATAAATATATATTAATTGTTTAAATAAAATATCAATGAGGGTGCTGGACATCTAATTAGTTAATAAAAATGGCTTTAACGGTGGTAAAATATCGCAAAACAAAATCGGGTGAAGCGACATCGGTCGTCCCTGCCATTCTAGTTAAAAGCAAACTACCCCAACAACAATCAACTCAGCAGCAAATCGCCAAGGTAATATTAAAACCCTGCTTTAATATTCTCATTGCAGTGAAGAATAAAATTAATTCACAGTTCATTTTTAAGCATGAAAAAATATATGCATTCTTAAATTGTGCCCCATTGTGCATACCACTAAACTAATATGTTTTCATAGCTGCCAACTTCGTGTGGAAAAAAATCTCAATGATATTCCTAAAAATTTCATGATTTCATAAAAATTGATTAAACAACATTTCTTATAAATTGTTGTAGTTACATTTTACTTTAAGCATATAAAAATAAAAAATATTTTTGTTCAGAGCTCTAATAACTTCATATGATTAAATGGCAATTCTTTCAAAAATTTGTCTTATTATGTTGGTAACCATGTTAGAAATTATGTCAGAACGCGCTATTGGTGGAAGCGAGACAACTAGATAAGTCTAACTGAACTTGTGCCAACGCTGAGCAATGAGTTTATTTTTTCTATAATTTTGTGTTTGCTGTACGTTGAGATATAAAAGTTGTTTTTATAAACAAAAGTGAGCATTATAAAATAATTCGTATGTGGACTATTAAATGGTAAAAACTATAATTCATTGCATTATACTATTAGTAATTTAATATAATATGAATATATTGCTCTGAATATATCTTATCTACTGAACGAACATCATTTGGCGGTCGTTGATAAATTTTCAGTTTTGTTGGTTATGTTCCTTCATGTAGATCGCTTGTTGATTTCTAGGAATTGCATAAAGTGGCAAAATTGCATTAGTTATTTGATTTGAATAATCAGTTCCATTCTAATATTTTCCAGAAACCAATAATAAAACTGGAACGGAATCCTGGCATAGTCATAAATAAGATCCCAAGTGGCATTAAAGCCACTATGAAGCGTAGCAGTGTAACAGCAGTTGGTAAATTAATTCAGCGATTTCACTGTTTTACATATATAATATGTTTGTTTTTTGTTTCAGAACCAGCCTTTAAGTCGGCAAAATATTCTCTGCAAACGATAAACAGCGCTGGAACCCCTCTAACCACTTTTGATGGGAAATTGTACAGCATACAACAGACGATTGGGGGCAGCTCTGGTGGGACTACGATTACTAGTGCGACTCCTACGATTAACAAAAAACAACAACAGATCACTGCGGCTATTGGTTCGCTCCCGCCAAATACAATAATACAAGCGACCGGTGGGAATGCAATAAATAGTGTAAACTCGAATGCAACAGCAACAGTGCCCTTTATTCAAGCCAATGGAACTACGTTTAATACTGTCAATGAGCAAACTGGTACGACACTGCAGGTGCGTCGTCCCACGATATACATCAAACGTGAGGTTCCGAAGCGCACTATTCGAAGTGTCACATTGGAGTTAATCGAAAAGAATCCTTATGTACACTTGGGTGTTGCTAGTACACGTTTGCCCTTACTGAAAAACATTGTGTGTACTACAGCCAATGTGTCCCTTATTGATCTGTATATAACATTAAAGAAGTTGAGACAGAACGAAGATTTTGCGCTTCTCGGTGAATACTTTGAACTAAGCGAAGTAGAAGTTCAGCAAGTGTTTACTCGAAGCATTGTTAAGTTAGCTCGATACTTGCGTTTTCTAGTACGTTGGCCAGATAGTAAAAAGTACTACGATAGGCATAAAAATTTGCCATTTGCTTTTCGATCCAAGTTGTCACATGTGCAATCGTTGATTGAGTGTGTTGAAACCGACATGCAACGGCCGATGATGCAAGTCGACTGTAGCAACTACAAATTTATTTTGACCATATCAACGAATGGTGAGAAATTGTCCATATGAAATTAATAATTTCTAAAACATGTTTTTCTATTTCTTTTTAGGTATTATTTCTTATGTTTCTGATGCATATGTTGGTCATCACGACGATCTTACGATATTTACTGCATCTAATTTCCAAAGCGTAATTCCGAAATATCTTTCGTTGGTGGCTGATCCAGGGAAAGCTATTAGACGTAAGCGAAGAACCAAAGTACAGAGCAACCCAAGCAAAAACACGTCATTGGAAACAGACTCTACCACAGATTCTGCTGATGAGTCAGCTGATGATGTGGGTACATCCGATGACGATGGTCAATCGCTCAGTCGTTACGCCGCTTCCCGCGTAGCTGCTGAATTAGTATCTCATCAAACATTGAATGTAGTTAATAGCGAGCTTACTTCGCGTAAGGTTAAAGACTTTAGCATTCCGACAATGAAGGTTCGTGAGTCGGTGTGTCGATTGCAAATACGTCATATGATCTATTGCCTGCGAGAGTTTAAAATTTTACAACCATATGCGATTCAGGAGCCACTACTCTATCAATATCTCAACGAAATACTAACTGTCTCTGCCGCTCTTACAAATCTACAAAGATAGAAATGTGAAATCGGCTTATGGTGAGCATACGGATGGTATTCTTGTATTCTCATAGAACATAAATAGCGGTAATAATGTCTAGCGCTTACAGCGTCATCAGGTTTAAGCAGTAAAAAGTAAAATTCAACTATTCTTTGAAATATCAAAAGAGCGAATTGCGTAGTTCTGTATTGTGGATTAGAAATACATGCAGGTTTAGAATAAACAGAAGTAGATTTTCATATCTTTCACACCATGATAGAAACCATCATTACGTAAATTTTTTTCATTTCTTACCTTTTATATTTCAGGTAAGGAGCTTTTTTTGTACATTGAACATGATTTTGACGCATTTTGTAAAACCTAACTTTGTTTTAATTTAAAATTATTAATAGAATAACGTAATAATTTGTTTAAATCCGAAATGAATTATAATAGCACTTGTTTAAAGTGACAATAACCACAAGTTTCTGAATAAAATCGTTTTTTAAAAGATATTCAATACTATAATTTTATGTATGTTTAAAAAATGTAATATTTTTAAATTGTATTGAAAATTAAACAAAGAAATTTATATTTCTTGAAATTTAAATGATGCATTCTTATTTTGTCTTCTTGACTTTCCTTTGAAATAAAATTATAATTGCGTAAGAATTCTTCTATGTGATTTGCACAATTTAAGGAAATGTCGTTTTGGTTGTATTAATCGGCATATAAAGTCCAAAAAAATGGACAAAAAGACTGCTTGAATGAGTTGTGAATGAGATATTTAACATTCTCGCAGGTGCCGTGCTTTCGAATGGCATTTGTGCGCAGATTATCCACTGGACTGTGAAAGCATCGTTCTCCTAAGTGTACTTTCTTTTTTCAAGCTATCTTCTTTGTCTCATTCTATCTGGGTAATCTGATTTGCAAAACTTGGAACAAATGGAATGCTAATTTATGGCTTCCCCTTGCAGCAAGAGTGAACTTCTATAGTGTAGTGGAAAATCCATAGTACTTCTTTCTGTGATATTTACAAGGAGTCCAGGAATTTCATTTCACAATATGGAATAACGAAACTGATTAAAGAACTTTAATTCAGATTTTATTATAAGAGCTGCAGGTGGTGGCAGGGGAAGGCAAAGCGAATGTCCTGGCACTGGTCATAGGAAGTAAGGTGGTGGTGGGATTCAAATCGGTAATGGTATTCTTGGAGCCCTGGGGCTTAAGATCGTTCGCGGGACTATGATAAATGTAGTTTAGGTCTCTAAACTTTGTTGCCTTGTCCTTCTCACTATTCTTTTTTTTCGGTATCATCAACCTAGACAACAACAACAATAACCATAATAAAGAGATCCCAAAGACACAGGCCCAACCTACAAGAAAAGCACATTCAGGAACAAAGTTAAATTTACAGTTGCACATCCAAGTGAAATAGAAAAATGCGAACATTTCCTTCACCCCTCTCTCTCTCTCTATCGCGCTCTCACTCTTACCATCTAGTTCACCTTCGTTCCTTTTCGGGGAAGCGTCAGGCACTTTGCAGAACCTCCGGAACTGGCGCCCGCCAGCAACGGAAACGCCGCCATTTTCTTTTTAAAGTTTTCCGCCACATATGCGACATTTATAAATTTATGGCCAAAAAAGGAAAAAACACAAAAAAACCCCCAAGAAAATGGACGAGGAGGAGGAAGGGGAATCTCACCTTTCGGAGGCCGCGAAGTCCCGGAGCGAGGAGGTAGATGGAGCGACGGAGGCGGCGATGTTTTCAGCCCTGTCACGGCGAGGTGTTCCGCCATTTGGAGTGCCTGCTCCTCCTGCTCCGCGCTATGCTGCCAGACATTTTAGGGGAGTTGCCGAGGGTTGGCGCATTTGGTTGCCAGCTTGGGACCTTTTTGTTTCGGGGAGATTTAAAGTTCCGTTTCGTTAAGTTGCGTCCGTCTCGGTAACGCGCCTGCAACTGCACCTGCACCCTCGTCCTTGTCCTGGCCCCAGGATTCGTACTTATTGCCGCCCGGAAGCTTTTGCATATCGCACTTGGGCCTGCCTGCAACTGCTCGAGATGCCACGCGATGCGTCCGTCCGTCCGCGGCGCTCCATCCCAGTCCGTCCAAGTCCGCCGGAAGAATTCAAAGTCTGCTAAAGTCGAGATACCGCGACAGGCGAGAAGTTTCTGCCACATCGGGGCAGTGTGGGGTTCGCGTTTGGAAGCGTCCAGGAGACACCGTGAGGATGGTTAGAGAGCGGGCAGATCGACGCGGCGGAGAGGGTTTCGTAAATAAAGGGAGGAGTAGAGGAACTGTTTTCTTCTTCCTTCGAACCCAAGGCATTGTTTGCTCTTCTCCGCCCCTCGGCTGGACCTCGTCCACTCGTGCAGTTTGTGGGTCATCTAGTAGATAAAATAGCCGGAAAGGGGAGTATTTTTTACAACTTTTGCACCTAAACTCCTGATTTAGAGGGCTTTGGGTAGATCCGTTTGAAATTTAATTCGATCGTACAGTGATCTGTGGCCTTCAATCGAGGATCTCCAGTTGGTTTTCAACATATTATGAAACACATTTTCAAAATGCTGCGATTCCTTCGTAGCCATTGGTCGACTGCTGGACAATGTTGGGGCCGGAAAACGACTTGGGAAAGGGACAGAGAAAGACAAAGGCAGTGACGATTTAAGTGGATGGGATGGTATATAATGGGACGAAATGGAATGGCATGGGGGAAAGGAGACAGAGCGAGGTATGTTTGCCGTGGGTGGGACAAGCGAGAAGTTTTAATTGAGCTTTGCGGTCAGTTGGACAAACTTGGAAATATCGAAAACACGAGTTCACAATGTTGCCGCCCGAGCGAGGATGATTTCGTCCTGCACGTCCTGTGTCGTCGGCATTTGCCGCATTTGTTGCAGGGACAAATGTTGCCCCAAGAGTGACGGACGGGCCTCCGCCCAGTGCTCGCTCGGCCGAGGAAAGGTGAGGGAAATGGAGGGAGGTGTGGAGGAGTTTGGAAGAGACAAGCTCAATTGTAATTTCACAATTCACTCGAAATATTCTATTCTATTCAGAATTCTCGCATTTCGTCTAAATGATTTCTCTTGTAATCCTCGTTGTGGTCACAATTCAGAACTCTTCTTCGGGGAGCCCGGCTACGACGGACAGACAGACAGCTCGAGGCCCTTTGCAATGTGTCAGCCACTGGCCGTGCATGTGTGCCAGGGCTGCCAACTGCGAACTACACACGTGTGTATGTGTATGTGCGTGCATGCATCTCTCGCTTTTTCGCCCCCCGTGAGGCCTGCTGTGACCTCATGACGTGTCCATGATGTCGGATCGCCTCAACCGGTGGGCGTGTTCGGGTGGGCGGCGCTCGTTGAGGGCGGAAATCGCGCTGGACACTGCAGTGGTCAGAAATGTTCGAAGAACTCACAGGGAAATCCACCAAATCCAAGTTCGGAAACAAACGCAGAACACGAACGAACGAAGTTGCCGGGGTCCCGTTCGTTCCAGAAGTCGGGTCCGAGAAGCACCGGGTCCTCCGCGGCGGAGGACAAGAGGGGCAAAGACGAGGGACGAAGTCCTTTTTGTCTTCTCGTCAACACGATGCAAGTCTCGGGATCCTCGATTAAGCTCATTTCGACCAATGTGTTTTCTTCGAGTGTACTAATGAAAATATTTATTCACTCAGGATAATGCGTGTGCAAGAAAGCGTGTGTGCGTGTGGGTTACTCGAGGGTGGGAAGTGGGCGAGCCCATCAGCTTCGATTCAAATAGTCTTATTTTTGCAAGTCCCCAGTTCGCCCAACCTCGTGCCTCCCATCGATGTCCCTCCCTCGTCCTTGCAAAGTCGTCACGACATCGATTCCGAATTCCAAATTTAAATAATTGGCCCGATGCTACCGGGGTTTTGGGAATTGAATTTGCACGCATTCCGCCTTGAATATTAATGGCCAATGGACTTATTTAATTACAGCGTGTGCCCTGAAAGGATTCCCATTCCCGAGACTCCATGGGGGATGGAAGGAGGTCGGGCTTCGCTCTAAATTCCCCAGGTCCGCTCAGGTTGCACTCGGTTGAAGTATGAACTATTTTCTCACCTCGAGTTGGTTTGTCGTTGTTGCTGGTTGTTTAGTCGAGAGTTTGTTGTTTCGGAAAAAATCAAGTCATTAATTAAAGTCGACGCCCTCCTTCGTGCATCTCGCTCGCTTCACTGCCTGCGATCGGGACGAGCGTCTGCCGTCCGTCCCTGCCTCCAACCCTCGGTCCCTCCCCATGTGTCCGTCACGGCACCTGGAGACGTCGGCTGCATCGCGTCCGCCTCTCTCTGTGGTTCCGGCTCTGGTCGCACTGATTTTTCAGACCAAGTTCTCCTCCCTTCCTGTCTCAACCGTTCTCCCGTCTCGGCCTGCGTCGTCCTGGTCCGGGCCCCGGAGCGCCCAACATGGGGCGACTTCAAGTTCGGAAGTTAAAGCTAGCCATGGCTGACTTTCGCTACAGGTATAATTAATCTTGTTTAGTACGTGCAGGTATGAATCTGTGTGTGTGTGTGCATGTTTTGACTGCCTGTGTGTACGTGTGTGTGTGTGTGTGTGTTCACCGAGATGTGGTTGTGTTTTTTGCGTATTGCTTGTGGTTGCTCCGGCACAGCAGGCAGGCGAATCCTCACAGCAGGACCTTGGTCTGTGGCTCCTGCTTCTTCTGCTTCTCCTGCTTCTTCTGCTTCTCCTGCTGCTGTTGGTCCTCGGACTGCGACAAAGTAACTATTAATTTTCTGCAGCAAGATTAACGAGTGGATGATTGCTTTAATTGCCTGCCACAGATAGATAATGTCTTTCAGAAGACTGCTTTGAAGCCTGATGTCGCCAGCCATGGGTTCGCTGCTTCTACCGATTCAGTTTCACTTCTCACCCTTGTCGAAAGTTGAAGTCGAGAGCTCTCGAGGGGGCCTCAAATGCAAAAGGACTCTGACTCTCCCGATGGGACTTCCGGTACTGGACGTCGTCTGGTCTTCCTCCTCTTTGTCCGCGTCTCTTCCCTCCCAGTCACTCCAGCAGGATTCGTCAGAGCCAATCGCGGAAACTGCACAAAGAACTCTTCTTGTTCAACCTCTGGCAAACTCTTCACTGTCCATCCCGTTCACCCTTTCTCTCTCTCTCTCCTGTTTTCTCACCCCATTGGGCTCTTTAAAGGATTGACTTGGTCGGTACTTCGTGCCCGGCGGTGCGGCCGCCACTCGATGAATCACCGCAGAAGCCAACGATCTTTGACAGGCAGCCGGCAGCCGGCAGCCGGCCCACGACCCGCCGTTTGCCCAACTGCCTGGTCTCGGATCTCGGTCCATCGCCTCGCCATTCGCATTTGCATTAAGTGCCACTTAACATGGAATTTCAATATTTTATGCTAAATAAAGGGATCAGTTTCTGAGTTTTTGGCCTCGCTCTCTGTCTCGCTTCCGGATTCAGATCCAGTTCATCCTCGGAGGCCGGGGCCAGGAGGAACTCGGTCGGAGGTCCAATAATAAACTTCTCTACGACATCGACTATCTGTCTGACTACTTATCTGTCTGTCTGTCTTCTGTATCGCCGCACTTAGTGTTTGAGTTGTTGATTAATTTTTTGCTCGGTTTGAGGACGAGGAAGCGTTGTTTCTCAACCCGGAAGGCTTTGGTTTGGGTAGAGGGAACTTCGTAACTTGATTAAATTGGAATATCGAGGGTCAGCGATAGATTTTTGGACTAGAGACATGGAACTTTTCGTCATCGACCGTCGGGAAGGTGGCGGAAGTTCCGCGGACCCCCCGCCGACCCCAGCGCCAAATATTATCGAAATTGGAATGGCGGAATTATGAAATTCCTCTCATAGCGCTCGCAACCCGAAAATGTGTGCATTTCTCGAATTGCACGAGTTTACAAAATGATCAGAAATTTCTTCCACCTGATTTAAATAGCATCATCCGTGGCAACCCAACCCGGGTTGGGGGTGGGCGGCAGCTCGTCTGGAACTCGGCTCGGATGGTTGAAGGGGGGGTGGGTGAATGGGGTGAAAGTGAAATTTCATTGCTGAAATTTGCATTTCCATTCGTGGCTCGAGACGGCGCTTAGTCCGAAATGGACTGAAACCGAGTGAGGCGTGGCGGAGGGAGCGAGGAAGGCGGAGCGCAGTTGATTGTTGAGTGGTGGGGAGAGGGAGTAGAAGGGTGGAATGGAATAGAGTGTCGGAGTGACGCGGATGCCCTCGCGTTGTCCATGGGTGGATTATTTCTTCCCAGTCCGCTTCAGGTCTGCGGTTGATGGTGTTTGTGGATCCTGTTTTACTATGAATTTCTCTCTATCTCTCGACGGCCCGGAGCTTGGTCGGATGTATGTGTGTAAGCGTGCACTTTCACATATATGCACATGCTTGCTCGTTCTCATTAGCATTATTTGATTTCGCCAACAACAATTGAATACGTTCGCCAGAGGTCATTTGTATTTTTAACGGCTTTTCGCTTGAATTTCGAGATTCGCGTTTGTGCACTCGCTTTATTTAGTGGTTCCCGCTTTCCCCTACCATGATCCTCCTCCGCCAGGTTTCTTCTTCTTCTTGCGCCACCAAAGAAGTTCCCGGAAGCTCCCATAAATCACTCGCATACCTACGTCTCATAAATTCTTGCCATCTCGCACATGTGTTGCCAGACAGCACCGCGGATCGGTTAATTACGCCATCGTAAAGGAGGCATCTCCGCACAGACGGAGGGAGGGAGCGAGACGGCGAGCTTCGTGGTTGGTTTTTGCAATTTGTTGGGGGACGAAGAAGATTCAATTGGGAGTGAAATTGTATCTGGACCGAAAAACCCTTCGATTCGGCCCAAGATGCCACCTGTTGTTATTGTCTGGACTCCGCAATCGGAGAGAGGTTTTTGTTTCCACCTCGACACTCGCAGGCAATAAAGTTAAGTTCTTCTTCTTCACCCCCATGAAGGAAATGACCAAAGTTTGCGCCTGCACTCGGTTGAGTTCGACGGCGACGGTGGCCATTTGGTAAATTAGATCGAGGGATTGCGGCGACAGTGGTGGAAGGGTCCAGGGAGAAGGGCGGGGGAGAAAGCGTTTCTTGATCCAGAGACTCGAATTCCCCGAGTCCCTTAAAGAACCCGCAGCAGATTCACCCCAAATAATTTTCCCTAATTAGGTCCACATATAGTATTGAAAAACATTCGAATAACTTTCGAAATTCATGAGCTTAATATGCGGCCATAAATAAATAAAGAACCCACGGCCAGAATCACAGAGAAATAATAGGGAGCGGAGAGAGAGCGCGAGAGATAGAGGAATTTCTAAACACGAAAAATGTCCCTTTCAGTGCCCACCAGTGATGTCAACAATAGTTTATGTAAAATAATCGGATTAAAACGACCGGAAACGCTGAATTGACATCATACGTATTCAAATTCAATATTTTGAAATATAGTCGAAAATCTCACTTTGCTGGTAGAGAGAAAATATTTTGGATGGTGTTTTCGCCGCCGCCAACAAAGTTGATTTGTGTTAACTTCCGCCAAGCCAATGAACTGGATTATTAGTACATATTTAGCACAGACGATCATAAGTAACGTGCTTCCGGTTTTCGCTTCATAACAAAGAAAATGTGCGGATTTCGTTCTTCAAAGGCAAGGCATCAATGAAACGAGGGAGCCGCACTAAGTAGGAGGCGCCAGAGAATTAGGTCCATCCTGTGAATTAGTAGCCATCAGAAATTCTATACTTAGTGGAAGAGAAGAGAATCGTCTGTCCATCCATCTAATCCTCGGGCCAACGCCCACCCCTCCGGCGCCGCACGGGCATCACATGAAGGACTTCTCGATGGGATTTTCAACTAAACTGTCAGTGGTCAGTTTATGGCTGAGCAAGTGTTTCCATGTTTATGCGTCTGCCTCGTTTTGCTCCCAGCATGTGTGTGTGTTTGTGTGCGAATGTGTATGCTCGGTTTTTGTGTGGGTTTGTGTGTTAGGGAGTGCTTTGAAAATTTGATGAACTTTGGCTCGACGGGAAACTGATGCAAAAGGCCTTCTGTCGGATTTTCGGCCATCCACCGCCCATTGCCCACCGCTCTTTTGGCCAGTTTTTCAATTAGGTCATCGGATTACCGAGCTAACAATATTTGTCATAATTGCTGAAGCTGCAGCTTGGGGTTCATAATGGAACTGTGTGATCCGACGCAGGGTGTCGAGGGGTCGATGGTGTCAGGGTTGGTTTACTTTGCTTTGGTTTCAAGACGTCTTGTGGCCTTTAATTGATACCCAAAGTTCCTTCGTCGTCGTCTTCCGCAGCCGTTGAGTAAACGGAGTCGGCCAATTTGGAAACCTAAGGACTTTCCACAGAAGCGAAATTCAGCATATAAATCGTAAGGGAGGGAAGGAGATCGAAGGATCGACTCAGCTCAAAATGAAACACACATATATTTTGTTTGTTGTTTTTAATGAAACTTTTTTAATATATTTTACTTAATATTTCATATTTTATATATAGAAACTATTTATTTGCTTATTTAAAAAAGTAGGAGTATCTAAACGTTTCACACAGGGTGTCATCATTCAATTCATGTCATAAAAACTAGGAAATGGTGTTTAATATATTTTTTGTTGTTACTTTTCATTATTCGCAAATGTGTTTCTAAAAACTAGTCTGAACACTAAACATAAAAACGAAAACGAACAAGATGTCTAAAATAAAAAATAATTAAAAATAAAACAAGAGTCCATTGAACAAACAACATCTGTATCACAAGAACTGATCAACAAGTACAGGGTGTCGGGGAATCAGGACCGAATGTTGTGACTATTTCGAAATTGATAACTATAATTGATAAATATATTGGATTGGATTTCCGATGGTTTTCCAGTGCTACAATAATTATATTTCTACGTTTCGTGGTAAAACATTATTATTCACGATTAATCGAGTTTTTTTTTTCAATAAAAATTAACATTAAAAACGCATAAAAACAAAACAAGAAATGAAATATTTAAAATACAAGTAAAATTACCAAAATTGAGGAAATGTAACACATAATATAAATTCCGTTAGGAAACTTCTTAAATCATTTGAATCCTAATTCTAAAAAAAACTTTTTCCAGTAAACACATCACAATATATTTATTTTATTAATTATTGTTATTATTATTATTTATTTTATAATAAACTACATAAAAACTATTTCTAATTGATTTAAACAATTCTACATAATAAATTAATTTTGCATTTCGTGTTTATTTTTTGTAGTTTGTTTCTTTGTTTGTTTGGTTTGTTCGCTTCTGTAAACATGTTTTAAACCTAAAAACTTGTATCTTAGGGCTTCGTTTATATCCAACTTCGTCTTGTCTCCAATTTCTTCTTCTCTTCTACTTTTTCGTTCTTCTTCATCATTATCGTTTTTAACTCTACACTATTTTAGTTTATGTTTTAGATTTCGTTATGTTAAGTTTATTCTTCAATATTTATTTAAGGCAAATAAAAGTTGTTCTCTTCCCCTCCTCCGGTTGGTTTCACTTAATTTCATATCAATATCGTTTCATTTATTTTTAAAAAAATGTTTCTTCTTAAAGTTGTGTTTGTTTTTCATTAGTTTTTGTTGTTGTTCGGTTGTGATTTAAATTCACTTCATTAAAATTAATTAATTTAGTTCCTTCTTATTCGTCCCCATCTTTTTGTTTTTAATATTTAATAAATAGACAATAACAATGATTTTTTTGTTAGTTTTGTTGTTTTTCTTGTTGTGTTTGCTTTATATATTTTCAATATTTTAATATTAATAAGAAAATTGTTTAAAAGAAAAGTTATTGTGTTGAATTTACAAATAATTCTGATTTTTTATAAAAATCCTTATACGCTAGTTTTAGAACTTGTTCAATTTTTATATTCCATAAATATAATTTTCAAAATTTATTTTAGTTTGTTGTGTTGATTTAATTTTTAATTTTCATTTTTTTTCGTTTTATTTACTCAAGTATATATGTATATATATATATATATATATATATATATATGTGTGTATATGCATGTATATGTATGTATGTTGTGTATATGTATAGAGAGAGTAACGTGTAGTGGTGTACGTTTGTTTGTGTATGCTTTTCTCACCAAGGATTTATTGGAAATTGTTCCTCGTACAATAATAATAATAATTATAATTTCATTTGCAATTTTAAAGTAATAGTAACTAGAAATTGTAGGAAAATCTTTTTCTCGCCTCTTTTGTGTAATAATTCTCGTAGTTCTTCGCATTTGCTTTGTTTTGTAGTTGTTTTTATTTTGGAGTTTTATTTTGTTTGTTTGCATTAAGTTTTGCTGTTGGTTTATTATGTATTTTTGTGTTGGTTGTTGTTATTGTTGCTTTTTGCGTATATAATATATAGAGTATATATAGCATATATTTAAGGTCTGCTTATAATGGACGGAAAATTATTCAGGCATTTTCTATATATAGTGTGATCTCGTTACAGGGGAGTGTTTGTTCCTAAATTACTTAAACTTCTTCAGATACGACTACTACGACTACTGCTTACGAGTTACGCGTGGGCGATGGGGGCGGGGCGTGAAATCAGAGGGAGTTGTGGTCGATGCTCGGGCGGGACTGGACATGGACGTGGAAATGGACGTGGACATGGACATGGGCATAGATTTCATGAACATAGACATGGAGTTCATGGACATGAACGCGGAATTCATGGCCATGAACACGAACGTTAACTGATTGGAGCTGGATCGGTACGGAACGGAACGGAATGGAACGAGCCGGACGAGCCGTCTTGGAAGGTAGAACGAGTCCCGGGTCCTGGTGAGAGGCGCCGCCGGAAGGACGCCCGGGCGCTGGGCGAGGTCTCGATCCCTGGAAGGTCTGCGAACGCTGATTTCCGTGAATTATAACCAGTCCTTAAAGAATACAACTACAAATAGATTCCAGTAGCTCTTGCAAGTGACGACATGTGTGTTTCAGTATGTGTGTGTGTTTGTGAATTTGTATGTGAGTGTGTATGTTCAATAAACGCTTTTAAATATACTTATATATAATATGTATATTTTTATTGTGATTGTATGTGTGTGAGTTGTGTGTGTTTTTTTGAATAAGTTTTCATATTATTTATATTTAATTGTTTATGTTTACTAAATATCTCACTTTATTATTTTTCGTTTAATTTTTAAAAGATCACATTTCAATGTTTTATTTATATACCTTTTATTTTTGTTGTTTTCGTTCATATATATATATGTGTATATATATATAAAGTAGTTAGTATATATTAATATATGTATTTGTAGTTATATACATAAATATAACAGTAGAAATTGCAATATGTTTTACATTTTAATTCCAAACCTACGGAAACATAATAAAATCAATCCATCAATCAATCAATCGATCAATTAATTGAATTGGTGTTCTCGATAAACATGCATCGAAAACAAAATAGTTTAGTATAGTTTTTTGTTTTTCTTACTGTTGCTCTTGTTGTCCTAGATGTCCCTAGATAAAAGTGTGGAAGAATTCGACGAAAACGCATTTTTTTCTAAAATTCCTCACGAAACGAAAATACTGTTCATGCTAGAATAGAATAGATTCAGACAGACAGATCAGTTGGAACGAAAGTAATTTGTTGTTGTTGTTCTTCTTCTAATTCTTCATCTTTTTGTTGTTGTTAATCTTAATCTTTAAAAACGTTTCTCGTTTGTTGTTGTTGTTCTTGTTGTTTTGTGTAATAAATCGTTGTTGCAAAAATAGGACGTGACTGTATTAGTTTTACTTTCATTTTTCTGTCGATAAATATGTATGTATATGTATATTATAAATATTTATAATTCTTATTTAAAATTATTTCCTTCAACTATTATTCGTTAGTTATTGATTTTGTCTCTGTTGTAGTTTTGTTATTATTTGTTTAAATTTTATATTTTTTTATATTTTTGCTTTTGTTGCTGTTGGTTTTGCATTGAAAAAACATTTAACTCTTACGATTAGCGTTAGTTTCATTGAATTTAATATGGAACACTATTTGTTTAACTGCATTTCAATAATCGTATCATTATCGGTATCATTATCATTATCATCTTATCAATACCATTACCATTGCAATTATCGTGTTTTAGTTTGAGATTTTAGTTTTGAGTTTGTGAAAATCCCAAATTCTCGGGAGTTAATTTGATTTGCTTTAATGTGTTTACTTTGTTTTCATTAACGTTATTTTAATTTACAATCGATCCGAAAACGATCAAAAATTACACACATACTTCGTCTAATATACACATACATATATATTTATGTATATCTAAATATCTCTATATATATATATATATGTATGTAAGAATATATTTGCATATTGTGTAGTCATGTGTGATTTAATCCTATTATTTTTTTCTTTTTCTGTATCTCTCTTTTCAACCTCTTCTCCTCTACTTTTGCTTCTGTTCGTCGGTCGAGTCTTGCTAAAAATCCATTTGAAATATTTATTTGAAACTATTAAATTACCTTGTTTTGTTTTATTTTTCGTTTGCTTGTTAGTAAAGGTAATATTATTGTTGTTGCTGTAGTTGCTGCTAGACTTGGGTTCAACCTTTAATTCACTTATGCATATTCTGTTGCTCGTTATTTGAAAAGTCTAATCTATGTAATTCTTCATTGCCTATCAAATAGCCGCGTGTGTGTTGTTGTCCTTGTGTGTGTGTGTGTTTGTGTGTGTGTGTGTGGGGAATTCGTTGAGAGTCTGCGGTGCTGCCAAACGTACTGTGTGTGACTAATAATTTCGAAACTGTGTGGTGTGGAACGTGAAACGTTTTGCTCGTGCTCGCGCCGACCTCTTCTACCACTCGCCCTGTCGCACTGCCCAGTCTAGCGTCCTACGGGTGCCCTAGTGGAAAAGCTCTAGCCTACAGTTGGGTCAGTCACAGTGGCCGGGGAGGCTGGGCGAAAAGCTACAGACCGCAGATGACGGCGTGAGACGCGGTCCAAGCATTTTATGAAAGACAGAAAAGGTCCTGAAATCGTCCCCCTGTCTGCCTGCTTAGTGTGTAAATTTTGATTTGATTTGGTAAACTTTCTACTGGCTACGCTCACTCAACACATCGGACTTCTTCCCTAGCATCTAAGAAAATACGAGAGCATCTCCTTGTGGGCGTGTCTGTGGGTAAGTTTTGCTTTATCTTTGTATTGGAGAGTTTTTCGAGAGATGGAGAAATTTTGATTTTCGTTGCATTCGTTCCTCTAGACTATAGTACTTAGTTCATAGTTGTAGTGGGTCGTGGCTGGCGTGCGTCCGTATGTGTGTGGGTTAGAGAGTGATTGAGTGACTGCGCGTGAGTGTGTGATTGGGTGTGTTCTGTGTGAGTAGTGAGCGGTTTCCTGTTAGCATGAAGGACCTCTGAGGTCGCCGCGCTTCCCCCGCCCGGGGCGATGTCGTGCCCCTGGCCAAAACGAGGCAAACCCACCTACTTCTCTCTGCCTGTCGGTTCATACCTGGCTTCTGCCTGGAGGTGGACTCGCAATCGGAGTCGGAGTCGGCTGTGTCTGTGCTTATGTGGCTGTCGAGGTGGGCGACGGTGTCGTCGTCGTCACGATCGCAACGTGCTGGGTGCTGATGGGCTGGTAGAAGGCTTGAGGGTGCTGGAACTTCAGGAGCTGCTGCTGGTGCTGGTGCGGGTGCGGGTGGCCGGCTGGCGTCGGCGTCGGGTAGATGAAGGTGGGCGTGGCGTAGCTCTCGGGCGCCGTCGCGGTCAGTATCGGAATGCAGTTCGCGTTGTAGTCGTTGCTCAGCACGACCGTGGCCGGCGGCTTGGCCACGCCCTCGTAGTAGGCGCCGCCGACGCCGCCCGCCGGGATCGCAATGGTGGCCGCCGCCGCCGCCTTCAGGAACTGCTGCTGCTGCTGTTGTTGCTGGAGGTAACAGTTGGCCGCTGGGATGGCGGCGATCGCTGTCGGCACCGTCGTCGTCGAGGTCGTGGGATGCGTCGATGCCGACACCGACGGCGGCAGCGTTGGCGACGTGGCGATCGACGAGTTCGCCGACGACGCCGACGAGGACGACGTCGATGACGAGGCGTACGAGGGGGCGTAGGGCGAGTGGATGTTGTAGGTGTGGTGCTGGTTGAACTGCAGAGGATGCATCGATTGTTGCTGCTGCTGTTGTTGGTGATGCTGTGGCGGCGACTGCTGCAGAGGATAGAAGGTCGTGGTCTTCACCAGGTGGTTGTTGCCGTAGTGTTGCTGATGATGATGCTGTGATGGTTGGTACTGCAGTGTGTAGTTGTTGTTCTGGTTCTGGTTGTTGTTGCTGCTGATGCTGCTGCTGGTGCTGCTGCTGTGGCTGGTCGTGTTGGTGGCGGCGTAAAAATGCGCTGCCTGCTGTTGCGGATCGATGATGATGACGTTGTTCGTTCCCACCATGTGGGCTGCGGGGTCCGCAATTGTTGTTGTTGTCGTGTGGGTCGTCGCAACTCCTTCCAACGAGGGTGTCGGCTCCGGCTGTTGCTGCTGTAGTTGTAGTTGTAGTTGGTGTTGGTGCTGTTGTTGCTGCTGCAGTTGATCAAGCTCGTAGATTGGTTGAGAATTTGATTGCATTTGATTGTGTTTGTTGTGATTGGTTATATTGTTGTTGTTGATAGTATTATTGTTGTTATTATTGTTGGTATTGTTGTTGTTGCTGTTGTTGTTGGTACTGCTAATGGCTGCCATGACGTTCGCCGGCGGCAACACGACGGGGATGTGGTAGTATTTACATTGTTTGCGCCTGCACTGACCATTCGCATGATCCCGACACACAGCCACACGTTGATCACAAACCTCCACCTTGTCGTCTGTCCGGGAGCGCCAGCGGGATTGCGGTGTAGAGACAAAGAGAGGAAGAGAGAAAGAGGCGAACATTAGTGGGTTTCGGGTACAAGCGGTCGATGGGCTTCTTGCTGTCGTTGGGTAGTGGGTGGTGGATTGTGGATTAGATTTTGACGAATTGACCATCGAACGGTTTTGCTTAATATTCAATAAAAAGTGTTCAAAAAAGCACAAATAAATAACACAAAATTTGCAGCTGACAATGGCTTTCGGCTTTGGCTTTCGTTGCTTCGAAGACGAAGACCACAGTCGCCTGGTAGCCTTGAGGCGTTGCCTTCTCGGCCCTTTTGACGACTGCCGGAAGCCGGCCCGCGCCCGAGACGCCCGTCGCCGCCCACGCGAGACTGGAGCGGACGGAGCTGGTGCAGACGCCCCAGGACCTGCGACGCCGACCCAGGCGTGGTCGACCGAGCGGACCCCGACCAACGACGAGGACGAGGACGACGACGACAATAACGGCGAGTGCTGGTGGCCCGAGGCGATTCGGTGTCGCTGTCGCTGACGTTTTCGGTATCGGTATCGGTTTCGATGACATGAAACGCTAACTGTGCAGGATGCAAAGGATAAAACACTACGGTGGGACGAGGGCCGCGAGGGGCAACTGAAGGTCTACGGGAACTAAGGAACGAAAAAGCTGCGATTGTCAACAGAAATGTTTGTCGCTGAATGAAGGCGATTCCGCGATCAAAATAAAATAAAATAAATTAAAATCTAAATCAAAATTTCGAATAAAATTAATTTCAAATCAAAAAAAAAAAAAAAAAATCATATCAAGTGATATCAAAACAAATTAAAATTAAATGGAAAATTAAATTGACAACAAAGCAAAACGCAAAACGAGCGCCAAACGAATGGTATTCAAATAATAAAAAAGTGCCAATGATTGCTAAGTGAGAATGGAACTAATGGTGTTGCGAATACAAGAATACGAAAAAGAAAAATATACGCATGCACTTACCTTCAGTTAAATGAACGAATCTACAATTTAACCGACTGCACATAGACCTATTAAAATCTTGGCACACCGGGAGGGTGTCCAGTAACTATTGGTACGGATACGGTAACGTTACGGTTACGGTACGGTACGGTACGGTTACGGTACGGTTACGTTACGGATGCGGGCACAAAGTGTACACAACACATTCGAGTACAAATCATAAAGCAAGGCGCGACGCCGCACAACGTCGCCCATTGGGTACAAAAGAGAAGAGAAAATAGAATAAAAGAAAAAACAGAAAATGGCAGATTTAGTCACATGTTTTCACAGGATTTCGTTTAGGTTTATGATTGGTTGATTGCTTGATTGGTACAGGGTACAAGGGCGGCACAGCTGATGCCGTGGGGTTGGCTTAGTCTAAGTTTACTTAATACAATCTCCTTCTTCGACCTCTGCGGTTCTTGCGTGTGTTTGTGGATGTCGTCGTCGTACAACTCCTCTCGCATGGGCGGAGCGACGCAGAGTTTTAGGTAGATGGATAGGCAGATAGTTAGATAGATAGATATATAGGACAATTCTTTTCTAGATAGATTGGCAGATTGGTAGGTTGTCGTAGGAGTGGCCTCGACGTGGCGGATTTTGGGTTTAGATTAGAATACGGCTGTGCAACTGAAATGCTTAACTTAGGTTTAAACTCGCCTCGCCTCAGTGGTTAGTTTCGTGCAAAGATCGTCTGTGGTTGTCGTGTTTTTAGAGTGTTTTGTGTCTGTGATCACGTCACGTGCTCAGACACAAAACAGACATGGCCAACTTGAGGGAAGGACAATAAACCATTCTTCCTCTTCTGTCTTCGCCGCGATCCACCGGAAGCCAATAAAAAGCAGCAAGATTTCGTGCAGCCCCACTACAGCAATGAACTATGCTATTATTTTAAGGAATCAATTTCGTCTCCCAGATCTTCGAAAGCACCACAAATTGTGGATTAAAAGTCTACGTTCTATAATCTCTCAAGAGGATCCTTGAGGCTTAACCTCGGATCGAGTGTGAAATAAAAAGCTCAGAAGCCAGTGTGAGAAGCGACAGCGGAAACGAATCGGGAAGAAGTCAATAACTCGGAAATAGAAAAGAGGCCGCAAATAAAAGAAAAGAAATTGAAGGATGAAAGCTCGAGTTCGCAAAGCACTGCCCAGCATACGGTATATGTATAATGGTACTATATAATGGTAACTCACATTTCGAGATATCTTTCTTTGTATGTTTGTTTCTTTTTCGTTCCTAACTAAATGAGTTTGCTTAAGTTTGTCGGGTATTTGGTATGGTTTTGGAATGGAGATTGTGTTCGCAACGCGATTGGATTGCTCCTCGGAGCGACTTTTAACAGTTCGTCGGATGAATTATGCGGTAACAGTTACATATCCTAATAGGCGGCACTAGAAATATAAGAGAGAGAGAGAAAGAGAGAGAGAGAGAGAAAATACCAGAAGTTGTTTAATTGCGTGTCCAAGGATAATCATTACGAGTTTATGTGTTTTCAATGTTTTCCGCTGCCCCGGTGTTCGACTTGCTAGGCTCAGCGTTAGACCTGAGTGCAACAGTCTCACACGGTACGGCAACCGGAGTTAAAAGAAGCCCACCGAAGCAACCGGCGTAAGCCCTCTATGTGCGTCGTGTCATGTGTGTCTTCGTGGTGTTTCGGCGTTGGTTTCAGTTGCGGTTCGTCGGTGTTCGTTTACTATAAATAAGCTAAAATCCTTGCGCCGCACAGAATTGGACAGGATCTCTTCAGATAGGTCGCTGATTAGGAATACCACTAAAGCTATTCTCAAAGGCAACGGGACTAACATGCATAGATCTTTTGGAACCGCGAGAAAGTAGGCTTCGTCAATTAGGCTTCTGAAATGGACGTCGGAGCCTCCAAAGAGGGGAACTACCGTAGAAGTTTGATCCTAGATATTTGCATACGAAAGCTAGCGAGAGATTTAGGGAATACTTTGAGATTCCGTCACCACCCAAAGGTGCTGATTTGCTTCTGCAGTCGAGTAGGGAACAGACGAGTAGAGAAGAATGGCGAGTGCCTGATAATAACAGGATACCGTTGTACCAAATCCTCTAAAGGAGCTGCAGAAATCTTCTTGCTTTGTGGTGGTTGGTTCCGGTTGAGCTAGAGCGATCACTTCGAAGGAGAGGACGGTTTTTACTACATTTACGATCGCGGATCTTTTGATTTTGGGTAGGCTTCGGAAGCTCGTAAAAGTTCCCGTGTGAAACTGGGCTGAGGTTTCGCAAGCGGTTGCGTCGAGTTGAGTTGAGTGAAGTTGCATTTAGTGGAGTGGAGTGAGTTAGGTGGTGAGTTAAATGGCGAGTGAAAGCGTTTGTTGTCGAGCTGAGGTTGGACTCTAGTTGATGGCGGAAGATGGTTCAAGGCTCTGCTAGAAGAGGGCTACCTGTCCATTGGCATCGGTGTAGATGACATAGGAGGCGTTCAGCGGAACCTTGCTGGACGCTAGGTGGTTTTCAATAATTCCGCGATCGTTTCAAATAATACAAAGGCGATTAAGTATATATATATATATTTATATATATATATAAATATGTATGTATGTATGATTGTAAAAAGATGTTGATAGAATGTTAGAGAACGTTGGTCGTTCGTGTTGATTCGTGGTGGCGTTTCGGTAAAAGCGAGGCATGCATTCGTTATTTCGGCAGTTATTTTCGTTACAAGTGGCGGACGTTAGATTACAAAAAGCGTTTGGTTCGCAGTCGCAGTGAGTTAACGGTAAATAGTATCTCATATCCATGCAGCATTGAAATTAAGGTAAAAGACAAAAGATAAAAGATTAAGTAACAGTTCATAGATTAAAGATATACATAAGACATAAGATACAAACGATAAATAGATGAATAGTAATAATAAGAAATCAGCGATTTTCGTGGTTATTATTGTTCAATGGTTGTTGTTTTAGTAGTCGTTGTTGCATAGTGGATTCATTAGCGTGGGCAGATCGCAGGCATGCAGGCAGTCAATCCAGAGGCATCGTCGCATCCGCGGTACGCACACAAGAAACGAGCCCCAGTTCGTCACGGGCATCGGATCGGATCAGATCAGATCGGTAGGATTCGTTAAGAGTCGGTTCGTGTCGTTCAGGTAGGCGAGGTAGTAAAGTAGGAGTGTGGATGTGGAGGTGGTGGAACCAGTCGGGGGAGTTGGGAAGTTGTATTCGATTGGGCGACAACAGTCGGCGTTGGTGTCGTGTCGTTTGGGCAAGCATGTAGAAAGAGAGAAAATCAGAAGAGACACAGTGAGTGAGAGTGAGTAAGAAGAGTGTTCGAGTGAGGCGGGAGATCGTTGGTAGGTCTGCGGTGGGGATCCAGGGGTGGCAAATAGAACAGCAACCGGGGTTCGTTGGACTCGCGGCGCCTTCGTTTTACTCCCGTAAGATTCATCATCTGGTCGTCTTTCCATCTCGCTGTCTTCCCAAGGAGCGGTTGCCTTTCCATCTTGCTCTCCTTCTCCTTCTTTCCTCCCGTCGGTGGGTTGCTGTTCCATTTGCCCAGGCTGACCAGGTCAGTTCGTAGGGGTCGAGGGTAAGGGAGGACGGCGCGAACGGTTTGGCGGCAGCGAAAGCGTTGATCGCGTTTTAGCCTACGGTAGGTACTTTACGTGTGCGTTGCAACTGTTGGAGACTTAGGTCTTCAGTGCAGGTTGGAGGGCGTGCGTGTGTACGTGTGCGGATCGTGTGTCAGTGACACCTCGTAAGCGGCTAGAAAAGCAGAGCGGATGCTGTTTAAGGCGTCCGTGAGCGTGCTGTGTGCGGACAAAGGACCCTGATGTTATTTATTTAAAGGGCGCCACCCAAGTCCCGAGCATTTTCCCCCTCCGTCAGAAGCCCTTCGCTTCAAGGAAATGCTCGAGACGAAGGGGGCGTCCGGTGAAGCTAAAGAAGCGGGCAAAATTAAGACAAATCAAAATATGAAGCGGCGGCAACTGAAAGAAGCAAATAAAAATATATAAATACAAACTCAAATCAAAACAATAAATTAGCAAAAAATAATTTGTTAAGCCTTTCTGAAGTCTGAAGCATAAAGAAGTAGTACTGCGGAAGCTTTTCTAACAAACGGCAGCGCTGTAAAAAGAGCAGAACACAAGTTATGTTATTAAGAATGTACAAAAATCAATTAGTATTGGGTCGGTGGCGGGGGTTGGGACGCCAGAGCAGGAACCGGAAGCCGGGTGGGTGCAGCGGCAGCGGCTCGAGAGGCGGTAAATGAAAGCAAAACGGATTAAAGCCGAACTAGATAATACAAAGAAAGGGCACAAAGTAACGACGAACAATCAAATAAATGCGGTTAGTTCACCTTACGTCTATGGAACAAACATACTTACTACAAAAAAGCCTGAAAGGTTTGTAGAGAAAACTGTGTGTGTGTGTTTTTCACGGTTATTCTTATTCGGGTACGAGTGTTCGTGTGTTCGTTCGTATGTGGTGGTGGTGTGCGTGCGTGTTAGAGGATGTGTCTGTGTGTGAGCGCGCTCAGAGCGAAAGCTTCACCGTGTCTCTGGCACGATCCACGATCTGCGGAGAGAGAGAGAAAGAGAGAGAGAGAGAGAGAAAGAAGGAACGAGATCTTCTGTCTTCTAACGTCCAACTGAGCCAACAGAGAGGCGTGTGAATCTGTGTATGTGTGTGGGCGTGTGTGCATATACGTCGATCGATCCAACTTGGGAAATCCTTGGGAAAGTCGTGAGTCGTTCGTATGTCTGTCGGTCTATCTGTTTGTCTCTTGATGTCACGACCGGCGGTGGATCCTCGTCGGCTCCGCTCTGGCTCGGCAAGCAATCCTGTGGTACCGGGTTCACCCTGGGTACCCGGTTCGCAACGACATCGCTCGGCGCTTCGGGTCAAAGCTTTCGTTTCCTCCGTCCCACGCAACACGATTCACTGCGAAGCTCTTTCGACGCTCTCTCGGTTCTGCGTGAGTGCACAGGTGTAGGTGACAGAGGGAGACATGTGAGTGAGTGTGTGAGTTTGTGTGTTCGAGTGTTTGTGTGGGTTTGTGTGTGTGTTTGTATGTGTTGCAATACATTGCAAGTGCTCGAATAGAATGTCTAGAGAAAACTGTATAGTTTACTGAAAGAATAAGCGCGTTCTCTAATCAATTATAATTAATATCGTCCGAGATGTTAAAGCTCTCATTTGTCATAGTAGGCCTCTAAATTAATAATTGATTTATGAGTTGAATTTAATCAAAGCGTTTACACTAAAACAAAAAGTTACCAAGTCGATCAATTACAGTAAATAATAATAATAACAATACACAATCAAACATTTATCAAGTATTAGTCCAAGTATAATATTTCTTTATAGTTATGTTTATATAGTATAGATATGTATATATATATATAAGAGAAGAAGCGAACCTGGAGATATAAAAAAGAAAAATTAAATATTTGTTAATAAATGTCGATCGAAATGTGTAAATATTTATATATATGTTGTACCCCATATAATGGGAGTTCGTGCAGAGGGGAAGAAAAACTCGGGGGAGAATCGAAGGCGAAAAACCTCCGAGAATTGCGGGGAGCCCCAACCCCCTAAACAGCTCGCCCCCTCCCCTAAATTGTGCTTCCCCTCTCCACACAACGAACGCATTCAAACTTTAAAGCCTTCTAAGGTTGCAACGAAAATGGATAAAAAATAAAATGAAAACGAAAACAAAATGAAATTTAGATAAAAACAAACTGAAAACCCACAGAAAAAGCCACGTTAGTCCAGGAAAACGTTGTGTTCTCTTTTTGTTGCTTTTGTTTTGGTTGTTGTTGTTGTTGCAAAACCACCCCAGGTGCAGCTTACCTTAGTACCATTATGTGCATTCTAGGTCATTCAATTAACTTTACATACATCAAGCGTTCACGTACTGATAAATATAAATGAAAACGAAAAATTAAAATTACAATAGATAAAACCATTCAGCGGTGGCGGAGAGTTCTCACTAGAGCCTAGAGCTACTGATCCTCGGACCCCGTTTACCACGTTAGTTTGTTTGCTCACGTCTCGGGCCCACGGCTGGGGTCGGCGGGCGATGCGCCTTTTCTCACCGAGCTGCAAATGCCTAAAATCTCTAGAATTCTAAATCAAACGTCGACGACAGCAAGCGGAACATCGACCATTGACCATCGACCTACGCATACGAGCCATTGACCAAAAACTAGATACTCCAGGGGATACGAAAAGAGCTGATATCTCTAGCTAAGAGCAGTTATAGCGATCTCCTACGACATGCTCTACGGTAGGCAGTAGGCAAGTGTCCCTGCAGTGTCGATGAGGACGAAATTATCGTAAAAGCTTTTGTACCATCGGCCCTTGCCTCGAGTTGTCATTGGACGCCAAAAGCATACACGGCTACCCACAGTAACGGCCCGTAATTCTGGGGATCTTTTGACAACGATTTGCCTATTGAACTGATCTGAATTTGCTTATAACAATAAACATGCAAAAAGCTCGAACAGAAACGGATAATCTTAGAGGAAATCAAATTCCTCCGTGTTGTGGTAGCTAACGATTGCCTTCGGAAACTCTACGATTCTACATGATATGATATCTCAAGGGGAAGAGGAAAGATTTATAAATTCAATTAAATTGCAACTGAAAATAATCGAAACATAATTTATGTATTTATAACCGGCAACAAAGTAGGTGTGTGTATGTACAGTATTTCCATAAGCAAGAGAACGAGAACGTACAAAAGCTTTTATTTTCATATCATCATAAATTTCTAAACACAAGAAGTTCGTCTTTCTAGAACTAAATAACGTTCTAATTATGCAGACGTGGGCGTGCAGCGGCAGTTATGTATGTGTGGGTGTGTATGCATTCCGGATCTTGGCGATATTTCCGCTTCCATCTTCATTAACACCGCAGAGACACTTGTTGCTTTTGTTGTTGTTATTACTACTGCTGGAAGGAGTCGCTGCGGAGGCAGAGACGGTAGCAAAGACAGACATACAGAAGCAAAGACCGACGTCGATGTCGTGAACTACGGCAAGACGTCTCCTCCAGACGCAGGCATCCAGCACCAGGCACCAGGCACTGCACATCTGAACCGGGTGGGACTCGGGCGGCGGAGGAAGGGGACTGAAAAGTGTGTGGGGGGTTTGGCGATGAGGATGAGTGCGGTGCGTGGGCAGGTGCGTGGAGAACTGAAGAAGCTACGCAATCTCACCGGAAGAAGCAGAGGAAGAGCCCAACATGAACAGACAGTCTACTGGAGACAAAGTACCGAACGACATAATTACAGTGTTGCAATCCGAGCGACCGCAGGCATTCATGAAGCTACCGACGTTTGAGGCGCAAATGAGGTGAAGCTCTTGCACAGGTTCAATGACAAAGCAACGTAGGAAAATGATAAATGATAATGGTAGAAGCGGGTTGGGGGTTTGCGGATAATCTACGAAAGTACGAAACAAAGAAAAGCGAAATACGTCTGATCGACGGCACAGCGCACGGGTTCACGTGGATTGATCCGGCCTCGGCAGCCACACAGACAACAGAAATGAAGAATATGCTACCAAAAATACACGCTACGATGATACGATATACGACATACGATATACGGAAACGGAAACGGATGTCGATGTGGCAGAGTAGAAGTAAGTACAAACGGTACAGTACAGAAAAATTACGTGGCCGAGCACAGAAACTATGGAGCATTGGAGCATACAAAAATACGCCGCTTACGATACAAATACAAGGCTGATGGTGAGCGACCATGAGAATACGAAGAAGGGTTGTTAATGAAATCAAGATGAAATGAAGACGAGGTGAAGATGAGAGGTGAGGTGAGAGGCGAAAGTGAAGTGAGAAATGAAATGGAATGTATCTAATGTAATGTAAAGAAATGTAATGCAATGAATGGAAATAAAAACATTCTAGTTACAATCGCATAGCGTAGAGAAAGGAGAAAGTAGTAAGAAAAAGCACTTTGTATTTTTACAATAATAATGTAATTTGTATAATTCATCATTTAGTTGAATATCTATTTATATAGATTTATATATGTATATATAATAATAATTGTAATAATCTTGTATAATATTGTTATAATATTTATATAGTAATTTTTATAAATATGTTATGCCATGTATATAACTCAACTCCATGTATATAATAATGTGTTTTGTCTTTATCATAATCATAGACATGATCGTATAATATTTTTAATTATCATGAGATTTTAATTATAAATTTGCCAAACATACATGCAAGTTATTTTCAGTGTAGATTCTATCGATACCACATTATGTGTTCAAATGTAAAATATTTAAATATTCTTTGTTAGTTGTTGCTTTTTGTTCTTGTTTTTTCATGTTATATAAATTAATAAAAAAATTGAAAACATTCATGTTGTGGCAACGTGTTCGACTAGTGTATGGATTATGCACTTATTTTCTCCAGTGTATTTAATACCTCTACTATCTGGTAATTTTCAACAAAACGCTTTCTACTCTTTTTGTGTTTTCTTTTCTCTATTTACTATACTATATAGTATTCTTGTGATTCTGTGTTCTAATCTCAACTCTTTTTGTGAATGTGTTTTCCGGAAGTGGTGTTTGTTGCTTGGTGTTTTTACTTGTATTTCTTGGTGTTTCATTCGAAGTGCTTTAACATAATATTCTGCTTTTTGCTTTCCCCTGACTAAATACCTACAAATCTGTGTTTGTGTTTCTGGGTGTGTGTGTATTCTCGGCAGAAGGCGGACGGATGCCAATACTTGGGCCACGAGGGACCTCGTTTCATCGGAAGGAGCTGTCAGCCGAACATCATCGCAAGCGGAGGCGGCGGCGGATGCGATCCGACCTAGTGGAACATCGGACGATCGGGACGTGGCGTGGCGTTCTTTGTACGGGTTCTGTGGTGTACTGAAAGTGGTTTGAGAGTGTGTTGTCGTTGTTGTGCATGGACTTCGGTAGCAAACTGAGGAGGGGGCGAACTCAAACCATAGAAGTAGCGGTGGAGGTATCTATCTAATCGATCCGGGAAAGAGGGATAAGTGCTGGTAATTGAATGAGAAGAAGTTTGGCAAAAAAGCAGAATACATGTGGGACTTAAAAGCTAAATAATTCGTTGACTAAGTTGACGTTCTGATAAACTTACACATATATATATATATATATATATATTTATGTATGTATGTAAATATGTATGCTTGTATGTATATTTGATGAACATAATTGCATAAAGCTAATTGCTTAATCTATACTATAACTTTCATATTCGAAATACTAGAGGAACGAAAACATTGTCTTGCCTTAGATGTACTCAAAACACATTTCAAAGGTTTGTAGTAAAATGCGAAAGCGTCAAAGGAAACGAGACCACAACTGACTTAATTTCGAATTTGTGCAGCTCTCTAAGATTTTGACATGCATCGGCTTAAGAGTTATGCTCAAGAGTGTTGTGTCTGTGTTTGTTTGTGTAAGATCTTATGTTAGTGTGTGTTAGGGTAGCGTACTTTCGTTTGCTACTCGCAAGTATATTCCGTTTTCACGGCTCTTTCGGGGTTTCTCCCCCCCTTGAGGACGCACATGTTAGTCATTAGTCTAGGACTTCTTTCAGCTATCTTCTACTTTATTCTGTTATTGGTATTGGTATATGTATATTGGTATATTCAATGAATTGTCTAAATTTCAAACAACGAGTTTAGTTTTATTTTTCACAAAAACCTGAATACGGTATTTAAGTATTTATGTTGCTTCCACTACGTTTATTTCGTAATACTTGTTACTAATGTTTAATTACTCTTAACGCTTTAATCGTTTATATTCCCTAAACTTTCTTTGTAATGCCGTAATAATATTTTCATTTCTTTTGCTTGCTTTTCTTTTGTTTTGTTTTCTTTTGTGACTTAAAGCTAATTCCATAGATCTGGTTCAACATCGAGGAGCATCGAACATAGTAAAATAAATGCAATCGAACGTAAAATAGTACACGATAACAATAACACTAAATTGAACTTAAACTTGCTGTGGAAGACGTTGGTGCTGAAGTACGGGAGCTGGTAGGATGCTTTAAGCCACCAGTAGGCCTTTGGTAGCGAGTTCGCGATAAGCCTGAAGCTCTTTCAAACACATCGATACCGTCGTTTAGCTTTTTCTACGTTTGGAAAGCCTGGAGGCTCCACGACTTAAAGCACCGAACGTGCCTCGCATACAACATTTAGCATAATAAAAAGCCAAGTGCGAAACCAGGAAACTTAGGATGAACTTAGGACGTACGAAGCGCAAGACCCAAAGGAAAGCAACTAAAGGAGTGCAACAGAAGGAAAGGAGGAGGCTATGTAGGGAAAGTTGGATAGATGGATAGAGGGATAGGCGACGATAGTCGAGGGCCACGGACACGAAATTTCGATACTAACACAGAGCATGAAAGAATAAGAGCTAGAGAATGAAATGATAATGAAAGAAAGAGTGAAAGAAAGGCTAAGATAAGTGGTAAGAGAACTTTTACGACATAACAGAGAGCTTACAAGGAGTAAGAGCGAGTGAGAGAGAGAGATAGAGGGCGAGTATTACGTTTTAGTTTTGTTTTGGTGGTGAATCAGCCAATCAATAAATACCAATAATATTTTGTTGTTGTTTTGTTTTCCAAACTATATATATTTTTTAAATATAAATATGTATATAAACAGTTGAATTGAATTCATTCAAATGAAACACATAAATTTACATTATACATTGTTTAAAATATAACATTATCATTGTTTTGTTGTTGTAAACTAGACACACTAAGAACAAATCAAACAAGGTCGAAACAAGTCGAACTAAAGTGAAAGTGGGAGATGATTACAATACATAATAATGACAATAATAAAATAGTTGTAGTAATAGTAATAATAAAGTAGTAACACTAACAATCATAATAATAATAATAATAAATAAGTTAAAACCAAAAATAATGAAAGATAACCGATAAGTTACTGATCAAGTGAATCGAGTCAAATGTTAGGAGGCGAAAAAAGTTAAGTAAAATTTATATATTGAGATTAAGTAGAACGTTACAATGGGATCTAACATAACTCTTCTTCTTCTCTCCTCTATATGCGATCCAATAGGGATCCGTACACAATACTCGATATCGATTGATTTATAGATAGATAGACAGATAGTAGGTAGGTAGTAGATAGTAGGTGGTTGGGCAGACAATAGAGTAATCAAATAATTGTCAAATAGTGTAGAACATAAACATCAAAATAACAGTAAGAGTAACAGTAACAGTAGCAATAAAAGTTACAATAAAGTATCGTTTAAGTATCATTGAAACTAACTGAATGCTAAATTATATTAAGACAGTAAAGTAATTCAAATTATACATGTATAATATATAATTTCAAGTTCAAGTTCATACTGAATTTGAAACTCCATAAATCACACGAGATCGCTAAACATAACATTTAGGTTTTAAATTAATACAACACAAATAGTTAAATAGTCCAACGATTTGAACTTCAGTTATAGTAATAATAATAATAATAATAATAATAGTAGTAGTAATAACAATAATAATAGTAGTATACACGTAATTAAGTCGTTTTTGCATTTGCATTCGTTGAATTCGTCATGATGGGGCTGCGTTGAGTCTTCGGACTCATGCTAGCCCCGCAGAGAGGGCTGACAACAGTATCAAGCATACAACAACAAGAAAGCTAGCTTGGCCTGGCCATTGCGGAGCGAGTCTTTAGACCCAAGCGAAAGTTAGTACAAAGGGATGGGAGGGGTGGCGGTGGCGGTGGCGTTGAAGCGTCTGAGGAGGCGTCGGAGTCTGCTGCACGATCTCTGCGGTAGGGAAGTGGTGGACAACAACATTTTTCTGGGAGTAAATTCAATGGGGACTCGATAGCAATGTTTTGTTATTTCTTTTAGCAAAAGTATGACAGATTCCGGTTCTTGCGGCTCTCATTGGGAGCGCATTCTTAATTCTTCTTATGTGTAAATTTAGCGATTTCGGGCAGATCCCAGCAATAGTTGACCTCGATGTATCGGTTGTACCGGAGCGAGTCAGACGTCCGTCCGGTCGAAGGTTTTGTCATGGTCGCTTTATCGGGTTCTCCCCTCACTCCTCAATTTAATTCCTAAAAAAAAAACTACAAGTACAACTACGACTACGACTAAATCTATGCTCTTAGTCTGAAGCTTAGCGCTCAAGCCTAGGAGGATGCTATGGCGACGTAGGAACAAATTCGTTCTGCAGGACGTGGGAGACAGTGCTATGCGGGTCTAGGTTGAAGCTATCACAGTACTTCGATATCCCCATGTTGCTGTTGTGGACTTTTGTAATATTATTCTTTTCTTTTGTTTTTCTATCATTGTTCTTGCCATTTCTACTGACACTATCAAGAGCATCAAAGTGTTAGAAGTTCGAGGCTCGTATGGCTGGAGCTTCCTCCGCGAACGAATGGCAATCCAATCGGATGACTACGTGGGCTCAAAATCTCTTACGACTAAACTAGCGAGCTTGGAGCCCGCGTCCTATCTGTCTATCTGTGGCCGGCCCACCGACGGCAGTCGGCCGAGACCCGAGAGGTCTACGGGAGGCTTTTAAAACTAAGGCAAAGGGCTTGAAATGCGAAATGAGAAAAGGCTTTGAGCTGTTCTGGTCTTACGGTTTATCGGTTCTACGATCGGACCAGGAAAAAATGCAACTCAAAACAAACCGAAACGGGAAACGACAGGAAGATAAAGAGAATAAAAGAGGGATTCCTTGTCGATTCGACAGTTTCTTAAACCGCTAGGCACACATTTCTTGAATTTTCCAAAACAAGGGTTCGATCTCAAACACACCATACAGGTATGGGGGCAATTTTCTTAAACTAAGTAAACGAGACACGGCTCGCTTTAAGTACATGAGCAAGCTGACGAGAGCTTGCGGTCGAAGGGTTCTGGCAAGGAACGGTTCGGTACGGTACGGTACGGGACCCGTACGACGGATCTGGGTGGTGTGCGAGCGGCTCCCGCGCCGTAACCACGGACGACGAGCGGCTTAGGAGGTCTTCATCTTCTTGTAGGGGTTTAGCACGACCGCGCTGCCGGCGGCGGGCGGGGCGGGGACGGCCATCTGGGCCATGGCCGGCAGCGGCATCGCCCCCGGCATGGCCTGCACGGCGAAGGGGTACCCGAAGCCCGGGTAGAAGAAGCCGCCCTGCTGTTGCTGCTGCTGCAACGCCGCGTACTGCTGCTGGGCGTGGGCTGCGGCGGCCGCCGCGTACGAGTTGGCGCCGGCCGAGGGCGTGGCCGTAGCGGCCGTCAGCTGCATTGGCTGAGGACGCAGCATAGCCGCCGTGGGCGCGGCCTGCATGTAGCCGGCCGGGGGCCGCTGCAGCAGCGTGGGCGTGTGGGCAGGCGTGTGCACCGGGGTGCCCACCGGCGTCGACATGCCCGACCCGGGCAGCGAGCCCATCGAGCGCATCTGGGCAGCGGCGGCGGCGGCCGCGTGCGCCTGGGCCGCCTGCTGCTGGGCCGCCTGCACTTGGGCTGCCTGCGCCTGGACCTGGGCCTGTTGGTGGGCCTGGGCCTGCATGAGGGCCGCGTGGTGGTGGGGATTCGTGGCGGCCGCCATGGCCAGGGCGGCGGCGGCTGCCGAGGCGGAGCCCGACTGGGCCGGGCCGGCGGCCATGTAGGCCTTGTTCAGCGACATGCCCGTGTAGTTGAGGGCCGCGGTCAGAGGCTTGCCCGAGAGGGCGCTCGAGGCTGCGGCCATCTTGACTGCGTTCGCGTAGTTCTTCTGGGCCACCTCCTTGGCCAGCGACGCCGCGTCCTGGTAGTAGCCGCCGGCGCCGCCCGCGTATCCCTGGCCGCCCCCGGCGACGGCGACTGAGGGGTAGCTGTAGGCGGGCGTGCCGGCCGACGAGACGAGGCCGCCGTAGGGCGAGGCCTGCGAGGTGTAGACGGCGCCCGCCGAGCTGGTGCTGGTGGCCGGCGTGTAGCCGTGCGAGACGAGCACGTTCACGTTGCCGTAGGACGAGGCGGCCCCGCTGTTGTAGAGCGAGTGGGCGTTGTACAGACGCTGCATGTTCTGCTGGGCCTGGTAGGCGTTCGTCACCACCGAGGCGGAGGCGGACGAGGACGCTGAGGACGACGGAATCGACATCGACATGGATGCGATCGAGGGGGAGTGCGAGTTGTGGGTCGGCGTGGCCGTGGGCGTGGGCAGAATGCCTGAGCCGGAACTAGCGTAGGCCTCGGCGACCCCGTTCGTCTCGGCCAGGGTCGAGGTTGCGGTCGTCGGGGCGATGGCGGGGTCGCCGCCGTCGTCCTGTCGCTTCGGGTCGGCGCCGGGGTCGCTGTCGGTCGGTGTCGGGGGTCCGGCGGCGACGGCGTTGTCGTTAGAGGGACTGTTGGTGTTGGTGTTGGTGTTATTAGTGGAAGCGTGCATGTTGCTGTTAGCGAGGGGGCAACTATTGCTAGGGGTCGGCTCGTGGTCGCTGCTGCTGCCATTGGACAGCTCGTTGCCGCTGTTGTTACCGTTACCGCTGTTGCTGTTGCCGAACAACAGGAGATTTGCAGCAGCCGTTGTCGTTGTTGTTGTAGCCGATGTTGTTGCTGTTGTGGCCATCTTAAGACTACCGTTTAGATTGGTACTTGTGGTGTTGTTATTCACAAACGAGAGACTATTATTATTATTATTAATATTGTTGTTGCCGTTGTTGTTGTTATAGTTATACACACTATTACTATTGTAGTTGCTGCTAGCATTACTCGCAAGACTGTTACCGGGCCCACTACCATGGCCTAAACTATTGCTAAAATGGCTCTGACTACTACTATTCGCGAAGACGCTTGGGCTAGCGCTCGCGTTAACATTGGGAGTTTCGGTAAAGTTCAACTGTAGATTGTTATTAGCGGCGTACGCGTTGGCCACACTGGCCAAGGTAGTAGCAGAAGTACTAGCGGTAGTGGTAGTAGTAGTAGTAGTAGATATAGTAGTAGTAGTAGTAGTGATGGATGTTTGTGGTGGTTGTGGTGGAATTGCTGTGGCAGCACTCGTAGTTGCTGTAGTAGTAGTAGTGGAACTAGTAGTGGGGTTTTGAGATTGGTACTCACATGACACGGGAACGAACGGCGGCTGCTGCAGCTGCATCAGTTGCTGATAGGTGGTCGCTCCGGGCTGGTATACTGGGATGCCGGACTTTTCGGCGGCTGGACGTTTGTACGGCACCATGCCGGAGAAAGCCTGCGCGACAGAAAAGGGCGAGACGGAGAGGGAAAGAATGGAAGAGAAATGGAATTAGTGATGTGTTTTCACCTGTCGTACTTAAGATAAGAAAGATAGCGGCTAGTCTAGGAAACTACGGGAGCATAAACTACCCCGTTCATACTCTAGGACTCTGTCAATGACTTGCAGTACTTTATCTGGAGGCTGGCTAACGCAATCAAAAGGTTCGAAAAGAAACAAGAACACAAATGCGAAGGAGCCCAAGGAATGTACACCAGGCGGGGGCTCTGGAAGGATCACCTCGAGCGATCGAAGTTTTCATAAAAGCAGCGAGGTCCCGAAGCTGCCGATCACGGAGGAACCCTCGGGGATTCCCGGGCTGCGTCAACAGCCCCAAGCATTTGGTGAGATTATTTGCGAAGGAAAAGAATTAGCGACAGTGAAAGTGGTAGGGATAGAACTATGTACAGCAAATGAAATGAAATGAAATGAAAAAAAAGGTTAGGAAAGTGAGAGTTACACCATTAGCTCGCGGCACCTTCACTACTCGTTTGCCTCCGATCTTTTGGCTGAGCCCAGGGTCTTCGCAAGTGGTCGCATGCAGTTCATGCAGGGCTTCCTGTTCCCCCACTAGGGCTACTACTAGCTACACATGTTCGTACGACAGGTATGTGGGCATACCCGCGGGTAGCTATGATAGGCAATGCAGAGCTTTAGCGTAAAATGGGTGGATTTAGTACTTACGAAGTTTTCATAGTAAAATGAACCAACCGTTTTGACATCCATCTTTGAGTTCGACATGCGACAAGTACATGTGCACGTGTGTGTTCGTGGCGAGGATGTGTTGGGTTGCGCGGTTATGGAAACGTTTTTACAGTTGTTGTAGTAGAGGTAGTTGATGGTTGGTTGGTTGGTTGGTTGGTTGGTTGGTTGGGTTAGTAGTAGTTGTTGGTTTTTGCGATTGGCGATTTACAAAAACACATACACACACAATGTGGACGTTCGGTGGATGAGAAGAACAAGAGAATAATCGGGCAAGAAAAAGAAGAACACAAAAACGAGAAAAAGAAGAAAATAAAAAAGAAACAAAGAACAAAGAAATCGGAATTAGTCAAGAGTAACCAATGATTATATTATTAATAACTATAGTCAAGATATGAGCCTGAGACTTGTGGGTTAGCGATAATCGGCTTAATGAAAGAGATACAGTTAAGTTACAGAGAGAGTGAGAGAGAGATAAAGAGAGACTGACAGAGCGATTACTTAGGGGGAGACTCTATTAGGTAATCGATAGTCGACAGGGCACTAGGTAACCATTACTCTAATATAAATACATTAAGTCTATAATCGATCTTGTTTGTGTTCATTTCGTTGAGCAAACTAAGGCCAAAACGAAAAACCAATGGGAAACGAAAACCAAACTGGGGATGAACCGTCGGGAGCGTGGGGAGCGAAAGCAAGCGAGGGTGTGCGGGTGGGGGTTCCGGTAACTTGGCTTCTAACGACGGGCACGCTATCGGAATTCCAGCGGCTGCGGCCCGCTAGGTGTCTACGCTTGTCCTGTGCTGCCCAGTCCTGCTGGAGTCGCCCCAGTAATGGGCGAATTAACGCGACGAGCGCATCTGCAATTAATCCGCCCGAAACAGTCTCATCAAATTAATTAACTCATTAATGCGGAGCGTATTTCGTGCCATGATCAAGTATTTGCCCAAACGCCAGTTCGTGCTTCCCCCGTCCGTCCATCGGTTGGGCAGGACTCGTCGCCTGTCCATAAATTAAGTAATAAATTTTGATTGATTTGAAATGCCGATGACAGGCTCCGGTCGGTTCTGGGCTGGTCTGTGAGCCTGGACAGGGCTCGAATGGCCCGTGTTTGTTTGTCAACATGTCGTCGTCCCGAGGCGGTCCGGTCGGGTGCCGGTCGGAAGTGACATTTGCTAATTAGGCGCACGGCCGTGGACGAGGCCGAGGACGAGGACGGTGACGAGGCGCACCCAGGCCGGCGTCTTCCAGGCTGGGTCGATTGCTTTGGCACGCCGGCCATTACGGAATCCAAACAGTGTCAGATGCGCCCGGAGATGCATTCATTAGGACGAGCACCCACTGGACGGTGCGGCGAATTACGAGCAGTGATTGATTGATTTGCCAGATTCGCCACCCACCCCAAGGCCCCATGGAGTTTCCCTCGGTTTGGCTCCCCAAGCTCCCGGGCTGAAGCATGCGGTAGGGCGGGCGCGGGTCCTGGACGTGTGCAGGCAAAAGTGACCAAAGTGATTGCAAACGAAAGGAGGCGAAATGAAAAGCAGAAGCCGAGGCGAAGCGGGAACTCGAAAAAACGTAGGCGCGGATCAACCAGCGATTGGCAACGAAAACGAACAGAACCAAAAAGGAATCGAACAAAACGAAACAAAAAACAAAAAGAAACGAACAAATTCGAATATGAATGACAGAGTGAATAACAGAGATAGATAGAGATAGAGAAGTAGATAGAGAGGTAGATAGAGAGAGAGGAGGAAGGTATTAACTAAGGATAATAGAAGAATAGAAATAAAAATGTGGCAAATACCAGTTGAAACATGTCGCTCTCCGCTGGCCGCTTCTTGCCCACCTCCAGCGGGTGCCCGATGGCGGCGGCGACAGCGTTCGGCGGCGGCGGGTGTGGGTGGGCGGCGCCGGGCGTTGGGATGGGGTGTGTCAGAGTGGCGGCGGAAACGGAAACAGGTGCAGTCTGTGTGTGTGTGCGTGTGGGTGTAGGTGTTGGTGTTGGTGTAGGTGTTTGTGTGCGGCCGAGTGTTCGTTGCCGATGTGTCGGAGCGCGCCGTACGTTACGTTGCAGTTGTTGTTGTTTTTGTTTGTTGTTTTTATTTTGCCAGTAGAATTTTTCACCGATTTCGCATGATTTCCATCGATCATTCAATTTTGAGCGAGTGAGTTATTTTTGTTATTTTTTGTGTGTGTCATTAATTTTTTCCCAATAAATTTTGTTCGGTTGATTTCGGTTTTGATTTTGATTTTATGTAAAATTGAATTTTTATTTAAATTCCATTAATTCACAATTTCATGGTCAATTTGCGACAATTAATTTCCGTTTGTTTTCGATTAAATTTCCGTATGAGTTTTCGTTTTTCGTTTATCGCACCGCGGGCAGAGCGTTTTCGTTTTCACGAGAAAAATTTAAATCAAGCATGAGAAGTGACGAAAATATTGAAAATTATGTTAGGATACAGAAGATGTATTATATATTATATATATAATATTGATATATATATATAGATATGTTCCAAATATTACAAACAAATAATTATTATAAATGCATAAGAAGCAATGAAGCATTTCATTGAAATTAATTCGGATTTTAATTTTTTTCCGTTTTTATTTTTTTTTGTTTTTGGTATTTGTATGCATGTAATTTTGTTATAGTCGTAATGTGTTTTTTGTTGTTTTGCATTTAATTATTTATTGGTTATTTGTATAGAGAGGTAAGAAATATATATAGGTATGTGTGTTGGTAGGTATGTGTGTGTGCGTGTGTGTATGTATGTTTTATGTTGACCATCCATCGAAGCAATACATAGGCGAACAGATGAAATTAAAGATAAAAATGAAAATAAGAAAAAACATAAACATAAATTTCGATATACTGAAAGAAATTATATTATATTTTCTTTTCTTTTTTTCTTTGTTTGTTTGTTGTCTCTTATTTGGTTTCTATGATAAGAGGTTAGTGTACGATTAGGTTAGTAATGACAACACGATCGAGTCCCTCCTCCGGCGAGCGGTGGAGCGGGCGATGGACAGATGGACAGACAGGTGGTCAGACCTCGGTCTCGGACAGACGGGTGGATCTGCCTCGAGGCGCTCCGGCACAAAGGCCGAGACGACGCGGACGGACCGAGTTTCGTTAGTTCGACGTGGGCGGGAGGTTAGTCCCGGTGTTAATGTGGCAAACGCAAACAAATCATAGAAGCGCGCGGAAACCAAACGAGTTGTGTTGTGAAATAAAGCAGTCGAGGTGTGCGGCAAAAGAAGCTTTTCGTGGGAGACCAACTGAGTCTGGTCTCTCTCGCTGAGATTGATTAGTGCAAAATTAAAACGAGTGGCCGAAGAAGCGAAGAGTAGAGGCCCAGCGACTATAATAATAATAACAGATAATATATCGATGCGAAGATGTGTGTTCATAATATGTGGATGTGTAGAAATATATATATATGTTTAGTGATCCCTCCCACTGTAGATAGATGTCTTTCTTAAGTGCTAACTTAATGGGGGTGGGGGGGGGGGTCAAAGTGGGGTAAAACGGGGCTTAGACCTTTAACTTACTCCTCACCTACGGGGGGCTCGGGGCGCGTTCGGGTGAGAAACTGTAAACTTCTATTAAATACTCTCTTACAAATACAACAAAATCCTGACACAGGATTTTAATACCAATTCAGTGCTTTCCGACAACGAATCGTAAACATAATCATAATCACACATTCATATTTTGCATTTCTTTTTTTCGTACGCTTTGAACTTAAAATCGAGAACCGAAAAAGGAACGCTTAGGAACCGAAAAGAAGAGAAACAGAGGAAGCAAAGGAAGGAACAACTGAAGGAAAAACACACCAATGGATAATAATAAAAATACATGTGTAGGGCATTCGGGCATAGTTACCAATGGCTGCTGCAGCGACGACCTCTGGCGGGAGACGACTGAAATTTCGGCATTCACATACGTATTTCGACCAATCAGCAGACCAGAGGGTGGACGGTGGTCAAGGGTGGGCGAGGGTGAGGGTGGAGCACGAGGGCTCATCAGTCGCGGCTCATCCGGTGCAACATCGGTTTACGACCAGGCATTACCGACGCCCGCGGGCGCATTTGCCGGATGCACGTGGAGCCGACCGGCGACCATGAGGTGAGAGAGAGAATCGTGAGGGGAAACGAAAGAGAGACACCAGAGGGGGAAACGAGAGGGAGAAGGTGGTCATCAGCGGCCGTTTGGGCGCGATGCCGGAAGTGCTGCGAACACATGGTTTTGGCATTCGGAAGCTAGGCTCGAGCCTTCTCCGAGACGACTCTCGGCTCGCTCGATTTTAAAGGAAAGCAATATTTAAATCGACCGAACCACGGTCTGGTCCTCGGAGCCTTCGAGTGTCACTCGAGCCCTCCTGCGCCCCCGATGACCCCAATTGCACGCCGGCCGCTCCCACATGGCGTGGGGCTCGATGTTTGCTCCCGCTCGTATCGGGTTTCGCACTGGGAGCCAGCCATTTAATTGGAAATCCTTCGCAGAAGTGGACGCGGACGCGACACAGGACAGGGAGGGACGGCAAGTAATTGACAACAGCAGCAACTGTTGGCGCGACCTTATCGGGTTTCACACATTTATTTATTGCAGCATTAAAATGACAGGGCCATGGGTGGGAGTCGGGAATCATCGAGACAAGTCAGCTCGCAGTCATCGTAAGGATCTGCTTCTGGTTTTATTATTTTATATCGTTTTTTATATCGTATTCCTTTATTTCTTTATGTCAAAACAAACGAAAACTGTGTCAAATGAAATGAACAAAATATAAGGTACAAATTGTTGTTTTTCTTGTTATTGTTCTTGTTATTGTTGTTGCTACTATGAGGCTACGCTACTGAACTACTTTCGAGTAACAGGAATTCTATGTGAACTGATCTAGCTGCTTTCTATGGAAGAGTGTTCGCTGGCTATACATGTATATCTAAGTGTGGGCGTGTCTGTGGGTGTGGGCGTGTGAGCAGCTTAGCTGTGTTCAGTGTACGTTTGAGTACTACGGATAGTTCTTTTAAATCATGTGGAAGAAGACTTGGCTAAGATAGATATAGAGAGAAATAGATATAGATAGAGAGTAGAAATCATATAAACATTTGCTAGCACAATACTAAAGGAGGTAGTAAGGGCTATTTATAGATAGATATATATGTATATATATGTATATATATGTATATGATATTCAATGCTACGAACATGTCTCAAACGACCAATACAGGGACTATACAAGGACAATACAAGGACTATATAAGCGAATATCCAGCAAGACTTCGCTTGGTGCGATGTTTGCGGTATCGGAAGTTCACTCTATAGGAGTACGTGTATGACTATGGAGTAGGGAGGGGGCAGTAGGAAGGAGTAGGTGAGGGAGAAGAAGGAGGAAGATATGACTTTCGAGTAAGAAAAGAAAAGTGGTAAAGAAAATCTCTTTCTTATTGAAACTAGTGAAACGATTACTCTTATTTTACATCGAATGCTTGTAGAGCTTCGCCCTTCGCGCGTGGGTGGGGAGGAGGCGTGGGGGTGGTCGTGGCGGCCTCGGGAGGCGCAGGCACAGGGTGCTTAATCACATTCAAGGGCAACGAAAGAGGGTACACAAAATGATAAGTGAGACAGCGGCATCTGCAGCCAATAGCAAATGTACTAGCAGAGGATGGAGGCGGGAAACATGTACATTGAGTTCAAGTAAAAAGAAAGAAAGTGTGGGCTCGAAGAAGACCAACAGGTCTGGCAGCGCTGCATCGGGATCAGGCGAAGATTTCGTTCGTGATTTTTCGGCAAGTGAAAAACAAAAGAAAAACTGGATTTTTCGTAAACTAATTTGAAATGAATCGAATGAATTTTGAACAACATTTAGGGGGATTTTGTTGCATTACATAGATTCGACATAAACATACGGCTAGTATTAAGTATAGGGTGGTATATATAGATATATATATTTATATATATTTTTATTTATGTAGTAAAGTATGGCGAGTATGACATCTAAATGACATCAAAGCTATAATGGATGCTAATGAAGCTACCAAATGCTAGGGGTATATAAATATATGAATGTATGTTCAATGTAAATGTAAGATAATTTTTGGACCACGGGCTATATACAATGGGCTCTGCTTACGACTAATTAATTTCACGATTTTCCGATTTCACGTTTGCTTGATCGGGATCGTTCGAGCAAGCGCAAAATCGGTGGCCACTCGGATCGAGAATTCTGGAGTTTCCTTGCTCCATTCACTTGTGCGGCATCCCATGAAACCCCACGGAGCCGACGAATCCTACGTTCAACACACCCTGCGTCGATACCCGGGCAGGCGATTCGTGTTCGTGTGGCCGTGTGCGGCTCGCAATAAATGTTAATTCCTCGAAAATCAACATTTATTGCGCCTGTAATTTTTATTGCCCACACGTACACACGTCCTAGCGTGGTGGGTGCGAGTGTGCGTGCACGCTAGCGTTGTGGGAGTGAGCGGGCCGTGGATGTGGAACCGGGTGCAGCCGGAAAATTCGGGATTCCACGAAGGATTCGCTGGTCGTTACTCGTCATTATTAATGAAGCCTTTCTGATGCCAAACGTTCCTTCTCATCATCATCATTATCATGATCACCGTCATCTTCGCCTAATGGGCTCCGCAACACCTTCTCTAGTACGATGGAGTCCTGATCCCCAGACTCCGAAACGAGTCGCAGTAAAGGTTTATGACGTCGAATTTACTGCCAGATGATGTGTCGAATTTGCAGCAGACGACCGCATAAAAGTCGCCCAGTCGACGGCCAATTAAAAAGCATTCTAATTCAATCAACTGCCTCCAGGGTTGCAGGGGTACTCGGTAGTCGATGGTCGGTCGTTGGTGGTCGGTGTTCGGTATTCGGGTGGGAGCTACTCGTAGCATTTGGGGCTCCGCGGGTGGTTTCATGCGGATGGCGCGGAGCGTTCGTGCTAGGTCTAGGACTAGGTCCCAGCTATGCTCTACTCTACAGTGGCGACACGCGGCGGGTGGGATTGGGATAAGATTAACTATAAACACTATATTGGGAAAGCGCGGCATGCAGGCACCGACGTTCGCTCTAAGTGCGCCCCAGCAGGGTGGTGGTGGAGAATTTGGAATTTGGGCCGAATTCGGGTCGAACTGGGTCGACCTGGACTGGGCGAATTAAAGCGAACGCGACGCATCTAGGCGAGCTAGTGTAAGTGTGTGTGGTGGGGCCAACGGTTGGCACGGGGTGGTGGCGTATTCAAGGTGTATTCGATGTGTGTGTGTGTGGGTTTCAGTAACGAAAAAGAAAAAATGTGAAAACACTGTTCAACTAATGGGGCAAATGGTAAATAAAGAAAAGATAAAAATGAAAAATAAACTAGATGAAATCATGTACGTTACGTAAAAGTAAAAGAAGAGATGGTGAGTAATTTTGTTGTTAGGTTAAGGCTAGGTTAAGTTAATGTTGGTAGACTTGTTTAATCGATTAAGTAATTGTTTAATTGTAACTGGTTTAATTAATGGTTTAACTGTTTATTATACTGTTAGCCATACCGCAGCCGCAGCAGCGACAGAGGCGCGAGATTGCGCCGCTTTTATTTGTGCCTGGAGGTGCAAGGGGGGATGGAAGTAGCGGCAAGGCTCACGTGCGCATCTGCCCTTCACGGCGTCCATGCACACCGTGACGGAGCCGTCTTCGTGCGTGGTAACGCTGTCCTGTGGGTGCGCAAAACGGCATTCGGACTCAGCTCGCTTGCAGGCACCGCGCATAAATTCGCGACAAACCTAAATTTCGTTGGATAGGTGGAATACACAGAAAAGGGTGAACAAATTGGTGTGTGTAGTTTTTCTTTTTTACATATTTTTTTTTTTTGTTGCTTTTTGTTGTTACTTTCACAGTAGAACAAATACGACTCATACTCAAATCAACTCAAGTCAAATCAAGTCAGAACTCAATCAAATCAAGGCAAAACTAAATCAAAATCGGAAATCAAAAGAAACGTCAGAAATCAAAAGAAAAGTCATTAGGAAACAGAGGGCAAAACAAAGGCAAAACAAAAGAGAGGTCAAGGCATACAAACAACAAGTAGGTTAGGAGCCGATTAGTTCGATTCGAGCCATCCGATCAAATTAGTCGAGCGCGACGTCCGGTTTGACGAACTCTTCGTTGATTTCGGCCGGTTTCGACAGCCGAGTCGAGCCGAGGACGTCGTCTGTGGCACCGAGGGCAGTGGCCGGTAGGCGGATCGACTGAGCCCCGCCCCTCTCTGGGCGGCCCTCAGCGAGTCGCCTTCGCCTGGTTAGTATGAACGCAGTCAGCAGCAATCGCTCGGGTCAAAACAAATCAAATCAAAAGCATAGCAGGTGGGCTTGCGGAGCACCCTGTGGAGGTCCGATGATTGCGGCGCACAGGGTGCCTCGCGAGCTGCAAACCGAAACGAGAACGGAAACGGAACGGGTTCGGGACGAAACAGAATTCGAATTAGGATTTGAAATTGAATTTGAAATCAATCAATCAAACGGTTGTGGTGTGGTTTTTCTTTTTCTCTGTGGTGGCGGTGTGTGTCAAAAAATAGCCTGGTGTTCGAATGTACATTAAAAATAATCTGCTGTTTAATCGAAAGTATGTAGTATTAAAAATCGTTTCTGAAAGGCTGCTCTGGAAAGGCTGCGGCGGAAGCTGGTTTGCGTGGGCGTGGCTACAAAATGAAAGAGCGCGGGATGGACACGGGAGTTGTGGAGAGTTTGGCGGATTTTGGTGGGAGTCGTTTGGTCGTTTCCCTTCTCGCTACGTTCTTTCCTCCTTTTATCTCTTTCTTTGCCTTTCTTTCTTCTTTCCCTTCTTTCTTTCTTCCCTTCTTTCTTTCTTTCTTTCTTTCTTCCTTTCCTTAAATCGTTGGCTCTTCCGTGCGCTCCCGCTCTTCTCTGCCGATCGCCGACTTCCGTCAGCCGCCGTTCGTGTTAAAATTTAATCTCGACTCCACGCCGTCGCGGACGGTGCGAAGAAGACCACACGGCTTCGGTTTCGATAAGAACACAAGACGTAAATCAACTCAAATACAGGGTTAGGCTACAAACGTTATGGAATGCAAACATCGGAACACACAATCAACAACAGCAATCACTATATATGTATATATATATATATATATATATATATCGAACAAAAACGTTATTCATTTCACTTTCGAATGGTTTTTGTTATAAAAAAAGAGAAAATAAATAAAAAAAAAACACAAAAATACGAATGTGTGACGGATTTTGCAAAATATTTTCGCTCATTTCAAAATACAAACATTGGTGGACCTGTTTGATTTTGAAAATTCGTTATCATCAATTGATTCATATTGGGTTATTTTTTGAAAATACATTATTAATAATACAAGAACAAAAAATTTGTAAATTTAGTAAATTGGTAAATTGGCAAGTCGGTAAATTTAGTTGGTTGTTGGTTGGTTTTAATAAAAGCTTAACATTCTCAAGAAAAACGCAACGACATAAATATCGAAATCGAATTGGAAAAAATGCCGGTACCGCATTTCGGTGTTTAGTCGAAATCAAAATAAAGACAAAGATCAAGAGTAAGATTAAGATTAATTTTAAGATTAAGATTAAGATTAAGACCAAGGTGGAAACAATCGGATGCAGAGCGTGTCCATGGGCAGGCCAACTCACCTCCAGTCGGTCCGAGCGCGGAATCTTCTGCTGGGCCACCTGCACCGCCTGCGGCACCACCGGCCCCAGTTGCGAGGCCACGGCCGAGGGGTCGGGCCCCAGCAGGGCAGGCACGAGGTGTCCGGGTGCGAAGTATGGGCTGTATGTGTTGGCCGGGATGCCGGTCAGGTAGGGGTTCGTGGCCTGCGGAGACAAGAGGCAAGAGACAAGGGTCATTAGTTTTCTGCTGGAAACAAAGGACATTTTAATATTTCAAAGAGGGTCAAGGGAGGACGACGGAGGATGAGCATGCGGGGGACGAAGAAATTCCGGCTCCGGGGCTCATAATTAAAAATGCCCATGGAAATCAATTAACCGAAGCCTCCGCCTGCTCGCCCCGGGCCGGCTCCTGGGATGCGGCCGGCTGTCGCCAGAGCGCACTTTATTAATAACGTTAACTTAGCCGGGGCCGGAATTCCTCGGCCAGGAGGCGGCTCCAGCAACAAGCGACGGCAACAAATGAGGAGGAGCGGGGCGTGGCCGGGAGCCGGTCACGGACACCGTAGCGCGCGGCCGGCGGTGTCGAGAGCCGGCGTTATTAATGAATATGCATGGGTGTCGTCGACGTCGGCGTCGGCGTCTTCCTGCACCCACCCCGGGGACGGACGCGAAAGGATGCCCGAAATAGGGAAGGAATGCCGCGGAAATTCATACTCCGTGAAATGTTATTCAAAACGCGCGAAAATGAAATTTTTCCGCATCGAATCCATTATTCATGGCCATGTTGCCAACTGCTGCTGGTCCTGCTCCTGCTCCTGCTCCTGCAGACCCTCCTCGCCTTCCCTTCAGCACACTCAACAGTGTCTCTCTCTATCTGCTGGACTCGCTCTCTTCCGCTCCCTCCCTTTCTGTTGTCTGTCTGTGCCGCTGGTTCGGGTCTCCAAGTGGAGGCCGTCGCGAGCGAAATGTACACGGAGTGTTTTTCCTAGAGCAAATCGCAAATTAATTCTCGAATAATTTGCGACACGGATTCATGGCGCAAGGCCTCGTCCTCGTCCTCGCCCTCGTCCTGGTCCCTCCCCAGCCCTGGTGCTGGCCCGCTGTACCCTGTCGCCAGGGGGTGGGCGCGGTGGTCGTTGGGCGGTGGGCGGACGTCGCTCCCAATAAATTATGATAAATGTAGTAAAATTTCATTAGGGGATTAGAAGAGAGTGCCAAAGAGCTGGTCTGGGCTGGGGTTGGTCGGTCGGAAGGGTTCGAGGCCGAGGACGAGACGCTGGACACGGCCACCCGGTGCCCAGCATGGCGAGAAATCAATTTCGCTGAGCTTGTTTATAATGACGAGTCCCGATTTAATCCCCGCTCACAGCCCGACCCGAATGCAGATTTAATGGCGATGGAGGGTCGGGTCGTCGGCTGGCCGGGGGCCGTGGGCCGCGGAGGTTGGGGGAGAGGGTGAGGGAGGGATGAGGGACGTCGGTACTCACCACAGTCGGCACTTGTCCCGGTATGACTGGCTGCCCGGGGGCGATGCCCATCTGTTGCATGAGTGCATTTTTCAAGGCAAGATGGTTTCGTCCGTTGATTAGGAGCTGATCCTTCAAGTGCTGCGGCGGATGGAAGTATTTACACGGCGGTTTATCACGATTACAGCGGCCCTGCAAGGGAAGAGAGAAAATTTATCAGACGTCTGTCGACAGCGGAGACAAATGTGCAAGAAGGACGAGGAGCAGGAGCAGGGGGAGAAGCAGGAGGAGGAGGGAAGATCCTCGCAGCGGGAGTTCATAAATTACGGGGCTCGCACACGAGTTCGGGCGGCTCGCGTGTCCCGCCGCGGCCGGACAGGACGCCTGGCCCGCGCACTCCATTTATCTTCCTAAATAAGCAGTGGGACGGCACAAGGCGAGATAGAGACAGAGAGAGAGAGAGAGAGAGAGAGAGTGGGGGAGGGAGGAGGAGATTTCAATGATTCCTCGATGATTTTTCTTGCTTTCGCTTTTGCTTTCCCTTTGCTTTCCGCACTTCGCTCGGCCGCTGGTTGCTTCGGAGCCGGATCGGGTTCCGCTTCCGCCTCCGTTTCCGGTTCCGTTGCCATAAGCGCTGAGATAAGCTTTTAATAAATTACATTAGAATGCGTGAGGTCACACGGACGCACACACCCACACCCACACCCATGGCCCTGCTCATGCACACACACGCATCCGGGAGATTAAACGACAACGTGATTGGGCATCCATGACAAGTCCGATTTATTTATTTCGTGTCCCCACGCGAGTCCGTCGTGGGTCCTCGCTCCATGGGCGGGGGAGCGGCCGAGGGTCTCCGAAGATCCGCTGCCGATATCCTCGAAATGCGCAGCGAATCGGACGGAATCGAACGGGACCAAATCGAACTGAACTGAATCAAACTGAATGGAACGGAGCTCAGTCGTTGTCCTGCCTTTCTGCGAGTGCGGCACGAGGGCACGTCTGCGACGAAGAAGAAGAAGAAGGACGACGACAATGCATAACAATGCACGCTGGAGCCGGCCCGGTCCGGTCGGGTCCGATCCGATCCGGTCGAATGTCCTTTTTCCACTTCGTAAGTAATCATCGCAATTTAAATAGATAATCTTTTCTGCGAGCGCAAAGAAATCGACTCGGCCAAAGAGATCGCATGGCACCGAGTCGGGGAGGGCGAGGAAGCGACAAAGAGACGTTTGAAAGGGGGGGGGGGGGAAGGAGTGGAGGGAGAGAACAACGGGAGACGCGGGCGAACGAGCCCGAGTCGTTGCAGCAGAAGGGAGAACTCGGCCAACGGACGAGTCTGGCGTTTGTGTCCGGCTCGTGCCGGGACTCGATCATCGGGCTGGCCTCGTCCTGGTCATCTGCACCGTCCTCTGTCGTCCTCTTCTGCCTCCTCTCGCCCTCCTCCCCGCCACCGCCACCTCCACGACGCAGTGTCCGCCATGGTCGTTGCCTCGCCTTCCCTCCGTTCCGCTCGTCGGGCCCCGATGCAATGCGTTCTCCCCTCGTTCCCCCACCAGGCTCTCCTCCCTCCTAGCACTCTCCTCCGTCCCCCGTCCCCCCATGGTAGCGTCCGTTATTGGCTTCCCTTTCGCTCCCGCCGTCGCAGCCGCCGTCGCCGTCGGATTATTTGCATTTTTCTGCAGCCAGTCATGCGGATTACAATCGGAACGACGCGAAATTGTTTAGAGATGGCGAGAAAAAGGCCAACGAGTGAAATTGGAATCCGGCACGAGAGAGAGGGCAATATGCACAATCTGATCGGGGACAGAACGACCGATCAACGACGGCCGAGTGGATGGCAATGAGGGAGGTGGACAGCCGGAGAGATGGAAGGACGGAGATGGAGAGCTGGACGTTGTTTACAAGAGGATGAGGACGCGTGCTGGAGAATTTAAGCCATGGCGCGGACCTCGAAGGACGGAGGACTTGAACAAAGGATCCTCGCCATCTGCCTCAGCTGGAGACCGGGGACCGACAACCGAAGACTGGGGCCTGCGGACTGAGAAGCGAGAACTGCGGACCAAGACGGAGGACCGAGGCCAAGGATCGAGGACCGAGGACAGAAAATCCAGAACCTCGGGCTGCTCTTTAATTTCCTCGAGGCCCTGAAAACCGGCGTCCTTCACGTCCTCCGTCAACACCGATTTCCGGCTCCTCCCCGGCCCTCCCGCCTCGTGTGCTTATTTAAGAAGCAGCCGCGGCTTCCGATATCGAGCGAATCAAAATTTTCCGCAGCCGAGAGGGGAGGGAGCGAAATAACCAGAGCGAAAGGAACGAGATGCATGTGGGGCGAGTGAGTGGGAGCGAGGGGCGGCGTCCGTGGCCCGACTCGTTCGTAGTGCATGCAACGGTGTGGCCGTGAGTGTGTGAGTGGCGGAGGAAATGCATTTAATGCGGAGAAAATGAAGTTAACAAATATTTGCATTCGCCGGCAAATAAAAACATATGAATAAATTGATTGTTTGCGCAGCGGCGGGCGAGAGGGACGGCAGCAGGGACAGAAATGCGAGTGAGGGAGATGGAGCGTGGTTCTCTGTCGCCCTCTCTCCCTCCTGGAGCTCTCGTCTCGTCTTGCATTCGAGTGAGAAATTGTGGCGAAACGACTTCGGCTCGTTGTGAATTTGCGGCAGCTCCGACGTGTCCTTGGCGCAGGCTGTTGGTGGCCTTGCTGTCAATGTTGTTGTTGTGCCATTCTGGTTGTTGTCATTGCTGTTGATGCCTCGTTGTTACTGTTGCTGTTGTCTGAACGCCTGATTGAAACGTACAAAATGCAAAGGAAAATATTTGCTCTTCAATATTCTTTCGCAAATAAAACCAACATCCACCAACGGCCGACTGCCGACTGCCGGCTGTCGAGGCCACAGAAACGGCAACAGAAACAATGACAACAAAACCAGCACAACTGCAAGTGCACACACACACACAGGCGCATGCATGTGTGTGTTCGGGTTTGTGTTGATTCGCTCGCGCTGCTCGTGAAAAATCTTCATAAAAAGCATGAAATTTCGGCCGGCGTCGGGGGGAAAACAACAATAATTACAACAAACATTTCGACAACAACACTGAAATCACAGTGGCAACAACAGTGCACCAACAACAACAACAACAACACCAGAAACAAACAACAACATTAACGAGCATAATAATAGTAATAATAATAATAGTAGTATTATAAATTATGAGGCGAATCGAATCTGATTAAAAGCCAATCAACGCAGCGAACAACAACAACAACAAATACATTTATGATTACAATAACCACAATGAAGCCCTGGCTCCGGGTCTCGGCGCCGTAAACTATGCAAATTATCCCGACGACTGCAGCCGGCCGGCCGCCGACGACCTCAAGCTGGGCTGGGCTGAGCGGCCACAAAAATTGTGTCAAAAATGATGTCCTCTCATGCTCTCCCTCTCTCTGTCCCTCTCTCTGTCCCTCTCTCTCCTCTTTCTCTCTGTCTCTCCCCATTTCTCCGCTCTCCCTTTCTCGCTCGCCCTCTCTGGGCAGCCGCAACAGCCTCACAAATCGCCCGGCGACCGAGTGAAAATTCAAGCAAATTCACGTCGAGAGAGAGAGAGAGAGGGGGAGATGAAGAGAGAGCGAGTCGCAAACGACGATTGACCATTGGGAGGAAAGTTTCGCAAATTGAAAACTGAACCGAGGCGACGGCCGGGGCCGGGGCCGGGGCCGGGGCCGACAACGACAACGACATCAGCAGGGACAACAACGTCATCATCAGTGGGAACAACAAGAAATCAGCAGGAACAACAACGTCATCATCAGCAGGAACAACAGCATCATCGACAACTGCATCGTCATCGGCATCATCAGCATTAGCAACAATAACGACGTCCAGAACAACGAGGATGTCGACAACGAAATCAACAACAACAAAATCAGCAAAAACAAAATCAGCAACAACAACAACAACAACAACAACGACGACGCGGAGCATCAACAGAATCAACAACAACAAATTAGAGAGCACTGCAGCCTAAACAAGTCGAGCCCAGACGAGCCGAGTCGAGTCGCAGCCTTCGGCAAATTAAATTCTCGTGCATAGTTTTAGGCCGACTGTGGACGACGAACGCTGGACGTTGGACGTTGGACGCCGGACCCTGGACGTCGGTCGGCGGACCATGCGGCGAACTCAATCGGAAGCGCGCCGAGAAATATTCTCGAACGCAAACATATTGTAATGCAAATGTCCAATATTTGCAGACTCGGGCCGGGCGGGAGGCGGAGGCAGCGGCAGCGGCAGCGACATCGGGCTCGGTCGGCTGCGCCTGAAACTATGCACAGTGCGGTCGCCTCCGCAGAGGACGCCGATGTTTTGCTCGTGGAGCTCGTGTTTTGGGTGGAGCGGGTTGAGCGGGGTCAACGGAGGGAGGCGTCGAAGGCAGGAGGGAGGCGATGGAGGCGATGGAGTTGATGAGGAAGGGCTGGCGAGGACGATCGGGCGATGGCGACGACGGCCGAGCGATGTCGCCGACGCCGGTCAAGGGCAGCAGTTGGCGATGCGCCGTGGACCGGTTGTTGCTTCCTCTGGCTCGAGCCCGCTCCACACCAGGCCATCGAGTCGGTCGGTCGATCGGCCTCCCCCGGGACGCGGCCACATTGCGAAAACGGCAGGCCGAGGCAGGCCGTCGGTGGCCTCTGGTGGGACCGCCATAAAAATGACGGCGGCCTCCGAGAGGCTTCAATTCCGAGTCAGCGACAGGGACGGGACGGGGACGGGGACAGGAAGAGAGTCCGAGGCTGGACCGAGGAGGGGGCGCGAGGGCGAATTGAAAAATAATAATGTCCGAGCGAAATGCGTTTCCAATTGCAGCGACGTCCCTGGGCTCACACGTATGTGTTCGTGTGTGTGTGTGTGTGTGTGTGTTTGTTTGCGTTCTCTGCAAATACGATGTTGTTATTTTCACGGGGACGGCTTGAAGCAACAAAAGCAACCACAACAACAGCAACCATGAGAACAACAAGAACAGCAAAAACAACAACGAACGTAAAAAACAGTGATTACAACAACAAGGAATCACCACGTGCCCCCCGAGTCGAGTCCGCCAGCGACGGCCTGCGGACGAGGGCGAGCGAAAGTGCGCTGGTATTGGGCAGTCTGTCCGTGTGTGTGTGTGGGTGTGTTTGTGCCCGAGCTGTGTCAATAAAAACATTCAGGTGCCGCATCCGCTGGGCCGCCCGACCCGCCGACCGACCGCCCACAACCGGCCTCGGCCTCGGCCTCTTTGAAAACGCTGCCTATTCCTAGGCTCCAGGTCCATGTTTATTTCTCTCACGTTTTCAAGCTCGTCCCGGGACGGGGGCAGCAACAACAATCACAACAAAAGGGCAATAACATCAACAACAACAGCTACACTGCATCGGAACGGCGGAAAAATTGCATTTAAAGCCGTTTATGGACCGAGCGAACGGCGCAAATTAAAAAATCCCCGGCCCGCCTCCGCCACCGCCACCGTCGCCGTGGCCGTCGCTGGCCCGGCTCGGTCCGGAAATGAAATCGGGGAAGCGGCGTCCGCAATCGGACACGCCCCCTCCCCCTCCCCCTCCCCCGCTCCCTCTCCCGCCCTCGCCGCACCTAAAAATAAATTGTTGGCTTTAGTTCTTCAGTTGGTTCTCTTCGCATCTCACGAGTTTGTCGTTCGAGAGGGAAGCAAAGGACGAAGCAGGGAGGTTGGAGAGGGAAGGGAAGAGGAGCAAGGGGAAGAGGAAGGTAAGGGAAGGAAATGAATTCAGAGAAAGAGGTAAAGTTAATTTAGCTCTCGCAAGTCAGCCGCGGCTGACGACAGGGAGGGACTCGAAAAAAGCACGGGGTGGCGCCGAATTCGAGCCAGGCGACGACGGACGGGGGTCGACGTCAGCCGAAAGCTGCCTCTGTCCCACTCTCTCTCTCTCTCCCACTCTCCCCATCTGTCTGCCGGTCGACCTGCGTGGAGAGCCTCCGATTCCCTCAGACCGAGGGACCGAGACAAAAATCGCTCGATCCGATAAACACAGACGGCAGTCAATCGAGACGAGGTGAGAGGCGTCGCTCCTGGCTTGAAGGGCTCCAAGTCTGAACACGACTGAGGCCTCAGGACGACATGGACCTGGATATGGCCATGGCCAGGGACATGGGTCGGCCAGTCCATAAGCCCTGTAGGAACCGAACCGAGAACCCCCGGCAGGGCTCCTGAAAGGAGGCCACGGTTCTGCCCGACTATCGATCGGCCTCCCTCCCCCTCGCTCTTCGTGGTAATTTTCGTTTGGGTGGTTTCGCTCCTTCATTCCCGCTCCCTCCTCCTCATCCGCTCTCTTCGTCGCCATCGTCGTCATCGCTGCTGTCGCCGGGAAGTCACGCGAACCGGAGCGAGCCGAGCGAGTCAAGGAAGAGGGAGAGGGAGAGGGAGAGGGAGAGGGAGAAAGAGTGAGAGGGAGGGGTCGAGAGGGCGCCGGCACGACGCACGCAGCCGTCGCGGGTGTCGCCGGAAACGGAAGCCGCGCTTTGCTCCATCGAGTGGCGCGTTTCATGGGCCGCGAAACCCGTCGCTGGGCTCCCGCGGCTCCGCAGCTGGGCGGCTGTGTGAGTGACTGTGTGCGGGCGCCAAGGGGCGTGGCGAAGTGGGTGCGTTTCGCGGCATTAGCAGTTAAAATGTAATCAATGTCCTTCGGCTTCCGCGGCGCGATAACTTGAATTGATAAGAAAATGACATGAACATAAAAATCGCGAGCGACGTCGCCGTCGCCGTCGCCATCGTCGTCGTCATTGTCGTGGTGGTGGTGGTGTTTGTTGTTGTTGTTGCCACTGTTTGCTGTGTCAGGGCGAGGCCTGGCCAGGGGCAGGGCGTGCTGTTGACCCCTGGCCGGCCGCGAACCCCCTCCCTATTGTGTGGTGTCGCCGAGTGTGGCGAAAGCGAGTGGGCGGCCGGAAGTGCCAAAAGTGATGGATCCCCGAGGAGGGGGCGGCGCCGGGCGTGGCTTGGGCGACTGACTGACGTCAGGCGTGGGTAGAGTGACAAAAGTGACGGAACTGACCTTGGGCGGGCCTGGAGACGCGAGGGACAGAGCACGAGGAAGAGACAGAGGGCCACAGGGAGGGCTCGAGACCCTCCTCGAGGCCCCGAATGAAGTCCTCGCCCGGGGCAGAGGCCCGGCCCGGCCCAGCTGGCGGCGCTGCCAGGGCGTGCGACTCCGACCGCTGCAAGTGTGTGACCCACATCGGCCGGGGAGGGCCCTCGTATCGAGGAGAGGGCGATGGCGATGGCGAGGACGACGGAGAGGACGACAACAGCAGCGTTGGCAGCAACTGCCGATAAGTGTGCGGCGAACAACAGCCGTTGTTGCCAACTAGTCTAATGTCGTGCAATTACTTTAATGAGACGAAATTAAAACTTCGTCCTCGCCATCGCCCGTTTGGCAGCGGATGCGGCCCAGTTTCGGGCGCCAGGAGCTTTCGCTCGTTCGAGGCCGAGCGAGCGGCGAGCGATAAGCGAGGACAGGACTCGACCGGCTGCCAGGATTGCCTTTATCGAGGCGGGGGCTCAGGCTCGGTCTCAGGACACGAATCGGGCGAGTCGTAAACAATCGGCGATGGAGGGGAGGGTGGGACCAATGAAGAGAGGGGGAAAGAGAGAAGGCGAGGGAAGAAAGAGTTTGAGAGTCAGAGCAGCGTCTTCGAGTCTGCGGCGACTTCTCTGACCGTTGCATACTTTCAGGCTCAGCCGAGACTGGAACCCAATCAGAATGACAAACAGTGGAACGGAAAAAACGAGAGACGGTAACTGAGAGAGGAAGAGGAAAAGAGAGCGAGAGAGGGAAAAAGGACGCGTTCGCCGTCCCTTCGCCGGCTGAAAACCTCCTCAACCCCCGTGGCGGGAGAAAATCCGATTCTCCGATTCGATCGAGAAATTTAATATTTTCGCAAACCGGCGGCGGACGACGACGGTCTTTTATTAAATTTCGATCTGCCGACCACCCACGCTCACCCTCACCAACACACACACACACCACTCACTCCCACACGCGCATGTCCAGCGGCTTCCGGTTCCGCCGAGACGAGACGAGAAGACAAGAAATCAATTTCGCACAATAACAACAACAACAACAACAATAGCAAAAATAACAACAATTCCAACAATAACAATTTGTAAAAGAATACAAGAAGATATTGAATGGAATCAAAGGCACCAGGGCGAGAGAGGAAGATGGAAGACGGAGAAAAGAAAAATCAGTAACTAAAAAATGAGGGGAGAAAATGGGGAGAGAAAGGGAGGAGAAACGGAAGAGGAGGAGGAGGAGGAGGAGCAGAACTAGAGGAGGTGGAGAAAACGAGTTGGAGGAGCAGAGCGCAGGAAGGACGAGCGGAGCTCGAAAGGACTGTGGAACGAAAGGAGCATATGTTGGGAAGAAGAAGAGGAAGCAGAAGGAAGGAGGCGCAGGAGGAAGCAAATCTGTTACAACATAATATTTGTAACGGTGCCGCTGTCCGTCCGTCCGTCCGTCCGTCCGGCTGTCCATCAGCCTGACCGCCTTTTCCATCTCTCAGTCCGTCCGTCCGCCTGTCCGTCTGTGTTTGCCCGCAAGTGGCGGAGACTTGGGGTTGGGCGTTGCCTGCGTGCGTGTGTGTTGGTGTCTGTGTCTGTGTGTGTGCGTGTGCGTGTGTGTGTGGCACACTGTGGCACATGTGCGCTCAATAAAGAATGCAATAACGAGCCTCGTTGAGCAAATCGATAAAATCGTTGTTATTACTATTAACCCTTGTTGTTGTTGCTCTAGCTCTTGTCGTTGTAGTTGTTGCCCCCGTTGTTGTTGCTCTTGTTGTTGCCGCTCTCATTTGTCTTGTTCATGTTCTTTTTGTTGTTGTCGTTGGTCACTGTTGCCGCCTTTGTCGTTCTTATAGTTCGAGTCGTTGCTATAGTTGGTGTTAGTGTAGAGTAGTAGTAGTAGTAGTTGTTGTTGTTGCTTTTCTTTATGCTGTTATTGTTGTTGTTGTCCCTGTTGTTGTTGTCCCTGTTGTTGTTGCCATTATTATTGTTGCCAACGTCTTTCCAACGAGAGCCATTTCTTTGCACCAGAGCTCGCAGACCTGGAAGCAAATGCCGGAGAAGACAGGACAGGACAAGACAGGACCGGGCAAGAGGAAGAAGAAGCCACCGAAGAAGAAGAAGAGGAAGAAGTGGAAGAAGAAGAAGAAGGGGTCTGGGGCTGAGCGGAAATAAAACATATTAGCCGCTCACAAAGGCAACGACAGGCATCCACGAGGCAATCGGTCAACATTGCGGCAACAACGGGAGGGCGCGAGGGAGCGACAGAGGGAGAGGGGGAAGGAGAGGTAGGGCCATAGAAAGGGACGGAGACTGATAAAGACAGACAGGGCACCTGGGACGAAGGGGGCGGCCGGGATCGGGCGAAACCCGCCGGAAGTGGGTGAAAAACCCAGCCCGCAGCGACCGAGTGCACTTTGTTGATACAACAACAATAACACGAACAACAACAACACGTAATAGGGCGACCGAGGAACAACAACAAGACAAACACCAGCAACAACGTCGGTGACGCCAACAACAACATCGGTGGCCAAGTGGAAATGATAAAGGAAAAAATTGATAACATGTGGCGGCGTTTTCTCGTTGACAATCGAATTACGCCGGCTTTGTTGGCCCTCGTTGTTGTTGCTGTTGCTGTTGCCTCTCCTTCCCTCTCGTGCCCTCCCGCACTGCCCGCCTCTTCCTCTTGTTCGGCTCCCTCTTGTTGTCCAATTTTTCAGCTATTTTACGACGGTCCCAACCTCGCCTCGTCCCGTGCCTGCCCTGGCCGTCTCGGGTCTCGGTCTCGGTCTCGAAGCCGGGCAATTTTCATCATTCAATTATCGGGCAATTGGCCGGGGGCTGGGGGGCGGTGGCTGGGGGCGTGGAGAAGCCGAGAGATGGAGGTGGGCGGGGCCACAAAGAGCGAGCAACCATTTCGAGTCGAGTAGCGATGGGACGAGATGGGCCGAAAGCGAGTCTGGAGCAAGGAGCGAGAGGTTGCATGAGGCGGAGGGAGTGGGAGTCAGAGAGGGTGAGAGGGAGAGAGGGAGAGAGTGGGCCGCCACAAATTCGCTGTAAGAGCCGCAGGTGGTGGGGTTTTCGGGAAACTTTCGTGGGTCGCCGAACGCATAAATTCTTGTGAAAATAAAGTGAATGAAAGTTCGATGGTCGCGAGGGCACAAAATCGAAGTCGCAGGCAACCATGGGAGGCTCCTCAGGGTTGCCACATTTTCATGGCAGACACCGAGGAACCCACGAATCGAGAACCAGGGACCCAAAACCAGGGGTCGGGCGCCCAAAACCATGTCCGAGGGTTTTCTTTTGTCCTCAGTAAACTTTTATCGCCGCTCGCAGACGACACCAAAACACCAACGGGATAACAACAACAGTGACAACAACAACAGTGACACCAACAACAGTGACACCAACAAGTGCCAGCGGTGGGGGTTCGGGTGAAGGCGACGAGGACTCATCATAAAAACATTAGCAAATATCATTTGAATTTTTATTCGCCACTTTTTACGGCGCCCTCGGCTCCCGGGCCGCTTCCGCTTCCTTCCGGCTCTCCTCCTCCTCCTCCTCGCTGTTTGTCATTTGGGGATTTCGCTGTCGGGTTTTGGTGTCATTGCCGCCAGTCTGTTGTTGTAGTCGCTGCTGTTGCTCTTTGGAAGTCGTCGGCGTCCTCGTCCTCGTCGTCGTCCTCGTCGTTGTTGTCGGTTTTTTCGCTCCCTGCTCGGGTTCAAATGCGCTGCAATGACTTTTAATATCCATTATTTGCTCTTCTATAATGCATGCCGAGGGCCCTCCCAGACCCTCCAGGCCCTCCCTCTGCCCCTCTGCCCCTCACGCCACGCCTCCTGCCACGGGCCAGCGCAGGACACGGAGTCGCTCCGCCCTGGGCGATCGGGGGCGGCCACGACACGCAGGACTCGTGTGTGGCGAGGACTGGGGTCGGGAGGACGCCGAGGACGGGATGCAGACCACGACCACGACCAGGACCAGGACCAGGACGAGTGCCGGGAGGAGGACGAGGGGCCCCGGGCCACTTGTTGTTGTTGTGGCCGGCGCCGACTCCCGGCAAAAAACGTCGCCGGCCGTGAATTGTAATTCACTCCTGTTTGCCTCGATCCGACGGCGACAGCGAGGTTGTTTGAGCATTCAGTTGGCAACGCGACACCTCCGTCGGCGTCGTCAGCATCCTCGTCACCAGGTCCCGGCGTCCCTCGTCCTCGTCCCCAGCCCCACCGCCTTGGCCGCCCGGGACTCGCGATCCCAGACTCACGTCCTGCCAGGCGGCCGACGACCGTGGTTGAGTTCGCGACGGTCGCGTTGGCGTCGTTCGTGTCGTTGTCGTTGTCGTTGTTGTTGTTGCCACGAGCTTCACGAAGGAAAGAAGTCGAAGCGGTTCCTTCAAAAATTCCTTCCAGTGCCCTGAGGTCCCTGAAACCCGGTTCCCAATCGGATCCCTGTCCGAACCCGAGTCCCTGAAACTCAGTCCGTGAACCTCGGTCTCTGACCCCGGTCCCCGAATCCGTGTCCCGAGCCCCGGCCTCGTTTCCCGATCCTTCTCGCTCTCCGACCTCCGAACTCGTGAAGTCATTTGCGACGAACTTTAATGCATAATTGATATGTGTTGATGCGGGTGGCTGCGGGTCCCGGGGTCCCGGCGAAGGCCGTCGGTCGTCGGTCGCACTCGTCCCCACCTCCGCCTGCTCCTCGGGCAAGTGCGAGAGAATCGACAATGATAGCAACAACAACAACAACAGCAACGCCGATTACTACGCTTGTTTTTCCGCCCCGCGCCATTAGCGAATTCCGCATGCCCGTCACGTCTGCGTCACCGGGTGGCGGTGGCGGGGGCGAGGGCGAGGAGGGCGAGGGGAACCTGCAGAAAAAGCAACAAAAGCAACAACAACAGCAACTAGAGCAACAACAACGAGACAAGACAAGTGCGCAGTTGGAAGCCTGGACTGGGCCGGGCCGGGCCGGCTCGCCTTTGGGGTGGCGGCGGCGGCGGCCACACATGGCAGGGTCGAAGGGTGCGAGTGTGTGTTGGGCGTATGTGTATGTGGGTGTGGGTGTGGGTTGGGGTGTGCTTGTGTGCGATACGGCGTCGTATTTATCTGCAATCAGACGCAATGGCAAAAATCGACCAACAGCAATAGCGAATGCAACAACAACAACAACAACAATGGAGGGAGCACATGAAAAAGCATTTCGTACAATTTTTATTCAAATTTCCAACGACGTCGTTGGCGTCGTTCGCGTGCTTGTTTTATTTTGTTTTATTTTCTTGTGCTTTGGATCGACGATAAAACCATCGCATGTGCAAGTTTTGAGCTCCGACCCTCAGGGCCCGGGACCCACCGATCGCCCACTCCCAGGCCCAGCCCCAGCCCCAGCTCCTGAGGCGACCCTCCTACGGCCCGGCGACGTCCCGTCGATGACCCTCCTCGTGTCGAGGTCCCTGCGAGGCGCACCGGCTCACGGCCGTCGCTCGCATTCGTGGCCCGGTCCAGGTGTCGAGACCCGACGCCATCGAGTTCTCAATCGTGACCCAGCCCTCCAGGAGCCGGCTCCACTTGGGCTCGAAGCGACCTGGACGGCCGACGCCTCTCGCCGATTCCTCTCCCGAAAGCCCGCCGTCCAATTGGAGACCCAGGAGCACTGGGCTCGCGGATCATCTGGCGGATGGATGGATGGAAACCGAGACGGAATTTCAGATTCGGAGCTCGTTTCAAGTGGCCGTCGTTCGTTGCTTTGTCGAAGAAACCCCTGCCTCGTCTCAATGGTTTTCTTCCTTCTTTCCTTCCTTCCCTCCTTCGCTGCTGCTCCTCTAATTTCGGGCTTCTCGAAGGACTCGCCTGGTGGTCCGGCAGCCTGGCGGCGACGGCTTTGCGGCGGCGAGACGTGGACGCAAAGTTTCGAGTTTCGCTGACCAAGGGCCGGCCGCCTTTCAACGGCTCGAACTCGGCCCTCCCTCCTTCCCTCCTTCCTTCCCCGGTCCATCTCCGCCGGCCTTTCTTGCACAAATTATGCAGATTAGGGGTCAGTTCGCCGAGGCAGCAGCTCGGCCTGCACCTGGTCGCTAGGCGGCTGCTGCTGCTGCTGCTCGTTCCCGCCAGCCCGGCAGCATCCTGTTTTATTTATTCAATGTGTTCGCCCGGCCCTCGCCCTTGGTCCCTCGGCCGCTCGGTCCCTGGGCGCGGCGTCTGCTGTCTTCGTTCACAAGGCCTAAACTTTTATTGAAATTAGAAATCGGCGTGCAGGGGGGTCGGGCGGGAAATTTGCATAAACACATTTACGGCATCCCTCGGCGAGCGAACAAGAAAAGAGCGGCAGAGCGGGAGAGCGGGAGAGCGAGAGAGAGAGGGGGATAGCGCAAGGATAACGGCTTTCGAATGGCTGCCAACAACGACCAGGAGGGGCGGAGGAGGGCGGCGAAGGGCCGACATAAATCTCATTTATATCCGAATTATATAATGCCAAGTCTTATCCTTCCGTCGACGCGCAATCGAAGGATCTCAATAGGATCTCGAGAAGG